>JAJJMC010008370.1:1349547-1381531 GCA_023531435.1 Papaver californicum | reverse complement strand
AGTGCCGCACGGAGTAAAGTCAAGGCGAAGGACCGACCCCGTGACAGAGTGCTAGGCTTAACAAAGCCATAGCCACACTCCCAACACAAATGAGTAGCACACACATGTGCCAAAAGGCCAGAAAAAGCCAAAAAGCCAACACCAATAACATTAGTGTCAAGGCTTGACGCTTACCAAGGTGCTAGCACCAGTACCATTAGTGTCAAGGCTTGACGCTTACCATGGTTCTAGTACCAGTAGCAATAGCGTCAAACCTTGACGCCTAGCCCTTTACCCCCTTTATTCACTCGTGTTAGCGTTGCCCCTTATTATTAACGCCAATACTAGGCCATCAACATACTGTGTTGATACGAATTCCTCAATATCATTATCTTATAACAAACTGACTTGTTTTGAGTCCATGACTCCAATAACTTTACGAGAAATGAAAACAATTACATGGGAGATTAAACATGGGGTTTTGGTCTGGCGGTTACAACAACATGGGTGTGATAACACCCCATGATAATGAAATTACAAAGTAGTGGTAAGGCTGAAGCAGTTAATGAAGTAATAGAGTAATGGTTTCCCGAAGATTCCAAGGCGGTTATACCATTATCCCCACAACTTCCACTTCTCCATACCTTCACTACCTCCACTACTTTACAAGGAAACGTGTTTTATAGGCTCCTCAGCCTATTTAGAAAACAACAACCAGCTTATCATTCTATCAAGCTATATTATTTTCTCAATAGTTCAACATCTCTCCACACAATTCAACACATAAAATTCCTTCAACTTTCTTTGCTTCCCTCCCTAAGATCAACCCATTTTCTCTCTTTGTGACCGAAGTAGGGTGGAACGGCTACTATCGTGGTTTAGGCTTGTCCTGTACGATTTTAATTTCCCGAATCTAAAGAAAGTACTTCTATAGTATATTATTTTGCCTGAAATTAATTTTTAGGTATGAACAATTGGCGACCACAGTGGGTGATTAATCTCTCGGTCACGAATCCAATATTTCAACTATTTGGAATTTAATTCTTCAATATTTTGAAACTGGTGGAGCTTTAGTTAGGTTCAGCAACTAATCCCAATTCGCGTTCAACACCCACTCCTAACCCCAACAATACCAGTGGTGAAACTCCAGAGATCATTCCTCAAATACAACCACCGAAAATACCAAAACTCTTTTCCGTACCACTGAAGGTGATAAAAAGAAGGAACATGCATCACCAAACATAACTGATTTAATGAAGCGGCAAGAAACTTTGTCTAAAAGTCAAGTATCCATGGCCACTACCCGGAAGGAAGTTCTTACCTTTCTCAAGACTTTGACGAAGCAATTATCACCGGGGCAACGTTATCATCAAACAGAGAAAGTTAAGAACACAACTGCCGGCGAAGCCAACACATCAAGAGATAACGCCCAAAAAGATGATGAAGTAAAGATCATAACCGACCGTGTACCAAAAAGGAGTCAACAACAATAGAGTTTTATCACTCGCGAAGATCTGGAAAGGCTCCTGCAAAATCGTGGAAAGGAAGATTCTTCTTCATTCCATCAACACCAACCCCCTTACCCAGCATAAATTCAGAAGATTGCACTTCCGAGCGGATATTCATCTCCTCCATTCTCATTGTACGATGGAACCGGGAACGCTCAAGAGAATATTCCTCGATTCTTGGAATCGTTAGGAGTGCATGAATATAACCAAGTATTGCGGCTCAAAGAATTCTACACATCTCTTACTGGGAGAGCTTATACCTAGTATAACAACCTCTCCCCAAAAACATCTCTAATTGGTCTCAGATGGTCAATACTTTTTATAAAAAAGTATTTCTTCGTCTCTGAGTAAATCACTCTGTTGGACTTGGGAAGAATGTTCCAGAGGAACAACGAGCATCCCAACGAATACGTCAAGAGATTCAGAACACAAGCTCTCGACTGCCATGACCGGAATGTGACTGAACAACAATTGGTAGAACTATGCACCAATTGTATGATTCATGTTTATCGTGCTTTATTAGAAAATTTATGATTTCAAACCTTCGCTGAGCTACATAAGGCCGCCAAGAGATCAGCAACGATTGCTCCGGCCCTGCTGGAAAGAACAAGACCCTCCAGAGAAGAAATCAATGGAGACACCCGTGGAAGTAGACGTCTGGTGAACAAACAACATTCTACCCAACACTCCATATGTGTTGTCACTAAGGAAGGGGGAAAGAGAAAATAAGGACCTCAATCGGCATCACAGGCTAAGCGTACTGTGGTGGCCCCGGAAACAACGCCAACACTAGTTCAAGGACAAGGTTCAGTCAAGACTCTGCGTCAGACACAACAAACCAAGACAGATACAACGATACCAGACTTCCCATTCCATATGGAGGAGGTCCCCAAACTTCTGGAATTATAGGTATATAATGAAGATATCAAGTTACCACCTGTGCCACACCCACCAAATGAAAATGACATGTCAAATCCAAAATACTGTCACTTCCACAGGTTTGTCAACCATCCCATTAGTGAAAGCAACGACTTAAGGCGTATCTTTAGAGAAAAGATCTACTTAGGAGAGGTATCCTTGGAGACTGAAGGTGTCCACAAAGATCCCCTCCATGTCAGGAGCTTCACTCTTCCTGGGGACTCCGTTAACAGAAATGTCCAATCCATGATGGAGCGCATATGTGAGCTTCTTTATCTATTGAAGGCACAACACAAAGATATTTTTAGTGCTCTCAATTGTGTTATATCGGGTAAACGTTTATTCTTCGACGAAAAAGTTACTGTGCATCCCAAGTCTTCCTCGGAAGACGTAGTCATCCAGCACGATAAGAAGCCTAGCCGGGGACTTCTCACCACCGCTTGCTTCAAATACACCAAGTTCGAGGAAACACTAATTTATACAGGCACTGGCGTCAATATCATCATTATCAAGACTCTAAGAGCTGCAGGAATCTCCAGGCACGAATCCACGCTCTCTCCAACCATAATCAAGAATTCTGAGGGGAAGTCCCAGAGTGCTTACGACTACATCACTCTTGAGGTAAAAATGCGTGACACCCGAACGCATACCAAGTTTCACATTGTCAAGGAGGATCCAAATTATGACATGATTCTGGGACGCCCATGGGTCTGTAGCAACAAGATGGAATCAGGTGTATCTCCTTCGCCAATGCCAACACCTCCAAGACTCTCAAACAAGCCAGCAAATCCCAAAGATTGCTTATCAGACGAGTTTTGCCGCACAATGAACCTGGATGTGAAGCAGTTGCCAGGAGAGGATACGCCATCATATGTCCGAAGGTTTCATATACAAGTAATATCCAACCAACTCCTTTGTAACTAGAGATCCCATGTCCCATCAAAGCTTGGGGACTTGACCCAGATATCAACCCTACTTTGAATTGGCGATGTGAATAGGAAGCTGATCCTTTTTAAAAATTTATCAAATGTGTATGGATTATCTCTACTGGAGATGAGGAAATTAGTAACCCGGGAATTCAGAAGACATGTCATGAAGATAAGGGGCCTGAACCAACTCCTTCCATGTCGGAGATACTGTGGGGAAAATTATAGCCTCTCCTGAAGAAGAGTCGTATCTTGTCACTGAAGCCTTGATCGGCGGTTACTACAAGCTTGTCAAGCCAGAAGGAGTGGCCATATATGACAAGTGGATTAAATCTCACAATGCTTAAAGCAGTCTACTACCACCCTACAACATTTCCCTGTTTTATGCAATATTTGTAATTCCTCCAAAATGTTTGCAACATCTTGCATTCATACATAGAATTTCAATTTATTAGCTAAGCAAAATATTGTTTCTTTTCAAAAAAATATATCTTTGCAAGTCATTCAAAAAAATCCTTACCTACTCAAAATCCAAAAAAAAAACCAGAAAAAAGAAAAAAAAAACCATGTGTATCAGAAACATATAAAACTCAGAAAGTCTAGAAAAATTCCTTGAAAACTGGTTCAGCACCGTCAGCATATGTCTTTTCCAATTGTTCAAGAGTCTCAGTCGCAAGCTTTAACTCCCGAGAAAGCCTGTCAATATCACATTTAGCCTTGGACACCGTCTCCAAGTTATAAGATGTCACCAATTTATAAGATACTGCAAATGCTTTTCAATAGCTTCTAAATGACGACGAAGCCATGAAACATTAAGTTCATCTCTTTCAGCCTCATTCAAGGAATCCTTCCAGTCTTGAAGCACCACCTCATAAATTTCTCTACGGGGAAGAGAAACCATCTCACACACAGTTGACAGCGGCACAAAAAATTTTTTCTCCAGAGTATGATAGTTTTCGCGGTTACCTACAAAGAAATGGCCAAAATTCTTCCATACTTTGGTGAACAACTTAGCATAGATGGATTGGACAGTGAAACCTCCGACGCATAAGTATTCAGAACGAATTCTATCAACTTGAAGTCAAAATTAACTCAGCATTCGGGTATTCAACTGGAACAATCTCCATCATATCAATATTCTGTACGGTAATGCCACTCGGAGTGCTTTCTTCGAAAACCACATCAGAAGGATCTTGCTCGTGATTGTGAGATGGAAAAGATACATCGCCAGCACCGTGGCTGATGGTAATCTTCAATCCTTTGCCTTCAACTTCGTCTCTCTGTTTTGGTCCATCCCCCACTAAAACAGAGACATTATAAAGATAATAAGCCAAAATATCTCAAAGCAAGGAAGTGAAGCAAAAGTCATGAAATTAATAAAATATACCAAATTTGCAACCTAAACATGCATTAAAATGTGTTTTGGGTCATAGCATATGGTTTAGAAAAGACATGAGTCGTTTCGCAAAAATGTCGTCATAAACGTTTTTGCATAACCCTTTGGAAGAACTGAAGCTGGCGCTAATTGGTAAGGAATTTGGGGATGATTTATATACCAAATAATTTATATAGATGTCTACTAAAAATGCTAAAAATGAGTGCCAATCGGGTGAGTGAGCTAATAAGGGAAGAAAAGACGGTCAACTACATGGCAACTGAAAACTTACAGAATTCTGCCTGGAAAGTTCTGGACGCTCGGTGTCAGGTATTTTTCACCTAGAAAACGGACTCTAAATTCATAAAATTATATTTTCAGAAGTTATCTCTATCTCTTAGATAAAGAATAAGAGGTCAACCACCTCATTCCGACTTCGGATGAAGATTCTACGGTCATTACGGCAAGAAGACCTGAATCTGAATTTTTCTAACTGCGAAAATCGTAAAAATACTACATAAATCATGCATGGTTCTACACAATAGGGGGTTTAAGTGTTTTATCATGTCATTATGATTCTAAAACAATGAAGTAAACTTAATTGTAGCTGCAACAAGCCATCGGAAGCAGAAGGCATCTCATAACGCGACTCGACATAATTTTTTTCATTTTTCAGCTCCGGATTATTCAATTTCTTCAGTTTGGAATGATTTTTCGGGTCCATTATCGTCTCGGCCTTCTTCCTCAATACTTCTAATCACAACGATACTTTCTGATACTAGGGGATTTGTATTTCTAGTCATCTAAGAGTAATGATTGTTTGTAAAGGTCAGAAAATTCATCAAGTTTAGTAAAACGAAAGATTATATGACTAGGTGATATTCAAAAGAAAAATTTACTTACAACATAAGGAGCCGAAACACCAATAACAACTGGGACGCCAAACTTGAAAGGTTGAGTACTCAAATTACCTTGACGAGTCACGCTCCCAGACTATATAAAAGTGATCGCTAGGAGAAGATATAGATTTACACAGAACGGAAGAGTAAGAGAAAACACAAGAGCTTACCTTCTTCAAAGGACGATCTCCACTTCCAGGAATAATTATCTGTGGATTCTTCTCTCTAGGTTGTGGAATGGTGTTCGCCGCAGTATCAAACACAGAGTATCCTGGGAACCATGAATGCGAGAAACGAATTAAATACTTAATTACTGAGTAAATAATGGTAATTAAACGAAGAATGGTTTGAGATACCCGTGTTAAGTTGAAGATCATATCATGCCTCGCTCTAGAAGTGATTATCAAGTTCGGTCGATATGCTAACTCCTTCTCAGAAGGATCAACGCGTACATTAGAAGGCTTACTAGACACGAAGTTCTCGCTGTGTATTCCAGAAACTGGCATATTCATCAGTGACACGTCCTTTCCTATCAGCTTGTGATGCGTGTCGTAAATGCAAAAAATTGATCAATATATTTTCCACTAATTAACTAGTAATATAGCAGTAGTAAGGATCGTTCCTACAATGAGCTGTGTAATTGATAGGTTATTTGGATTAGAACAACTAGAATAAATACTAAAAAGGGGGTTTGTGAATTAATTAACTAAAAATAACAATAAAGAAAATAATAAGAAAGAAAGATGATTAGGGAGTCTTTCGCCGTTACCAAACGTTGACTTGATTAGTATACTTATTTATCTTTCGTCAGAATCATTCATCACCAACCGTAGAATAGCAGGTACGCTTAGCTATCCCCAAAACTCCTTATATCACCGGATAACAGGTACGCTTAGTCACCTGATTCCATCCAACTGAGCCGCCTTGAGGTACGCTTACAAGGTGTAACTCGATCGAACGCTTTAAGATTTGTGAATTTAGGTTTGATCCCAGTAGTTAGACTCAGTACGCTCGGTCAACTTGCTAGTGTTGTCTTCACACACGATTGCTCCATAGAATACCTCTGTAAGCTCCCACGTTATCTACTTGTGTAGGAGATGATCAACAATTACGGATCGCTCTACTCTCTACTAGCGATAGAATGATCAATAGAATAACTTGGTTGCACACCCCAAGAGTCTGAGAATCAATCATGAACCCTAGATATAGTGAAAACAAACGATGATGACAATAAATTCAAACAAACTTGTATTAACTAATAAAGCTTCACGCTTAGAACGTTGAATTCATCCTTAATCAACAAAGATTTAGTTACTCATAATACAAAGAAGAATTGTTTCCCCCTAAAAGGGTAAATCCTAGGTTTAAGATGTGAGTTGTAGTATAGAGGTAGGAGGTTGTAGAGATTCCTACCAAGGTGTAGAATATCTTGTTTGAAACATAGATATATTCTTTTATAACCTTCAATGCTTGGCCTTAAATTCTCCTCTCTTCTAGGGTTAAGAAACCCATTGGGACCAAGTTTTCTTCTTTTAAAAGTCCAAAACGCGTCCAAGAAGTCTATCTTGTCTTGCCATAATCGGTAGGATCGATACCAATCATATCTACCGATTGTAATACCCCCAAAACAGAGTTTTTATGTGTCTAAAAACACCTATAATCGGTAGGCATTTTATTCCATCATCTACCGATTATAATACTGTGTGTTTTACTTTTTTCATCTCGGTTGTTTTGCTCATAACTTCCTCATACGAACTCGGAATGACCTTATTCTTTTTGCGTTGGCTTCGTATTTAAATTATCTTTAAGATGATGATAATAAGTTCGGGATTTGAGCGAGTTGAATTCGGTATTTGGCCCTTCTTCATCGATAGTACTTCACTTTCTTGTCCATTTTAGCACTTTGTAGCTCCTTTTTGGATGATTCACCTAATATAAGACATAAAATAGAAAATAATCATAATAAAAATTAATATGCAAGAATTATAACTAAAACAAGCATGGATTTGACACTAGAAACATGTGAATTAAGCATTTATCAGCCTAGAGGAAAAGAATGCTTCGATCAGGAATGGTATGAGCACCCTCAGATTGCTGAAACACGTTTATATGAGGTGTCTTAGTGCAGTAACGAGGAATAAACTGATCAAAACCCATTTTCCGAGCCGCCCTATCGATGTTATAGCTCTGCATGACATAGATACCGGAGCAAACGACAAGAATGTACCCTTGGGTACAACTATTCATAAAAGTCACCTCAACCAAGCGTAACAGTAGTACACTCACCACTTGGGTCAGAGCGTAAGAAAATATCAGAACTCTCAGCAAAGGTCTTCACCGGAACCACATGTGGAAACTTCAAACCACAACGTCTAAAATTCACCTTCTTCTCATTGTCCATTAAGCTAATAAGACTAACAAAAAAAAGTTTCTTCTTACTCCAACGGAGTATTCTAGCATACTCCATCTCAACACTTGGGTAAGAAGGTTTGGACTTTGGCGCATATTTAGGAAAATGTTCCCATAGCCAAGCTTGCATAAACATAACAGGGATGAAAGACTCTACCTTGGAATGACGTTGGAAATCCTCATGTCACAAATGAAAGAATCCAAATGAGAGTATAAAGAGACAAGAAAAAAATTACAAAGAGGAAGAGTCTGTCCACCAACAAGAGCAATAGCAATTGAAACAAGTGAAGGATTCAATTGGCCTCCTGGAGAATCTTCAAACACATCTCTGGAAAGCCAAAGTACAAGGAATGCAGCAATGCATAAATTATCGTCAATAACAAGGCCGTCAACAGTCGAACTTCCGTTGCACCAGTGGTCAATCCAAGTCGAATAATTTTTGTTATTGCAATGACCAGACTTCTGCAACTCTTTTATTTTCTGAATAAGGATGGTGTTATGTTTCATCTCTTGCTCTGACCATTCAACTGGAATGCTACCAAAAACGGGAAGTTGCGTCAAGATCACCACATCCTCCAAAGTAATTTTTAATTCACCCCAAGCAAATGCAGATGAATGGGTTGGACCGTACCAACGAGAAGAAAATGCAAGCAGACCCTTCATGTCTTTAATAATTCTCAGAGTCTCAGACACTTGTACATCATGAAATATCCTAGTATTTTCCAAAACCAGCTTCACTTGAGGATTCTTTTACATAACTTTAGCCCATCCAGTCCATTCAGGTAGAAGAACTTGGAACGTCTTAAAATCAACAAATGAAGGCATGTATTCTCTTCTCTGCAAACAACACCTGAAAATAGCCCGTGGATAATTACCCTGAGGATGAGGAGTACTATTGATGCTTGGAATAAAATTGCCAACATAACCAGGGTCAACATCCTCTTCAACAATACCATCAAAAAGCTTATCATGGATGTAAGGCATATCGTCTAGGAAAATAATGTCAGAATCTTCGCTTGCATCACGACTAGAAGCAGTGGTAACATTATCTTCCTAATTGATATACATCTACAATTGGTTCAAATATTATTCATATAAACAACTGGGTAATCATGCATAAGATTTGGTTATATTTTATGTATATATAGCTTATATATATAAATTAAAACTAGCATCAGGGAAAATTGTCACGAATCCGAGCATACCTGGTTAAAAGCTTGACAACGCCGCAATAAATACAATGAAGAATTATCACAATCAGAGACAATAATTGTGAAATTAAAGTTCACATGTAAGAAGCCGTCAATAGAAGAACAGTGCCAAGTCAATAGCATGCTTATGCAATTGAGAAAACAAAGGTAACTGAGCTAATGAGTCAGTGCTCATATAAAAAAAAAGGGAAAGAAATATGTGAGCAAGAGCTCACGTAAAAATAATAATAATGTATATTAACGTAAATTATTCACGCTAAAAAAAAGAGCTTACCTGGTCGGTGCCGGAATGATCGTCGATGGTTGATCGGCCGGTGGCACTGCTGACAAGGGAAGAGTTATTGTTGTCGAACAAAAAAAAAGGTGGATGGTCTGATCGGTGGTGCAAGGAGGAGAACAAAAATACAATAAGGGTTTACTCCCTTTTATAATGATTGGTTTCCAGATTTGGGTCAAACAAGGGTTTCCTCTTTGAAGGCATGGTCCCGTGCAGCACACCGGTCAGTTTTAGTCCCTTCATTGCACAAATCAGCCACGCTTCACTCACCCTTGCTCTACAGACAATGCTCTATCATCCTATAGGTACAATTACATTAACTATTGCTTCTCCAACGATTATTCGACAACATCGGAATATCATTGAACCAAAATTTCTGGTAACTTCCGATAGCTAAGCTTGTTGATTTATTTTTCTTATATCAGTAAAAGAAAAATCACCATCTAGTGCTTACCATGAAACATTACTATTCCGCGCTAAGCAAGGGTCTTAATGTTGATGGTGAATTTTTAACGAGAGAGAAAATTGTAATATTGATTTTTGCCTAGCTGCAGAAGCATGAAATAAATATGTATAAATTCCTGACCTGGCATCAGAATTATGAATACATATCACTATCTTACATTCCATAAGAGAATTGAGAATGCAGATCCAGCTCGTGGATAAATTAGCCCTATAGCTCTTTTATATATGTATGCGCCTTCGAAATTTCAAGGCTTTGCCCGGCTAAACCCTCGTTATTTCATATACGCTCATGCAAATTTTCGGAATTAATCAAAATACGTTGATTATACAAAATTGCGAACATTCAGAATGGACATTATGCCATTTCTGAATAAAAAATATTAATTAGATGCATACCATCTAATTGCATAGTAGCATCAAGCATTATCTCAAGTTGCAAACTTTCACGGCTGAACCTCTTGAATATCTTCTGTATGCACTGTATAAAAGTTACGCATAAATGTTAACATTAAATCTCATACAATTGAGAAACTCTAAACATGCCATAAATGTGGCCACGATATTAATGAATATCAAAGCAAGTGGTGCATAAGCACTAACCATGGCACTAGCGAGTGCTAGCCTTGGCAAAGCCATAGCCACACTCCCAACACAAACGAGTAGCACACACATGTGCCAAAAGGCCAAAAAGTCAAAAAACAAAAAAACAAAAAAACAAAAAAAACAAAAAACACGCACGACAAACACGCCCCAACAGTGCTAGCGCTAGCACCAACAACATTAGTGTCAAGGCTTGACGCTTACCACGGTGCTAGCACCAGCAACATTAGCGTCAAGCCTTGACGCCTAGCCCTTTACCCCTTTCTTCACTCGTGTCAGTCTTGCCCCTTATTATTATCGTCAATACTAGGCCATTAGCATACTGTGTTGCCACAAATTCATCAATATCATTATCTTATAACAAACTCACTTGTTTTGAGTCCATGACTCCAATAACTCTACAAGAAATCAAAGGGTTTTGGTCTGGCGGTTACAGCAACATGGGCTTATAACACCCTATGATAAGGAAGTTACAAAATAGTGGTAATGCTGAAGCAGTTAATGGAGTAATGGAGTAATGATTTCCCGAAGATTCTAAGGCGGTTATACCATTATCTCTACAACTTCCACTTCTCCATCCCTTCAATATCCCCACTACTTTACAAGGAAACATATGTTCTCAAACTATTATAAATAGACTCCTTAGCCTATTCAGAAAACCACAACAAGCTTATCATTCGGTCAAGCTATATTATTTCCTCAATAGTTTAACATCTCTCCACATAATTCAACACAAAAAATTCCTTTTAACTTTCTCTGTTTTTCTCCCCTAAGATCAATTCATTTTCTCTCTTTCCGACAGAAGCAGGACGGAACGGCTATTATCATAGTTTAAATTTATTCTATACGATTTTGATTTCCAAATCTAGAGAAAGTACTTCTACGTTACATTGTTACGCTTAAAATCAACTGTTAGGTATTAAAACTTTTGCCTTTCGACTCTTATATGTCTCTTCTCAATCGGCTCTTCAGTCATTTATTTCTCCATCAATCAGCAATGCTATCAATTTGAGAGGCGTTACTTTTGAATAATCAATGTAACATTAAATCTGATTTATGCAGCAACATTAAAAATGAGCTCATTTTCACTTTTCTTTCAATATATTCAGGGTTAGGGTTCACCTTGATTTTTCCCCCATTTTCAATCTGATCTTTCTTTTGTTTTCATAGGGTTTCTCCGTTATCGTCTACAAATCTAGGTAGAAAATGCAGAAAGTTACCGGTTACCAGTTTTTATGTTTGAATATATGTTTATACTTTTCTTAATCTTTTTGATTTTTTGCAGGTCATGAGAGTTCGGTTGAAAATTTGGTTATCTCACAACAGGTAAGTTTATCTGTTAATTGCAGTAATTAGTGTTTAATAGAGGTTTGATTCCTCTCAAATGCTTCTAAAAGGATTATATAAACAAATGAATATTAACTCCATCTTTGGAACTCAATTTATTTATGAGGTTTTCTCTAGCATGCATGGCAGTGTTCTTAAAGACATTTTATTGAGCCCAACATGATTGTATAAATGCCTGAATCTTTTGGCTTAAATCACGTACTTCGTTAGTGACCCCGGTTTCATTTCGCAGCATTTGAATGTTTTCTTCCTAATATATTTAGTTCAACCTTGGGAATTCTGCTTTGCCCCCAAGAATGTTGCTTTATTGAATCTTTATAAATTCAACATATAGAATGGTTTTAATTGAATTTGGAAGAACTGAAATTGTCTAGCAGCTGCAACTTTGTAAGACTGCTTATGGGTAAACAATTGAAGTTCTTGAGTAACAGGTGCTACAAGTTTTGATTTATTTTAATACTGCTGCAATTTTAAAGTAAGCACAGGACCTTTTAACGGGTATACCTTGCATTGGCATATTTTCATGAGATCTGAATTCCTTTTAAAAAACAAGGCAGTTGGTAACAATGTAGATGTTACTTTAGTTGGGATCCAGATTCTGCTTGGGTTCTCTGTGAAGCTATCTGACAGGGATTACGTGACTGACTGAGTAATATGCAGGTGCGAGAAGTAATTCTCCCATGCTCTTTCTCTTCCTCAAGTCAAGATTCGATTAATTGGTAATGGATTGGGTTTCATATTTTGTATTTTAGGTATGTTCGGTTGAATCATCTAATTGATTCTGGGTTGGTAATAGCAGGGGTTGCGTCTATAACTGTAGTTTCTCCATTGGAAACACTTAGAACACATTTGATAGTTGTGGGTAGTGGGAATTTAACAATGAAAATATGATATGATAGAAGCCATGGTTAGGTCATAGACATTTTCACACTTAGCTTTAAATGATAATATGATGGAGAGCATTGTAAACCAAGGATTTGAATGTCAGAATTTTCATGAACCATGTAGAAGAGAATTACCGTCATATTCGGAGCAGTTGGTTAGTGGAAATGACATTAAAATTAGGGTAGCGTATGAGCATCTAGGAAAACATGGTACGGTGTCAGATCAATTAGTCACTGAAGTTTTAGATGTTGTCCTGCTAGCTCCTGAGGCAAATGCAGGAAAAAAGAATTCAAAAAATTTGTATGTCTGGGTAGGTAGAGATGTTCAAAATGACCAAGAGCCGAATTCCATGATTGGAAAGATGTTGTGAATGAAGATATGCACTTCCATTGGGAGAAAGTAGGCAACAAATTCCTTACTCAAATGGGACTGATGACGGATACCCAGGTGCAGGTATGCATAGCACCTCTGATTTGAGCATATGTAATATTGATATGGTCAACATTGTAGAGCTGCAATAACTTATACTCCGGCTTTTTTCTATTTTCCCGCATTAAGCAAGTGAAAATCCTTAATGCATTGCATACCTCTGTAGGAATTTTTTTGCTGATATGTATATCTTTCTTTTCACATGAATGAATCTATAAGGTTTTTTAATTGCTCTACGTTGCACAAAGAAAGCATATTATAGCTGCCTGATATCTTTATTTGTGTCTGGTCAATGTACTCTCTCTCCGTTTTGGGTTCGGTGGAATATTTTCCTTCTCTATTGATTCTGTGCTTTCTATTCAATAGACTGGGTAGTAATCTCAGTATTAATGTAAATCTCAGATTAATGCAACCCTCAAGATTTAGAGTTCTTTTCACTGTGCTTGGCTGATCATCAAGTGAAGCAAGTAGAAGGTCCAGTCATGCCCCAACAGAGAGACTACTTCCGTGCAAACACCATGGAACAAAAGTTTCTTTGATTACTTGCATAAAATGCTTTGTTTCATATTCATTGTCACCTTCCTTGGAAGGAGCAGCAGAACACACTTCATCACTATTACTGAGCTACAAAATTATTTCTTCGTGGCCAAATATAGAAACTGATATAGTGATGAAGTCAAGAACATGTATGAATTGCAATGTCTGAAATAGTTCAAATGCAAGTAGTCATGTAAGGAAGCCCATCTTACCAATGATTTAATCATGGGAAAAGTCTTTGTTACCTGGTGAGCCTCTGTAGGATTTCTGAGGAAAGACTACATCCTTACTTTTAGAGCTATCTAACAAAAGGAAGTTATGCCACAAAGATCTACAAGGATGCTAACAAGCCCGACTCTGAACGGATGAACAGCATTTTCACCATCGAAAATACCTGCAAATTAACGCCAATTGAATAATTACGACACTTGAAATACCTGCAAATTAACGCTAATTGAATAATTACGACACTCGAGAACGTGAAATGAAAAGAACTCTAAATCTTGATGGTTGCAAGACCAAAACGATTAACATGATGTCATGGATACTTTTGGCTTAAGAACACGAGAAGATACACACCTTGATACATTCTGTAGTGCCAAATAAAACACTCTCTAAATACTTTGACAAAGCCCAGTCTGTCTGCAGATGAGGATTGAAAAACTCATTCCCCTTCAATGATTTTGGAGGTATGGTATTTATGAAGGGAACTAACATTGGATAAGAAACTTGCTGTGTTCCGTAGCACCGGCCCATTCCTCAAGAATTGCCGAAACCGGTTAAGTACACATTGAAGAGTGACACGTAAGGTAGATCCTTTTCTTGATATGAACCCAGAGCATTGCAGCAGATATTATCTTCATATTTACTTTATTTATTACTTCGAGTATATGCTTAACAAAACTCCCTAATGCTGAATATATAGCTGATCGAATAACAGGGCTTTGGGATTTGAGAAACTCTGTTAAATACAGAAGAAAAATCAGTCGCCCTTGCCTTTACATTATCCAACCCAGGTTGCTTGACCAGCAAAATATCAAGAAAATGTGGATAATGCCGGTAGGGAGAAGATATCACCTGCAAAAAACAAAACTTGCAAATGTAAGCACCGGAACTAGAGAGATGCCAACAACTTCCTTGAGAACATGATAAGCAATAAATTAGAGGAGAGTGGACACATAATCCACCATATAATAATATTATTCATGACTTGAGGCATAGCCAAAAGCATGCAGAATGACAGTAGCATTTTGCAATATACATTGGAAACTCTTCAAAATTCAGAACCATTTTCTTATGGTCACAAAAGAAAAGTGAGGTTCCAGATTTAAGAAACCACGAGGATAACCGAGGCAGGGATAACAGTTGGAGCCAAACAGATGATATCTAATGGCTTTGTCTTTAAATGGAAGTGTTGGGTGAGTTTTTTTTTTAAAGTGCCACTTAAGAGTGGTGTTGGAATATTCTGTTAAGTTTAGTTGTCATACTCGCCAACGAGTATACAAAAAAAGAAAAAAGTGCCTTTACCTTATTTTGAGATATTTGTACCGTTAATGTTGTGGAGATATAAAATATTGGTTGTGTTTATTCAGCTTTATGTTGTAGATTTGTTTCTCAGTTGATTGTATTGATTGCATCTTTTTTATAGGATACAATGTAAATGTTGAGTCTAACACGATCCAATATATTGAATCTAACTGATGTCAGCTTGATCGAATTTGCTGGAGGTAATCACGAAATTCAAATATACTTGAGGCCTAAATATTGTCTCCCTTACTTTCTTCTCCTTCTGTAAAACTTATAAATGTTGTTTTATGTTTTCTTTTTTGGTTTCAGGGTCTGTAAGCAAGCTTTTTGTATCGTTTTCTCAGGTATAATCTACAGCTTCGTATTTCCTTATATAAGTCTGATCCGTTGGTTTATACTCAAATCTTACTGGATTAAATTTTAGATAACTGGTAGTTTCTGATTTTTCATAGATTTTCCGTTTAGTTTGATTTATGTTGTATTCATTTACAAACAGTAGCTGTGATACAAGCTGGTCGTGGTCATTTTTTTCCCACTGCACCCACGTTGCAGCTTCCTTTTTGGTGTTTTAATTGTATTACAGTCTTTGCTGGCTCTGTACCACAATTTTAAGGCTTCAAAAAATTCAATACAGGTCTTCACGATGCAACAAATGGTGAAGTAAGAATTTCAAGTAACAAATCTTATCACTGATCATGTCAACGTCATATCCAATATGTCTCTCATTATAAATCGTTTTTTCTTCCACTTATTGATTTGTAACAGTAGACTTCCATATAAAATTCCCAAAGCGATCTGATTGGCGACTTAAAAACAAAAGTAAGCAGTTTCAGCAGACTTCCATACAAAATTCGAAAAGCGATCGGATTGGCGACTTGATAACAAAGATAAGCAGTCTAGCCGTTTGTAGATTTCATTAGTTTGTAATCAGTTCCCAATGAATAAACTTTAACCACTCTAGATTTCTTTCCCATATGTTAACGACAGACTCTTGAAATTCCACTTTCCATGCATTTGTAAAGTTACAATTGATGAGTTTATTTTGTAATAAGATAACGGTAATAACAACATCCCAAAGCCCGTGCCATTTTGGCACGTGTAATACCATAGTCTTGCATACGGTAAATATATCGGTGTTTACAGTCTCGCTATCACTCATAGTAAATATATCGGAGTTTACAGTCTCGCTATCACTCATAGCAGGTGTTTTAGGGTGAAAAAAATGTATTGTAAAAGATATTTTATTTAGGTCGAGAAATTAAAACTATACAAGACGAGACTAAACCAAGAAATATACGTTCACGTCTTACTTCAGTCACAAAGGTGGAGATGACGAGTTTATCTTAGGGTGGGTGGATGGGTGGGTAAGGGGGGAGAAAAGGTTGAGAAATCACTGTGTGATGAAATTTCAAGTGTAAAATTGTTGAACTATGGTGTGAAGGCTATACTTGCCAGTGAATGATCTGCATTTTTGATAGATAAAGTTATCTATTTATAGTTTTAGTGAACACACTAATTTATCGTAAGTTGTGCTGGATGTAAAGAAGTGGAGAAGCGATGGTCGTGGAGGTAGTGGTGAAGCCGTGTTCGCTATGTCAGGGAAGACTGTCTGACCACCACTCCCCCGTTCTCTTAACTATACTTAACCGTCCCACTACTTATTATCTTCTCGCCATGGATGTGTTGTCACATCGCACGCTGCAGTAAACCTCCAGACTAATACCCCAATAAGAACCCCTCATGTGACATGTTTGGTGTCTCGCAGAAAAATAGTGAAGTCATTGACTACTACTATTTTAGTTCAGTCAGGAAAATAACCTGTTAAATTAGTGAGGCAGGTTGCTTAATTCGCTAAGTGGTGAAGTAGAGTGATCAGTGTCAAGTCTAGTTAAAATAGTAAGTCTAGTAGTAGACTGTATTGATACGATTTGAGTGGTGAGCTCTGATGAATATGGTGTGAGCGATGAGCTCTAAGTGATGAGTTATAAGTAGTAAGTTGAGTACTCAGTGATAATGAATTACTATTGTTAGTATTTTTGAGTAATCTCAGCAGAGAGGGTTGTTTATCGAATATATGTTGCTCAAGGTATCAAGGAGGTAACTCAGATATCGAGAGATGCACATATAAACAAGATGGAGAATTTGGTATTGCAACAAAAAGAATAGTGTTGAAACCATAGGCTTGCGCCAACAAAGCCGCTAGCATTGAAAGCACAGGCTAGCACCAGCAAGGGCGCTAGAATTGAAGGATAGGATAGTGCCAGTAATGGCGCTAGCAGTGAAAGCATAGACTAGCGCCGACAAGGGTGCTAGCATTGAAGCAAGGCTAGCGCCGGCAAGGGCGCTAACAATGAAGCCTAGTCTAGCGCCAGCAAGGGAGCTAGTGTTTAAGGATAGGCTAGTGCCAGCAAAGGCACTACCGTTGAAGAATAGGCAAGCGCCAGCAAAAGGCGCAGGCGTGATAAGATAGTGTTGCACTAGCCATGGGCTTTTCAGTGCCATGGTGATAAGTGTATAATAATTTACATAATTTAATTGACATTTTTTGTACTTGTTTTAGTTAATTCTCTTATATTTTACTTATTTTACATTTGTTTTGAGTTTTATAGATATTTTGAAATCACATGAAGTAAAAGAAGAGAAATAGCAGCTTAAGACATTGCACGGAGTCATTGGGTGTTAATTGGCGCAAAGCTAGCAAGGTTTATAAGGGAATAGAGAGAATTACTAGGGGGCAGCTTTATTTATAAAAGAAATTAAGAATTGAGGATTACTATATAAGGGCAGTCCCTATCAATGTCATGGGTGTTTTAAACCGTCTTTATTTATAAACCAAGCTATTTCGTTTTCTTCCTCTTGTTCGACAGCATCAACAAGAGTCCCATTGTGCCATTAACCCAAGTCGTCTGGCTAGCCAAGAGAGGGTCAGGTCTGTAGAAGAGCGAATATGGGTTTTGCCACTGCCATTCGAGATTGAAGAAATAGAGAAAAAACACTCGAAAGAGGGATTGGAAGTTGAGCGAAAATAGGATTTGGGTTTCATTGTTCAGCCGAGAAGAACAAGGCACTGCGAGCAAAGGTGATAATGGGAACTGAATTTGATATGGTTTCTGATTTTTTATGGATAGATGAATAATGGGTGCAGGTTCGGATCAAAGACATTGAAGGTGGCAGAGATGGTGTTTTACTGAAGGTTGAGTTCGAGTTGAGTGAGTCTGTTGAGAAGAGGTTCTTTTCCGAGAAGATGAGATAGGAATGATTGAATTCTACGGAGAGAAGAATGGGTTCCTGGGTTTGAATTGCTAATGACCATTGACGCAACAGGGAAGAGATGGAGAAGAAAGAATGATTTCTGTTTGAGACTGAAAATGGACAGAGTTATTGATGGGCCGTGAGTATTTGGGTTGCTTTGTATAAGTTTGCCGTAACTAGTGGACTGAATGTGTGTTATCATATATGAATGTGAATGAACTCAGTAGTGCAGGGACGGAGATGAGATGATGTCACAAATAACAAACAATTCACGTCTGAATCAGTTACCAGAAATGCAAGCAAGCTGTTTGCTAAAATGCTTGACTGATTTGCTTTCACGGTTGCCGTCCGCTAGAAGTTTTGAGCGGGCTCAAGGGAAATTGGACGGCTTGTCCATGGCCCATGGTTGCTGATTTTTATTAAAGTGGGTTAATGGCCTAGTTTTGGAAACATAGGGTCTTTGAGTTATGTAAGGAAAAGAGAGTTTTATTTTAAGAAGGATTTTACAAGGGAGAAATGCTATATAAGAAACAACTTCAACAAGAGGGAGAGATATCTAGGTTTTCACCTAGTTATCTTTTTACCTCTTCTGTTTTTTTTGTAGGTTTACGCGGGAAAGATTTCTCAACATTTAGGGTTTGTAATTTCTTTTCTTCTTGAATTCAATTGTGTAAACTCCAATTTGTGAGTAGCTAGTTTTCTTATTATTGGTTAGAGAGTAGTTGGATTTCATAATACATGATTCTTTGATTAATAAATTAGTCTTATCTCAATATTATCGTTCATAATTCACTACAATTATCGCCATGTATGATTGAGTGTTTTTTTCGTCGAGTGGCCAATTGATTGAAAACTCACATTCATATCTATATCTAATTTAGAGTTTATTATAAGTAAAAGTGATACTCCTTGAATGCAAGTAGCATAATTGTGGTTATTGCTTGTAGTCATTATCCTAGTAATCACAAGTGGATCATGACCTTTGTTAAATTGAATTAATGCACTTTCCACGTTCAATTGCATTGATTAGCCTAATTTCATTAATCTTAATGCTCCTCGGGAATTAAACTTGATTAGTACTTTTTACACGTTAGGTTGTTCTCTTGGTATAATTCATATTCGCATCTTCTAATGTTTTTGTTGATGACTTGAGGAAAATTACGGGATATTCTTGCGATCAAGGTATTCTAGGGATTTTGATAAAACGAGATTGAATATCAATTCTAATTATTAGTACAAGAATATGTTTTGTGAATGAAAACGAAACCTTAACCAGTATTCTCAACTTATTGATTATTTTCTACAATTTCTTAGCTTTCTTAATTAGTTCAATTACTTTTATTGAATCCAAAAAATCCCCCATTTTACATAAGATTTCGAAACCATATAAAAACCAAGACCTCCTCGTAGGGACGATCCTTTCTTACCCTTGCTTCATAATAAATCAGAAGTAGTGAGAAAGTAATAAATAATTTTGACGTGCTGTGACACACATCACATGGCGCACTTTGGCTATTCTTTGCACAATTGCATTCATTTTATTTCTATGTAGAAAGATGATCACGTAGACATTAAATTATAATTCAGGGAATATATTATGATAGATCCACGTGACTCGGCTGAGAGTAGATACAGAAAAATTTATTAATTTATTCGGGGATAAACATTTATAACTAAGTCATCTGTAGCAGACTTACTAGCATAGTGTTTATGTAAAAATATTTTTTTGTGACATTATTATGAATTCATATGGCTTAGCTGAGAACAGATATGAATATGCAAGTCTAGAATATGTATGATGTGAATACAATATTATTTTGTTATTGTTCAAATAAGAATTTGAACATTGATATGTATACCAAACGAGTTCAAGGAATTCAGCCGTGGAAGTTCTGCGACTTGAGACAAGTTCGATGTTGTTTTAAACCAGTGGATATCCACCTAGGAGCTGTCTAATCAATGTAGATTTGATACACAGGTGAGCACAATATAAATACTGAGATGCTTAGTAAATACATTAAATATATATAGAATACTAAGAGTCAGTTGGATCAGTACAGAACTCCCATGACCATTGATAAAGCCTATAAGCATAGACTATGTATTTCTGACACGGGTTCAGAGGAGAATTTACAAGTTGAGTTGTTATCAAAAAACCACCATCAAAATTAAGTCCCCTACATAGTGCAGAACAATAATGTTTCATGGTAAGCACGAGATGGTGATAGTAAAACGATAAATATTCAAAATTGAATTTAATAATAGAGAGATAGTCAATTAGATTTTTCTCCTCCAGGCAATGTCCTTGACGCAGACTTGGGTATTAGACTTAAACTCTATTGTAAACAAGTAGTAGATGCCGGTGCTTAGGGTTTAAGTATGCAGTACCAAGTGCTAGTGACGCGTCAGTAAGGAAACAATATATGAGAGCTAGAACACTCAGAGACGATGCTTTGAGTTGTAGATAGTATCACCAAAGTTGGAAATGACGGAAGCCTATAGAAGAAGTTGATGGTAGATCAAAGTTGCGGATGAGGATGGCGGTTGACTCCAATGCTCTTGTCGTAAATTTGAACATATCAACTCTCTAGGTACAGAATATCTGTTAGTTTGATCTCATATGAACGAAGCATTGAGCAATAGGGTTCGCATATGTGGCATCATAAGTTGAGATGATATGGTCACAGTAGCGGAGTAATGGTGACACAAGGTTAATGACGTCCTCCAATTTGGTGGGATCTTCTTAAGAGATGAAGTGAACCCTGAGGTGATAATTTTCTTGAGAAGATAAGAGCCCATGAGTTGATGAGGTCTCCGTGAAGCTGAGTTTCTTGAATCTCGTCTGGAAACTCTTGTTTGCTACCATTCTCTCCAGAAGCGATAAAAATTTCATATGATGTTGGATTTTGATGTTTGACCCCAACTTTTGAAGACAAGATACCAATCTATTATATGCAGAAAGAATAATTCGATTCAAAGTTTTCTAGGTCATCCAATCAAGCGTGAACATTCATGACCAGTGTTTTAGGGTAAACTTGTAAAGGGGAGACCAATCCTAATCACAACAAGGACTACACCTTTCCTTTCTACGTGTAGAGAGAGGAAAAGAAGATCATTTCTTTATACTATTTCTTTTCCTTTTATAGAATTTCTCTCTTAATCACCTTTTACACATGCCTCCCTTTAACCTCTTATTATTGCTAAATTTCCATTTTTCATTCTTATCTCCAACTTATCCTCTTATTCCTCTCCTATCCTCATGCTTCCATTGGCATATTCCTAAGTGCTTGGGATTGACCCTTAAATTCCTGAGGTGATGATGAGCTCAAGCCCATCTAGTAAGAATGACTCCCCTGTCCATGGGTCGTCATTTTTCAGGTATTAACATTAGCCCCCTGACTGTTGGGATAACCATCGGATAACCCAATAGTCAAAAACCCACTTATAAAGCAATTTTACTTGAATATCTTCTTAACACGTACCTCACCATCTCTTCAGTTACCCTACTCTAAGTAACCGTCTCACTTTAGTCAAAAAAAGGTCTCTGCTATATATATATATATATTTACAGTATCTTCTTTACCACTTCATTTTCTTTTTTACTGCGTATCCATACTTATTGTACCTGATGTCAGACGATTCCCCCAAACATTCCTCAGCGGAAGAAGGAAGCGGGAGAGACAGAGTCTCAAGCGGGGTCCGAATTTGGAGGATAATCTGATGATGGGCCTCTTCCTTTGCCGGATGATGGTCAGTTATATTATATTATAGAAATTCTTGGCATCCGAGTTCTCCCTACCGCTATGCAGCCCCCAGTTTTTTCAGATGGTACGCGGGTTATGCCGACTGACGATTATCTCGATTCTCGTTTAACCAACCCGGCTTGAAAACCCTTTTTCGCTTCCCCGAAGTGGCTCATGCATTCGGAGGAAGACGTCCTTCCCCTTCACCCTTTCAACAAAATTCCGCGCATGGTCATTCATCGTGGGGATTATTATCTTTCGACTATAGATCAGCGTTATTCCGCTGAAACTTCTCCTCTCTGGAAGTCTTGGGTCACATACATCCGTTCCAACTCTGATTATTTAGCCATGATCCATTTTTTTGGGGATAGAAGACGTTATAGACGTGTCCCTTCATCGTGTGATAGTCACATGTAAAAATGACATGGTCAGACTTTATTCGCGCTGGAGGATGTTGTGGCTTTAATGGGATTGTCAATTCATGGATCTCACCTGTATCATGAGGCGGCTATCTCCGAAGCTATGAATGATTTTAATAAGACTCTATGTACTACTTGATTGGATACAAAGATAAATCTCGGGAAATCCTATCGGGGGGGGGGGGGGGCGTGTCGACGATTCCTCGGTAAAAGACGCCCACCCAATAAAGGGGAAGATCGTTGATTCGGGCAAATCAGATAAAGGGAAGTCCAAGGTTACCCCTACTTAGGAAACAAGAGAGAAAGCTGCAACCCGCCATATTGGTGGGAAGATGATGGACGATGCTATGAAGGGTTCTGCTATTGTATCAAGCCGACTCACTCGAGATGAAAACCTTTCTGGCCGCGGTACTAAGGTCAGTAAGAATAAACACGCTTCTTTCCCTCTATGGGTGAAATATTGGGCTCCAAATCCGTAGACGGGAGGTCATCTTCCCCGTCCAAGAGGAAAAGAATGCTCGCGCTGGGCTACCATCTTTACCTTTTTAATGGATCTGTCATAATGTATTTGAACACATCCCCCATGACACTATCAAGAACGAGCTTGTGACGATGGTTGTACTGATGTCACGAGGTATATTGTTTCCTTTGACGCCTATGTTCTTGGGTGGTTTGTATCGTCAGCTGGATCTCCTTTGTAAAGACATTTAGAGAGTGGACGTCCGTCACACTATTGAAACCTATGTCGCGTCAAATTTCCTTCAAGCTTGGGCATGGGAGCATTTTCCAAATTATGCTCCTCCAACTAACGATTTAGCCGTTCGTCGTGTGGAAAGAGTTGAGAAAGAAGATGGTACATTTGATATGGTTCCGACTTCTTACTATTATCCTCGCAAGGCCCTGTGGCGCAGGAAAGAGAAAAAAGCTGGGAATATTCTTAAAGACTACATGGATGTGGCCAAGTAATTCAAGCCCTTTTCTTATCATGACGGTCGTTCTGGTTCAATTCCTTACGGTTTCACTACTGAGGTTGCAGATGTGACCCTCAGCTCTGAGCAATCTTTGGCAAGTGACGAATCTGACTTTGTTATGGCTGTACTGCCTGGTTATCTCCCTGGATTTTATCTGGGTAAGTTTATAGCAATGTCCTATAACTCTGATCGTGTGGCTCGCCAACTGGGGTTCGACCAAGGAGTTCCGTCTCTTTATCCGGATTCGTATTCTAGTGAGGAAGCTGATATTAAAGTTAGTTTCGACCGCTTTGTGTTTAAGGAGAGACGCGTTTGGTGGACCGAGCGATTCATTTTTATTTCCTTCATCTTTCTCCGAAGCGAGAGCTCTTTCTCTCTCCCAATTGGTATTCGTTTCAAACATAAACTCGAAAGCAAGCTCTGAATTTTCTTCTTCGTGAACCGATCATTCCACCCGCATTTTCCTTGGATGAACTTAGGTTGATGCATGCGTTAGATCGTATCAAGTTAAATGAATCGAGATCTCTTGGGCTGGGTCTTATGCATGGTTCAAAAGGTCGTCCATTGGCTCCCTTGACTACTAGTTAGGCTACCCCGACTGATCAAGAGTTGTTAAAAAAGAAGTATAAAAAGGAACAAATGCCTCATCCTCCATCGCGAAAAAAGTTGAGCAAGGTTCAAGCTCTTCATCCAACTCCGGGTTCTTCTAACTAGGTGTTTTTTCATGTCCGAGTCTTTTTTCTCCCTAAAAGAAAAGACACCCCCTCTTTTTTTTCTCTCTCATCGTATGTTATCAGGGTGATGTCCTCGTCAGTTCTATTGGGTACAAGCCCTGCAACTTTATGGTAGAAGAATATCTTAACATTCCTGAATACGAGTGGTCGCCTCGTGATAGACACAATTTTGTGTCTTTATTGATCTTCTTTTTATATTGCTTTTTTCTCAATTTGTGTACTAATATTATCATTTTGTATATTTTTAGGTATTTTTGGAGAAAAAATAATTATGGAAAAATTGGGCTCAAAAAGTTATAAAATCACCCCAGAAAAGGTGTTAAGGGCACCACAAGAATTTTACTAAAGGCACCCACAAACGGCTAAATGCACCCTCTCTCAAATTTGAAAACACCTTTTGGGCGGGAAACTATTCTTCTCTCGCTGAGAAGATTGATTAGGTGACTTGGGAGAATTTTGAAAGCTTTAAAGACAAAGATTATTTTTTTACCATTTGTACAAGAGTTGTACACGTTTTGAAGACCCAAATCTCGTGGGATATTTGCATTTATCCAATCAAGGAGAAGAGAAGTTTCACGTGAGAATAAAATCAAATATTTTTGGAAAGTAAATCAGGGAGAAAAGCTCATAAGGAAACTCAGGTATTTTATTCCCTATTCTAAAATGATTTTGTCCAAAGCAACAGCGCAACAACGTGTAAGATAATCCGATCGTGATTATATCGAGATTATTTTCTTACTACCGAGAGATTGATTCTTATTAATGAAGTGATATTGATGAAGATAATTGAGTGGGGTTGTTGTCTAGTATAAATAAAAGAGTCAAGGGAAGAAAAAAAGAAAGGGGGGGGGGGGGGGGGGGGGCTGGCTCTGTCCAGAACGAAATAAATCAAAAAAATCATAAAATATGCTCATGATCGTGATGAAGAAGATGAATAAATCGTTGCCAAAAGGTTGAAGTTTCCATGGCTAAAAAGTTAAAGATTCTGTTGCTAAAGCTTTTAACTTTGCAACATTTATTTTCACTTTGCAACGTTTATCTTTAGTGAAACACTTTCCCCTTTGTAACAGTGAGTCTGTAACGCTTATAAACGTTCCGAATTTCCTGTTTTTCATTATTTTCACTCTTTTTCATCATTTGTAAACACTTTAAGCCATGGACCATTATTTAAGCAAGTGATTAATATGAGGAGTTAAACCCCACTGCTGAGGCGGAGGAAGCTATTTTTCCAAAAATTATGTGGTAATATTTATCTAATTAATTTATGAAATTTTTTTATGATTATTTTCCTTGGTTAAAAATTGGTTTAATGATTTTTATTAAACAATTGTGATTTCTTTTGATGGTACATGCTTGGCCTAGGTTTTTGATGTTCCATGCTTTCGTTATACAATTGTTATTTTGAAAATCTACTTGTTGCAATATTTTAGAATCAAATTAAACGTAAGAATTGCACAATTATAATTATTGAATTAAATCACTTTAAAAATTGGAAAATAGTGGAATCTTAGCCTCAGTTTTCTCTCAATCTTGTTATCAGTTTTATTTGAGTTTTGCTATTTTTAGTCTTACAAACTAGGTTTAAATCCAAATCTTCACAAGTCTTGAACGAACTTTTCTTACCATTATCAAAAAACCACCACCTCGAAGTAAAGATAAGAAAGCTAAGCGTGACGCGGGAATTTTACCAACTCCGCGTATTCCCCGATTTATCTTGGTTGACGTTTCTCCTCCTATGCCTCATTTACAGGACAAAACTCGGGTTATTACTAGTCCGACCTCTTCCTCTTTCGTGGATCGTATTCATAGTTTGGGTGTCGATTTATCTAGAGGTGGTGGTGTCGTTTCTCCTCGTTTGCATGTTGTTTATCTTAGCCCTCAGGTAGCTACCACTGCTCGTTCTCAGAATCATCCTCAGGAGACGCCTACCAGTTTACTTAGTTCATGTAGTCGTGGTGGTTCGTCCTATTCTCATCCTGGTGTATCTCAGGACCATGTGCCTTATGAAGAAAATCTATCTCCTTCTAGTAATTATTGTCCCTTTTGCTTTCCACGTGTCACTTTCTTTATTCAGTGTTTGTCTTTTTGGATCTGGTGTTAAGGCATATATATTTTTTATTTTTCCTATTTATACGTCCATTTTGTTATCATATTGTATGCTTTCTTTGTATTTTTTTGTTTTATTTATTATCCATTATTATTTGTTTTTCTAGGTTCTGTTGGTGGTTCGAAGTCGTCTTCGGGTTCTTCCCATCCTCCTTTCGATTATTACGAGCCTTCTCCTGCTGGGCGCCCACCCATTTTTGGATAGTGAGACCTAATCTAACGAAAAGAGAGTTGTCGATTTTATAATTATAATCGAAACTCGAAATACAATTCGGCAACCTCTTTACAAAGACTGTCGTGTCCTCTCCTAATTCTCCTAGGGTTGTGAATGCTAGCACTCCGAGTCCATATCCGTGAGCGACGCATTTGTCAAGGTATTTGCTTTGTTTCCGGGTTATGGCGTTCGAGATGGCTAAGCTTGGCGAGAAAGATGTTCTCCCCCATCCCGTGAAGGGGGACACCCCAGTGACGTCGTGACAGACGTCGCGACCATTCTCCCAGTTATATCCAGGATGTTCGCGGGCCTTAAGGAAATCTTGTCGTCTGATAAGAAGCCCAACTTGACCTCTTTACGTACTGACACTCCAGCTCTGCAGCACATGTCTGCGAGTACGTCCTGGACCAGGTCGTGTCTGAACTTTAATCCCGCCTCGCTAGAACAGTGCAAGGCATGGTCCCCGAAGACATAGGACATAAACTGTGCTCCTCAAACATGGGTATCCCAAGCCTGTAGTTATGTACGACCCGGAATTTCCTATGCCCAATTGCATGGTTGAGCCCATCTATGGGGACTTCCTTGAGGAATTCTTGAGCATGACTAATTTTGGAGCACTGTCATAGGATGCCGTCTCGTTCAGTCATCGGGAAACTGCTGGGGATGGTCTTTTTTACCGCATCGAAGTTTAGAACTTCCAATGAGTGCATTAGGCTTGGGGCAGTAGCTTGGATGTTGTAAGAAGAGGCCAAGATACAAACCTGGATGAAGTTGGTCAATGCGAGCTGGTAACTATGGTGTGTGGATGTGTCCCCAGGGGCTCTAAGTATATAGTTCTGCAACCACATGGTATGGAAGCAGGATACTAGGTAACTGTATTGGATTGTGTACTCCATGTTGTAGACTCCCAGACCCCTTCCTTCATGGGTAGGGTCGCTAACCGCCACTGTAAAGGCCCAAACCCATCCATGTCTCCTGTGACTAATTGTCGGAGAAACTGCTGGGTGCTTGATAGCCTGTGGGCTTGTGGTCTTCAATGTGAAGTAAATCTTGGAGACTCCTGGACAGTTGCACAGAAGGAGGAGCTCACTTTGTGGATCATGTAGCTTCTTCAGAGTCTCTATGAGCTGTAGAGTTTTCACAACTCTACCCTGCACAAAATCATTACTGAATTTTGAATCTAGGCTTACTGGTCCCCCTAGAAGCTTCACCCCTCTCTCTGGCCTGCTGATGTCTTCAGGGAAGGTCCCTACCACCAAGTTTTTGGGGTCCACAGTTGGCCAGAACAATTCTGTTTTTTTTTGTGATGTTTAGGTGTAGCCCTCTCTTGTGGCCTTCAGCTAGAATGATGTTCAGGGCTTTTGCAACCTCCAGGGTGTCACCTGCCACTGTGCCATCATCCAGGTACCAGGCTTGTAGATCCAAGGTGCACTCTGAGGCTATGCTGCTGATTAGAGGATGCATGGTCAAAACAAAGAGGAGGGGGCCTAGTGGGTCACCTTGTTGGACCCTTTGTGCAGAAATTAGGATGCTGTCATTGTATTACAACCTGGATGGGTTAGCATATCAAAACTCCACCCACTTGGAGATGCTTGGGAATCTAGATCTGACCTCCTTGATCATGGCAGACTTGTCTACCAGATTGAAAGCATTCCTGAAGTCCACAAGTAGCATATATTTGGTGGGAGAGTTACCTTGTAGCTCCAAGAGCCTGTTGGCAGAGTGCATAATAGCTTCCCCTCCATACTGAAATCATACACCAAACTGGAGGTCCCCAAGGTAAGTTGACATCTCTTTGCAAACTGCATAGGCAATAAGTTTTGAGCACAACCTCCTTTAAATTATACCCACATCAATGGGCCTTACCCCTTCATCAGGTTTGAGCAAAGTTGTCAGAGGAGCACTGGCTATGTATTCACCAAGCTCTACTGGGCACTCCCCTACTAGCCACAAATTGACAAATCCTGTTATAGAAGCAAGTAATTCATCTCCCATTGCAGTTGCAGAGCCACTAAAAGCATCCAACAAGTGTTTGCTCTGAGGCCATCCATCCCACAAGATGTCCCTTTGGTAGGTAGCCTAGCCACAAGCTGGGCACCAACCCTTTTTTGAATAGAAATGTCTAATCTAAAGAAAAGAGAATTGCCAATTTTATAGTTGTAATCATGGCTGGCCATGCAATTTAGCACCCTTGTCATAAATACCACTGTATCCTCTCCTAGCTCGCCTAGGGTCGTAAAAGCGAGCACGCCTAAGCCGTACCCATGGTCACTGCATTTGACCAAATATTTGTTGCACTTGCGGGTAACAGCATTGGAGATGGCAGTCCCAGGTGTAAAAGCGACCCTCTTGATGTCGGCAAAAGGGGACACCCCTGTAACGTCAAAGCACACATCTCGGCCTTCCTCCAGTTATAAAAAAAGTATATCAGCGGGCCTCAGTGAGTTTGCGTTATCATATAAAAATCCCAGCTTAACTTCCTTTCGGGAAGAGGCACCGACTTTAAAACACATGTCAGCAACTACATCCCTAACTAGATCATGCCTGAATTTGAGGCCCACCTCGCTAGCACAATATAGGGAATGATCACCATAGGCATCCGTAGCCCTACCACAAAAGGAACAAGAGTTGTTCGCATCAAAAATTAGCATGCCCAACATGTAGCTGAGAATGGCCCTAAACTGGCGAGGCCCAACTGCTTGTGTAGCCCAGCAATGGGAATGGCCTTGAGGTAGTCTTGGGCATGGGCTATTCTGTTGCACTGCCACAAGATGCAGTCTCGTGTAGTCTGTTAGAAGCAGCTGGGGATATTCCTCTTCACCATATCAAAGTACAACACTGCCAGAGCATGCATGGGACGTGGGGCAGTTACTTTAATACTGAAGGAAGAAGGGGACAAGCCACAAACCTGATAGAAGCTAACCAGAGCTTGCTGGAATCTCTGGTGAAGGTCTGTGTCCCTGTGCACCTTAAGGATGGAATTCTGCACCTGTGTTGTCTGTATGCAAGAAGCTAGATAACAGTACCTGCTGGAATCCATCATGGTGTACACTCCCAAGCCTCCATCCTTTATGGGTTGTGTGGTTATACGCATCTGGTAGGGGCCAAAGCCAGCAACATCACCAGTAACCAGATTCCTTAGGAACTGGCTTAGGTGCAGGTCATATTGCTCAGCATCCTATTGTAAAAATGAAGGGCTAGTAGTCCTCAAGGTGAAGTACAAGTGAGACACACCAGCACAATTTCTAAGAGGATCAATTCACTCTGAGGGTCCTGCAGGAGCTTCAGGGACTCCATTAGCTGAAGGGTCTTCTCCACCCTGTGCTGAACCCAATCATTACAGAAGTTGGCATCCAGGATGATAGGACCACCTAACAGCTTCACTCCTCTGGATGGCATGCTGATGCTTGTTGGGAAAACACTATTTTGTAATCTCCTAGGGTCTGTGTTGTGCCAAAATAGCTCTATCTTGTTAATGTTGAGGGATAAGCCTCTACTACTGCCCTCATCCTGGATAATATGCAGAGATTTATCCACCTCCAAGGTGTTACCTACAATGGTCCCATCATCTAGATACCAGGCATGCATATCCAAAGTGCACTCTGAAGAAATTCGGAGTATTAGGGGGTGTAGAGTCAGGGCAAAAAGCAAAGGGTCCAATGGGTCACCTGTTGAACTCCTTGAGATGACATGAGGACATTATCATTATAATAGAGCTTGGCAGGCTTTGTATAACAAAACTCAACCCACCTGGAGATACAAGGGCATATGCACCTGACTTCCTCAATTATGGCTAATCTGTCCACCAGATTGAATGCATTGTTGAATTCAATCAAGAGCATGCATTTGGTTAAGGAGTTACCTTGCACCTCCAGCACCTTGTTTGCTGAATGCAAGATGCCTTCTCTATCACATTGGACTCTCACTCCAAATTGGTAGTCCCCCAAGTAAGTGGCCATATCCTTGCTGACCCCTGAAGCTGCAAGTTTGGAGCAGAGCCTTCTCCAAATGGTACCCACTGCTATTATCCTGATGCCCTCCCCCCTTCAGTCTTGAGTAGAGGGGTTAGAGGGGCACTGTCAATGTAAGCACCCAACACAACATGACATCTTCCAGCAAGTCATAAGTTGACTACTTCTGTCATGGATGCAAGAAGGTCATCTGGAACTGTAGCAGCAGGGCCACTAAGGGCATCCACAAGATGTTGTGCTGTGAATCCATCTCTGCCACATGACGTCCCTTTTAGGAACCCTTTGATTGCACTCAAGACTGCTGCCTTGTCCACACTAAGTGCCTCAGCACTGATAGGGCCTTCAGGGATGCAAGGAAGTGGAGCATCTGGGTGTTTTTGTCTCAACTCAGAGAGAGCGGCTGGGAAGCAGGGTGCAATGCCACTTGAAGCAAGAACTTTAATTTTAGTTGTCTATTGTCCATAGCTCAATTTCTTTCTACATGCTACCAGGTTAGATCCCTCATTCCCCTTGTTGTTGTTCTGGCTCCTTTGAGGCTGTTTAGGCAGCTCCAAGAGGGTGTGCACCAAGCTAAGACACCCATTAGCTTCATTACATTTGAGCAAGGCCTGGTTAATGCTAGCAGTCTGCAGCTTTTTCCTGGTCCCTGATCTCTCTTCCATGGAGCACTTAGGTGTGTACGGAGTTAAAGTGCAAACATGCATCAATAGCAAATGTAACTAGGCTAGTAACTCCAATGGGTTGGCTAAGACCCTGTCCAAGGATGCTTTAAGAGATATGGAGAACTGGAGGCTTCACTGAGGGTATATGCTTGCTACTGTGAGAATTTTATATTGGTAAACCATATAGAACAAGTCAACATCCAATGCATCAGAGGCAACAGAATACACAGAAACCAAGGGCACAAAAATGGGGGGCTTGGGTTTGATAATGCCATGCACAAAGCAGTCAGTTGAAGATCCACTGTAAGGACTGGCAATAATGTATTTATGCTGCTTACAGGGTCTTTTCCAATATTAAATGCGCATACAATCTGAACACATCCACATCTGTAGCTGGGAGAGAACTAGCTCCCAAGCACAGTAAACTGATATATCCATTCTGATCCTCTCCCTGCATACACCCATAGCTTCCTTGGTTGGTAGGTGTTTATCCTGTAAATGTCTGAAGAACCTTTTTCTACTTAACCCTCTTCCTCCCACACCATTGGTACACCCATCTAGATTTTTATAGGTGCAATGGAACAGGGTATCAACCCCCCCCCCCCCCAGGGGGGGGGGGG
>JAJJMC010008370.1:1168653-1349447 GCA_023531435.1 Papaver californicum | reverse complement strand
CCCCCCTTTCTCTGTTGAGCCATATGAAACTGAGGATGCCCTAGTTCTATGATTTATGTAAAGTAAATGCAAAAGGAAATCAAAATTTTTGTTGTTATAAAAGCTAAACAAAGCTACTGAAGACCTATATATACACCCAATTACACCATTGAGGCCAATAGTTGCTGAGAACCTAGAAAAGAAACTACCCACTGTGTCTGTATTTATAAATGTAAAACTAACCCTAAATCTAAATCCCTTGCTAGACGAAGGAGAAGAAGATGAGAATGAAGACATCATACCTTGGACGACGGAAGAAAATAACCCAACATGACGAACTCTCATTCCCCCATGATTCACCTGAAGAAGCACCTGAATTGAATGCTCCCCCGAAATCGCCTAAATTGAATGCTCTAACAGAGCTTCTCTCTCCCTCTAATTATTATTATTATTATTATTATTATTATTATTATTATTATTATTATCTTATCTTACACTCTTTCCGCATTCTTTCCTCTTTTTTTAGACTATGAAAAAGCGAGGTAGTAATTCCGCAATTAAAAAGGAGGCCTCCAGGGTCACGAGAAATGTTAAACGCGCACCGCTTGTGGGGAATGATTCTTTCCCAGCTACTGAAGAAGAATTAGACGCGGTTGCCCTATTAAATGAATCGGAAGATCCTTCTTTTTGCTACCCTTCAGTTGTAAGTACCGAAGAAGCCGGGGCAACCGAGAACCATAGATTAGTGCATGGCTTTTGGGTCCCTTCGGACTTAGTCGCCACTTACAGGATGATTGTCGAGTGAAGCGGTCATATGGTGAACGAGGATACGATTAAGGATATTAAGACTTTAGTTTTTATGAATAAGGGATTGCTCGAAGCTGCAGAGGGGCTTTCCCGAGTTCGTGATGCTCCTCCTGCTGCTGGTAAGCTGAAGGAATGGGAATCTTCCATTCAAACAGGCATAGGTATTCAGTTTCCTATAGCGTGGTTGTCCCAATTGCTGGGTACTGTGAAGGGCAAGTTTGATCCGTGTTCAACCCTTCTGTCTCAGATCGCTGAATTAGAGCAAAGCCTAAGGGATCTGACTAAAGTGGCTCAAGAAAAGAGGACTGCTCTGAACAAGCTTCTCGTCGACGTTTCAACAGCTACGCAGAAGGCTTCTGAAGCTGAAGCTGCTGTGACCAGGGTGCGTGAATATCTTGAGCAAAAAAAAAAAAATCTGTTCGTTTTCGAGGAAGTTTAGGTTTATTCTCTTTGGTATCGGGTGTTTGTAATATGTTTGTGCTTATCTTGGATTTGGTTGGCTTTCTTCTTCCTCTCTCCTACTTTTTTTTGAAACTTATTTTGGATTTTGATGATTTTTATTATGACATTTTAACTACCTCAAGTGGTTGTTTTACTCTTGTGTTTTTTTCGGTTTGTGTATTTATTTATTAGTGGCACCTGATTTCAGGATATTTTATTATAATAGGGGTTGTCTGTTTATAAATACTACTCGTATTGTTCTCATTTAGTTTAGTCTTTCCTGATGCTTACCATGCAGCAGCTCTCTTATTCATAATTTGAAACAAAAACTACATCGCTTGATTGATGATAGAGTCGAGGCTGAAGGGCGATGGGAAGTCGCGTACGCCGTTAGCAATGAAGTGGTTGATCGATGATTTCTATCAGGCGTTCACCATTCACGATTGGGATGTTAGTGCTTATGAAGAGGCGTTGTGTGTATACGGCTTGGCCAATGACGAGTTGAATATCGCTGAATGTATTCTTATGGAAGATAATGAGACGCGTTGAGGACTTGATGAAGATATCCCTCGTACTGCTAAGCTACTTCGGGATCTCCGAGTTGTTGGGATGTAGAAGTTGTAATTGCATTTTTTTTTATCATGACTTTTATGACTGTAGTTGTAGTTTTCGTGATTATCTTGTAATTAAATGCTTTGTCTATTTTCTGGACACGTGGTTGTATCTGTCCTAGATTTCTATTTAAAGTTCTCCCTTGAGTTACGTGCCTTGCCTTGTACGTCGTATTTGTTTTTTATATAAATGTTCCTTTTATCTTTGCCTTAGTATTTGTTTTTATCCTTTACTTCCTCTCCCTTTTCTCTTATTCTCTTTTTTTTTTGAAGGATGGCTCATGAGCTACATGGATATACCTTAACCATGGTTCCGGTAGCCGTTATTGTCATGAATTCGGACGCGCGTAAATATCTCGAACGACTCCTGGTGGTGAAAGAGGAAGTAGGGATGTTAATGACTCATAGGTTAGCTCATCGGGCTACCATGGATGCCGCTTGGGGGGATCAACATGAAACGTTTGAACTTGCTCGAAAAGCTCATGCTGATGGTCGTATTATGGGTGACGTCAATCGGTTGCTTTCTGAGGCTCATGCGAGGAAGTGTGCTGTCAACTCTCAGTATCAGGAGGTTGTGCTTATGATGAAAGATTTAGATCGGGAGATATAGATATGTCGTGCAATGTTGGCAGAGTCATACGATTAGTTTGTGGTAGTGTCTTTTATTGTATCTTTTCTAGGGATTTGCAATTCCTAGATGCATTTATTTTTGTAACTGTCCTTTGTTGACCATAAATATTCGTTACCTCTTATATTTAAACCTTTATTTGTCCTTCTTATTTTCCTCATTACACACACATTTCCCTTTTTTTTCTTTTTCGTACTCTCTCTTGTCTCTTTCCTTTGATCATGTATCATCAACTTCTCATATATACTTTGACCATAGTTGTCGTTCCTTCCCTCGTGACACCGATTGACAAGTAGGACGAATTAGCACGACTTTTGGTGTTGAAAGATGAAGTGGGGTTGTTAATTACCCATAGGATGAGTTGTCGTTCCGCCATGCGGGTTGCTTTTAGGGAACAAGACGAGACTCTCAAGATTGCTCGTACTTCCAATGCCTTTGATCGGGTTCTTCGGGATGTTCACCGTTTGCATAATGAAGCAGTCACTCGGTGCTATTTAGATACTCGGTTGTACGATCAAGTTGTTCTTATGATGAGGGATTTGGACCGAGAGATAGAGGCTTGTCACGCGATGATCGCTAGTCAGGACGATTAATCCTACAATTCTCTTGATGTCCCCTAGAATGTTATTAATGCTTATTGGTGTTTTAATGCTTTATTGAATGTGTAGATGTACCCTAAGCTCGTGTTTATTATATATTTCTTTCCTTATTTGGTTAATTTCAACCTTAATCTTTTACTCTCTTCTTGTTTTTCATCTGTTCTGGCGTAATATATATCATCTTCCCTCTTATCATATGGCACAGACTCGTTTGGTAGTGGAGATTATTCGATTGACTCAGATGTCTAATATGCTGAGTGTTGTGTTTGACTATTTTGATCGTGAGAATAGTATCTCTCATTCCTGCTTTACAGACATGGATCGTCTTTTACAAGAAGCACGTCATGAGGGTCGGATGCTCCCTCCTTTATTTTTTTACCACCACCGCTATTATCGTGAACGTAGTGTTGCAACTTACTTCTAATGTCTGGATGTGTTTCAATCTTTGCAAGTGGTAGAAGTAGCTCCCAACTCGGCTCAAGCGGCGCTGCAAGCTCTCCCTTGAGGATAGACGTACTTTAAGGGCGAGTCGTTTCAGGAGGATACACTTTCCTTGTGAAGACCCTTATAATTGTGTTTGCTGTCAGTTATTCATTGTAGTTGCATAGCATGAATCTCTACGTCGATGTTCTAGGTTCTAAAGACAGCGACTGTGCGTCCCTGTTGGAGTCCTTCTTCAACGCTCGGGAGGAAATGAAACGTGATGAGCAAAATTTAGTTCGTGTGATTGTGTATTTGAGTCGCGCACGAGTTTCTTTGCTTACTTTTTTTCTCTTTTTTTTTTGAACATGTTGTGCTATTTTTTTATTTTTTATTTTGATAAGACTCGTTGGTCTGAATGTTTGGAGTATGTCGCCGGATGTTTGATTGAGTGATCAAACAGGGGCGCCTTGCCCTCTGCCACTCTTGTGATCACTGTAGTACTTAATTGAGTGGTCCAACAGGGGCGTTTTTTCCTCTGATGCTCTGGTGACCTTTGTAGTATTCGGTTGTGGTCGATCAAGGGTGCTTTCCCCTATGCCGCTCTCGTGACTTTTATGGTGTTTTAGTTGAATGGTCGAATAGGGGCGTTTTTCCCTCTGCCGCTCTTGTGACCATTGTAGTATTTAGTTGTGGCCGAACATGGGCGATTTTCCCTCTAACTCTCTTGTGACCATTGTAATATTTAGTTAATTAGTCGAACAGGGGCACTTTACCCTCTGCCGCACTTGTGACCCTTAATGAAGTGGTCGAACATAGGCATTTTTCCCCCTACCTCTCTTTTGACCATTGTGGTATTTTAGTTGAGTGGTCGAACAGGGGCGTTTTTCCCTCTGCCTCTCTTGTGACCATTGTAGTATTCGGTTATGGTCGAACATGGGCACTTTTCCCTGTCGCTCTTGTGACCATTGTAGTATTTAGTTAAGTGGTCGAACAGGGGCACTTTTCCCTCTTCCGCTCTTTTGACCATTGTGGTATTTTAGTTGAGTGGTCGAACAGGGTCGTTTTGCCCTCTGTCGCTCTTGTGACCATGGTAGTATTTAGTTAAGTGGTCGAACAGGGGCGCTTTGCCCTTTTCCGCTCTTGTGACCATTGTAGTATTTAGTTAAGTGGTCAAACAGGGGGCCCTCTTCCGCTCTTGTGACCATTGTAGTATTTAGTTAAGTGGTCGAACAAGGGCGCTTTGCCCTCTGTCGCTCTTGTGACCATTGTAGTATTTAGTTAAGTGGTCGAACAGGGGCGTTTTGCCCTCTTTCGCTCTTCTGGCCATTGTAGTATTTAGTTAAGTGGTCGAACAGGGGCACTTTGCCCTCTTCCGCTCTTGTGACCATTGTAATATTTAGTTAAGTGGTCGAACATGGGCGCTTTTCCCTTTGCCGCTCTTGTGACTATAGCATTGGACCTCAGAGGAAAATAAGATAAAAAAAGAGTTTTTTTATTGAAGATCGAAAAACATTTTCGTAGTATTGCTCATGCATAAAACCCTTTTAGCCACTTGCCATTGATATGTGTCTTAACCTTGGATCCATTCATCCGCTTTAAGTGGTAATATCCGTTTTTCGCAGTCTTTCGGATTATAAAGGGTCCCTCTCATTTGGCTGCAAACTTCCTAGCGCTTGCGCTCCGTTGTACATGTGATGCAAATTTGAGCAATAGGTCGTCGACTTTGAAAATTCTCTCTCTGACCTTCTGGCTGTAATGGTTGGCGACGCGCTTCCTGTATGCATCAGCAAAATGTTCGGTGTCAGCTCTTCTTTCCACTACAGTGTCCAGGTGGGAAAAACAACTAACCTCGTATGGCGTGGTTAAGCTTGCCATGGAAACTCTTGTCCATAAACCAATAAGTAGGGTAGAATGACATCTTCTCCATAAACCAAGGAGTAGGGTAACGCTCCCGTCGAGCTGCGCTTAGAAATCCGATATGCCCATAATGCTAGTGGAAATTGCTCGTGTCATTCTCTATGGTGATTATGCACGGTCGTGCTTAGGATTCTCAGCAATGTTTTGTTGGTGGCTTACGCCTGGCCATTTCCATGAAGATAGTATGGAGTAGATGTATGCATTTGGGTGTTATATTGTTCCAATAAGCTGTAAACATCCTTGTTGATGAACGACTTGGCATTGTCAGCTCTGATGATCATTGGAGCTCCGAATATGCACATTATATGTTCTTTGATGAACGCGGCAATAATTTCTCCTGCATAATCTTTTAGAGGGATTGCCTCCACCCATTTTGAACTATACTTGGTTGTGTGATGATGTATTTGTGTCGTTTGGAGGAGTTTGGGTTCATCGGCCCAATCAGGTCCAGGCCCCAACTGTGGAACGACTAAGGCATGACAATGCTGTGTAGCTTGGAATGGGGTGCATGGATCATAGGTCTGTGGGTTTGACAACTTGGACACCTCTTCACGTGCATTGTTGTATCATTCTCCATGGTTGGCCAGTAGAAGCCTCCCTCATAGATTTGTAAGAATAACTTGTGCATTTCCTGATGTTCAGCGTCATGCGACTTGGTCGTGGCTTTTATTGCCTTTTCTTTATATAGACATCTCATGACCGCATTGATGTAATTCCTTTTATATAGAATCCCTTCATTTATGAAAAATCTGCTGGATTTCTTCTGTATATTGAGTGTTGCTCTTCTTCCCTCGGATAATTTACCATGCTGGATAATATCTATATATGGTTGCCTCCAATCATCTTCTTGTGCCACATATACCTCGGTCGGTTGTGGCGGTGCTTGGTAGTCTCTGCAACTGTCCTGGATGGCTGCCGCCTGGGCTTCTATGTTGGGCCAATACACCCCTTTGCTTTGTAATTGTTGATAAAGACTGACATTACCTGTTTGCCCGTATGACTCCTCGTGCATTCTTTGTATAGTTTCCTCCGCTTCCCTTTTCCTTAAGCAACATGCCAAGGATCCTCATGGTGATCTATGATAGAGTGCGCCTTCGACTGTTATGAATTGTTTTAACACTTTTATCGGGATGGTATGATCTTCGCTGGTCCTTGCGAGATCCCCAAGGTATACCTTTCATCAATCGTATGCGTCTTTGAAAGCCGTATCTTCCTTCTAACTGCTAGGTAGCTTTCTTCGCTTTATTATCACATTTCCTTCCTCCTTGTCATGCAAACATGGATAATGCATCTGCGTGCCTGTTGGATATCCTTGTTGTGTGTTCAACCGTGGTCGATCCCATTTTAGCCATTAGGTTCTATGCTTCCGCTCGGTATGGTGCTAAGTGCGCCTCTTTCACTTGAAACTCACCGTTTATTTGGCTGATTATAAACTTGGAATCTCCTCTAACTTCTAAATTTTCGAGGCCGAGTTCATTGGCGATTCTGAAACCCAGTATCAATGTTTTGTATTCTCAAACCCAGTATCAGTCCCCTCATATGTTACCATGAAGCCGAGGAACTTTCCTGAGGTTACCCCGAAAGCACACTTTAGCGGATTCATTTTTAACTTGAATCTGCGACATCTTTCAAATGCCCGCCTCAAATGTTCGACATGATCTTCCCTTGCTCTTGATTTAACTACGGTATCATCCACATACACTTTTTTGCTTTGGTGGAGGAGGTCATGGAAGATCAATGTCATCGCCCTTGAAAGGTGGCCCCGGTATTCTTTAGCCCAAAAGGCATGACCACATAATAAAAGTTACCATATGGTGTCTAAAATGCTATTTTGAACGCGTCTTCAGCCGCCATTCTGATATGGTTGTAACTACTAAACCTGTCCATGAATGAAAACATCTTGTGTACGCCTATGGCGTCTACTAAAGAGTCTATACGCGGCAGCTGAAAATCATCATCTGGGCATGCACGATTGAGGTATCGGTAATCCCCACAACACTTGATCTTCTTTTTTTTTTCACAACTGGTACAACGTTATCCAGCCACGTGGGATGTTGTATAGGCTTTATAAATTTGGCCTCCAACAGTCGCTCGACCTCTTCTTTTATCCCTAAGGAGATTTTTTGCGGAAAGTCACGGCTCCTCTTTTTGACGGGTCGGAATTCGAGTGAAACGCCAATATTATGAGCGACAAGTTTACAATCTAATCCTAGCATTTTGTCGTACTTGAAAGGAAACATAACTCTGTACTCTATTAGCAATCCGACTAGCACGTCTCTTTCTTTTTATTTCAAATTCCGACTTATTTTGATGAGTCGTTGCTCGTCCTTTGTTCATATATTTACTTCTTCCATTCCGTCTCTAGTAATGTCTTCTACACCGTGCTCCTCTTTTTTTTCCATTATGTATCTTTCAATTGGGTCCGGAAGCAATTCGGTCACTTTAGCTAGTCCTGAGGGTGACTCCACCATTTCTTGATCGGTAGAAGCTAGAATGCATTCGTGCTCGTGTTGATTGCTATAAATGGTATACATATCCTTCTTCCGGCCTCGAAAACCTTCGGAACTGAGAACCTTCTTGCAATTTTTGTTTCTTTGAGGGGGGGATAATTGTCAATCGTGACGGGTTAAATTTTGATTTTACAACTTTTTTATTGGTGGCCGCTTCGTCCTTCCACTTAGGTAACGGGGTGAGCACAGTCGCAGGCGCCTCTTCTACTTCTTTTGGGATATCATATAAAACAGCATCCGCCATGTATGCTTCTTTCGTCCGAAGGGGTTGTTGGTTGCTACGATCCGATACAGTTTTCCTTCCATGTTCTACTTTACGCACTGGTGATAGGTTGATGCCAAGACTTTGTGTTTGAGAAACCATCCTCGCCCTAACAATATATGACAAGTCGTATCATCTTATAGCACATAGAATGGCGTAAGGCCCTTTATCGACTCAATCTTCGTTACTAGGATGAAAACTCATATAGTGGTTTGAATATTCGCTCTGAATCCCTTTACTGTGGTAACATGCATACGAATGACCAATCGTTGTACACCTAAAATTTCCAATGTATGAAGCGAGATTAGATTTAGAGATGCGCCTCCGTCGATAAACGCTCTTTTCAGTTGTTGCTTGTTGATGGTTGTCGTGAGATAAAGTGGTCGAAAATATTCTCCTGGGTAGTAGATATCCTCGTCAGTGAATGTGATTGCTCCTTTTGGCGTTGGGATGTAGGGCTTACTAGCGGTTATCACTGTGATGGCCTTTTCTGCCTCTTGAGTATGGTTGTCACTGAATCCCAGTGAGTCAAAGTACTGTTGTGCCAGGATCGTTCTGGCGAATTTGCTGGCTACGCTTTCAGTATTGTCAAAACCTGGGACTTCTTCTTCTGCTTCATACACTTCTTCCTTTGTTGGTTCCCAGGGCCTCCGAGTGTCCTCATGTGGGTTATGTGATATCATCATGACCTGGTGCTGGGAAGTGGATTTTCGTTGATTGTTTGGCTTCCAATTTCAATTCACTCTCGCGTTTCTTTTTCACTAAAAGATGTTGCGAAGGGAGAAACACTCCAGCGTTGGGTGATCCACTAGGTGATAATAGTTGCATTATCTAGCATTGCTTTTGTCGACCTTATTGATATCCACAACCAAGGGTGGTAGTGTTACTTCCTGATTTGCCATCCACTGTTCGAGTAGACTGATGATTTGTTCTCGGCTACACGGTATAAGCGGTAATCGATTTAGATTTGTTTTAGGTCCTCTATTACCTCACCCCGCGTTATAGGGATAAAACACGGGGGGACTCCTTGTGTCAGTGTTGACCATAGCACGACCGTTGAATGTTGGTACCGACGCGGTATTAACCGAATGTTGCCACGTGTGCTCCATATTTCCTAGGCTCAGAATATCCGCGCAATCTGTTATTCTGGCTTCCGCTTCTTCTAATTCTATGAATGTCTGAAACTTAAAGTTTGCGATATTTTATTTGAACATAGGTTCCAGAATCGCGTGATGAATTTTCCGATTTCCTCTCTCATTCTTTGGTGACACCTGCTGAGATCGATCATCGTGATCTTCTTCTTTGCTGAATAAAATTTTCTTAAGAACAAAGTATTCATTGCTTCCCATGATTTTATGCTTCCGGGCTTTAGGTTATCATACCAGGTGAAAGCAGTGTCTGATAAAGATTTACGAAATTCTCTTAGGCACAACTTTCCATCGGATGCGTACGCATTCATCGTTGACAAAAACCGACTAAGGTGTTCTCGAGCGTTCCCCCGTCCATCGTAAGTCTTGAAGTTGGGAGATGTATACTCTTCCGGGTACTGATAATCGGATACCTCGACCGAGTATGGGGTGTTCATGGAATCATAGCTATGATGCTTGACTATCATGTAGTGTTCTTCCAGGTACTTGGTGATTGCGTCCTGTGATTCTCCGCGTGAGGACCCCTCTTCGTCTATTGCTTTTCTTGCGGACACCGTTTCTTCCTCTGCTTGTCTCATGAGATTCTGAATCCCCTGTCGGCGCCGATTGCGTTCTTCCATCTCGATCCGCATGTCTTGCAAAGTTTGTTTCTGCTGAGTGTCTTTCTTCGGTTGTTGTTTATTCTTGTTAGCCAGTGCCTCTACCTTTTCCGCATGGGACGTTTGTACTATTGGTGTGTTGATGATGGTTTATCTTAATGGCTCATCGTCACCACTTGCGTCTTCTATTATTACTTCGTCGTTAGTCTGCTGGTTGGGTGGTGAGACTGGAGTGTCTTTCCCTGAGTGCATCTTGCTGGACTAGAGACGAGCCTCCCATTGTGGTCACCAAATGTTTTAGGGTAAACTTGTAAAGGGGAGACCAATTCTAATCACAGCAAGGACTACACCTTTCCTTCTACATGTAGAGAGAAAAGAAGAAGATTCTTTCTTTGTACTATTTCTTTTCCTTTTATAGACTTTTTCTCTTAATTATCTTTTAAACATGCCTCCCTTTAACCTATTATTATTGCTAAATTGCCATTTGTCATTCTTATCTCCAACTTATCCTCTTATTCCTCTCCTATCCTCATGCTTCCATGCGCATATTCCTAAGTGTTTGGGCTTGACCCTTAAATTCCTGAGGTAATGATGAACTTAAGCCCATCTAGTAAGAATGACTCCCCTAACCATGGGTAGTCATTTTTCAGGTATTAACAACCAGTAATCACGTGTAAATTTGCATATTCTATAGACTTTAGTGTAAGAGCCATATCTCTTAGCTTATGTCTCCGATTGACGCGCCATTCTGGTATGTCGTAGCAGAAACATAGATAAACATTTCTCATGAAGGATGCATTGTCCCGTCCCCATCGATTGTTTTCTATTTCTGAGTTCTTGGAATGAAAGGTAATAGAGAGCATCAACCATGAATAGATGAGCGAACCAAGATGGTGCCAGAAAGTAGCGCCGTGAGATGTTGTTGTCGTAAAAATATTGGATTCATGAGGATGTTAACTTTGTGAAAAATTTTAGCTCTGTGAAAAATCATGTCTTTGGGAGAAATTCTAAACTTAGGTAAATTTTATCTAAGAAGAAAATCTAGTCCCGTGGAAAGAGCTAGCGTTGAAGATATTGACATCGTGAGCATGCTCGAATTTCATGAGATGTCATGAAAGATGGTGAAAAGGCTTCATGGTTCTGAGAGATAGGATTTCTGAGAAGCTGGATCAGAGGTGGAGAACCTAATTCTCGTACAGAAAAGACTCACCTTTCTTCTCATAGAAGAATCTCTAGCTTTGGAATCTTTTGATTCACCATAGATATATTTCTGTAGTGAGAGCTGAAGAAGCAGAATGAATAGTTTATGAAGATAGCATGATCATCAGCATCAATCAAGCCAAGACGATAGTAAGGCATAATATTTTTCTTCATGGTGAGCATGTCAATGAGTCACTGACTAGCAGCTTGTAAACCAATATTCTAGAAATTAAGAGGGAAATCCTGAATCTGAGTTGGTTGTGCATGTTAGGTTGTTCATCTTGTGATGGTGATTGTTGTGGTTGCCTCATTACCATGGCTTAGATGACTATCATGATCATGGGTATTATAATATGAAGGCTTGCTCGAAAAATAGGAGGAATTGATGACGGTACATGAGAAATCCAAGGTTAGTGTGTCTTCAACAGTAGACTGGTATGGTTGAAGTAAGTATCAGTAACAAGGGTGAAGTCGCCCTTGTAGACGTGATCAGGTAAGAGGAGGAAGCTTCCTAGTCGCATGGGGTACTGATGTAGAGAAGTTTTTTAGATGAGGCTTCGCTTCCTTCAATGCTGACATTTTACTGACTTGGTTTTAGGGGCCACATTGGTTGAAATAGATTTGAATCAAAAAAATTTTTAAAAGAAAATCAAGTACCCAAGTACAGGACAACCAAGAGGTGCTCATTTACCAGAGAGATATATGTTGAATGGGTTCACGACATCCATGGATGAATTATGTTGCATATACTTCAGCCGTCTACTTAAAGGGTATTAGGGCTTCATGCTCCCCCTGGACATGGTGATGATTTATCCTCTGCATCTATCCTCCCACGAGGGATGAGGCTTCATTGCAGAAGAGATGAAGGTAAAACATATGAGGTGTGGGTGTTATCTTGTCATGAGGATATGAGTTTTGATGTGGACAGTCTTATTGCTGGTACCGTTGTTGATCAGAATTTATGGTTAAAGGAGGAGATTGCGTTGAATCTTCAAAAGTGAAAGAGCCTTTAGTGCCCCAAGTATTCTTACTTGGATATGTTACCAAGAGATAATTTGATGACATCATCATTCCTCTAGGGATTTGATCAGGTAAGGAAAATCAGGAAGGTTGGGGCCGTCTTTGATTGTTGTTGTAGCGCTGGGGTTGAAGCTGGAACTTGGATTGAAGTTGAAGTCATTGTTGGATCTGGGTTGTTGATCTGTAACAGTGGTTTTCTATGACCTCGTGATCATTGAATGAAGTCACGCATTATCCTTATCCTTATATCCATAAGCTTGCTATACTCCACTGGATGTGGTAATGGGATTCCCGGAATACCACATGGATATAATTTTCCGGATGTGTCGGGGACGAAGAGATGGGATGCGAGGTGCCTTCTTGATGATGTGGAGCCATGGGTGTCCTCAAGGATTATCTGTTCATAAGCATCTTTTGATCTACTTTCAGAATCTTCGGTTGTTGTAAGAGATAGGATGCATTAAAAGTCCCTAGGCACACTTGTATTCTTTGAAGTAAGCTTGGGGTGCGTCCAAGCCTCATGTAGAAGTTACATATGCCTATGTCAGAGATGGCTTTGGCTTCTGTTGTTGTTGTTGTTGTTGTTATTGTTGTTGTGGATATGCTTAGTAATATGCTTAGTAATAGACATATGGCTCAGCTGGGATCAGATATGAATATGCTTAGTAATAGACTTCAATTAAGTCTAGAATATGTATGATGTAAATATATTAGTGTTTTGTTACAGTTCAAAAATAAGAATTTGATCATTGATATGTGTACTAAACGAGTTCAAGGAATTCAGACGTGGAAGTTCTGCGACTAGAGACAAGTTAATGTTATTATAAACCAGTGGATATCCACCTAGAAGTTGTCTAATCAATGTATATTCGATACATAGGTCACACAATATAAATACTGATATACTTATTAAATATATTAAATATTAGAATACTGAGAATTCATCTGGGTGAATCCCTATTATATATATATATATATTCATAGACAGGACATAGGGATCAGTGCAGAACTCCCATGGCCGTTGATAAAGCCTATAAGTACAGACTATGTGTTTCTGATATGGGTTTAGAGGCGAATTAGCAAGTTTTGTCCTTGTAAAAAAACCACCATCAACAGCAGGAATGTTATACAATCACGTTGTGTGATCATAAGAGATATACAATAAGACTCGTTTTAGGTTTGAGATGTTTGCGAGAGAACAAAGATTTTGGAGTATACCTGGTAACGGTTTGTTGCATTTTCTTTTTCCCTGTTGGTCGATGATAAAATACAGAAGCCTGCAATGCTCAATGTTTGAGAAACGTAACATGTTTTCACACCATATGTACAAATCTAAAGTAATCCATTTATTATATGTGGAAATCCATTCCTATTATAAACACTTTAGAAGCAAGGGATCCTGAACTCTAAGTAGGCCATAAAAATTCATTTTATAAATGTTTAAAAAGTATCGGTGGAAAGTAAACTTCGAGACTTCATATTCTTTCTCTGCCATATAATTAAATCTAATAACTACCATATAATTGAATAATAAGCAATTTGGTATTACTTAACTACTAAGAGATAATCTCTGCTTATGAAAGATGTAAGATTTCGTATACAAAGCGAAGAATAATTTCAGGGGGACGAAATAGGGGATAAAAACCATACGGAACATATTTGTCGGGTCTTCCACAGATCCCTTCTATGTTGAATACCTAAGCATCAATTGAAATATCTCAATTGTATCTCCAAAATGAATTTGTAGTTTACCTACTTCAATTATTTAGCACAACAATAATGATAAATAGGGAACAATTAAGGCTTGATTTGTTAACCTTAAAATAAGTAATATATCAAATATGAATATATAAAATACCATATAGGTTGAAGCAGTCTCTCCTGCAAATATAGAGCCTCCATTAATAGATTTAATGTCATATACAAAGATGCATTACCCAAACTATGCGATTTTTTGCTATAGAAAAGTGATAATTTAAAGTTCTTTCCACGAAATTTGTGAAGACTTGATTTAGACCTAAACTCTAATTTTAAACTAGCAAATATACACAAAGGATGATAACAATATTAAGGTAACTAAGATTATAGATTTCAACATTAACCACTTTTAAGTGATTCAATAATAATAATAATGCAAATTCTAGCATTTATAAGTGACTCTAACTCTTGCCAAAATAATTACATTTTCAAAATATTAATTGTAAATCATAAGAAGTAAGAGGATGAAGATGATTTCTCCTCAAGAAGTACAGTCCAAAATCATTCGTTCCTTGAATAAGGTCACAAAACTTATGTGAGGTATGCCCCTTGATCGGTTGAAGGAAACCTGCGAGTGTGCTTTGAATCTCTTATTCGCGATTAATGTTGAAGAAGAAGCAAGAAGTAAAGACGAGTCAGAAAAGAAGAAGACTAAGGATGAAAAACTCACAGCTTATATGCAAAAATGACGTATCTGGGAGATTACGAGAAAGGGAGATAAAGAACGGATAGATCGAGGTATTCTTCCTTATGGTGTAGCCCCATATTCTGATGCAGATGAATATCCTTATGAGGAGGATCATGAAGCTCATGCAAAATACGAGTCTGAGTCGTTCTCGGAGTATGAAACTGAGGCTGATCGTGAATCTAAGTATGTTGATATTTGGGATGACATGCAGGTGGGTTCTATTGACCCTGCTGATGATAAGGACCCCAAAGAATATTCGTAGGAAGACCCTGATAAGATTCCGGGGGAAGATCCTGGAGTAGTGGAACCTGAAGAAGATTCTGAAGAAAAACGTGATACTGGTGAGGAGGATTATGACGAATACGACTTTGATTCGAATTCCCATTCTTCGGGTTGAGTTTAGCTTAGTTACTTTGTCTGAGTTTTTCTTTTATGCCTTATGTGTTTCGTATACATATTTTTCTTTTAGACATTTCATGTATGGCCGTTATGATGGAACCATACTTTTTCTTTAGTTCTTTTCATAAATTTGCATCAATGTCTTCGTGTCTTGAAATCAAGGAATGAATGACTTTATATATAAGATTTCATCAAGTTTCGTCATAAAAATTTCAGAAGTATAGTGCTTGGGGAAAACGATGTAGACTCTCCATACGACCTCCGTTTTGGATGATTAAACCCTCTATATTTATTAAAAAACAATTTAATATGTCCCTCCAAGGAAAAATCCAGGTTTTGAGCTTGTTTAGGATGTCAAAACGACCCAACAGTAAAATTCAGAAAGTATCCAGGAAAATTCTGACAGTTTTCAGACCAGACATCGTTCACCGTTTTTCCCATAACTCCTAGCTCGTTTATCTGATTAAGGTTCCCTTTATTATGATGTAGTATACATCCATACCAAACTTTTGACATAAGACTCGTGCTCAGATTCTTTACCAATTATCGTCAGCTTCACGGTTTCCGAGATGTAGTATAAATTTCTCCTGATGCATTTTTGTAAAACATCTTGTGATTGTTCCAACTCACATAATTCTTAAAATACTACTTCATAATGAATGTATATGATATTTATGATTATATATAGTGAGTTTTATGGTTCATGCTCAAAATTTTTGTGTTTGGGACATTCTGACTTAAAATGTCTGTATTCACTCTACTTTTGTAAGGAAATGGTTCAAGAAAGATGAAATAATTGGTGAAAGGAAGGGGGTTACCGGGAATTGTAATGGTTGATGCTACTCTTTTTCAAATTTATAATCATGGGGTGAGCCTTACTTGATGTATTGTCTTGGCATGAGGTCCCATATGAAGATGCAATTCAGCGGCTCCATAGAACCGTAATTGTTGATTGCTTTCGACATAAATGTTGACTCTGTTTCTGACGAGACTCTTTTGTATGTGTATATTGCAATCTAAGTGGAATGGTGGAACCAAAAGGCAGGGTTGGAAGTAGTTTTTGAGGTTTAAGGTGAGAAAGTATGTTTCTGAAAGACCTGAGCTATCCTTCAAAGGCTTATTTGAATTTTTGAAAGATTTTTTTAGGTAATTCAAAAAGACACTTTTCTGAAATAACAATACTTCTACTTTATTAATGAAATTGAAATCCTAAGGATGCCCATAACGATATTCCTACGTATTTTGGAGGAATGGTAAATACTACATAAAAATGGGAAATAAAAGTGATAACGTGTTCAGGTATCGAAGGCTTTGAGTCATTTGTCGTGGATAGTTTTTGTGACAGGTTCACCTTCTGTAGTGATCAGCTTATAGTAGCCGCCAATAATAACCCGTGAAATTTTATATGGTCCTTCCCAGTTGGAGAGGCGATGATATTTTGATGCTTTGGGGACAAAATCTCCTACCCGAAAAGAATTTGGCTTGATTGCTTTTGCCCTGTAAATCTTGTGTTCATATGACCAAACCTTCTACGATGTCTCACGGATCATATATGAATAAGAATATATTTGATAATCCTGGTAGTTCATTACCAATCTGTTGAAGTACTGGGCTGGAGTAGCCACCCATTCATAACGACAAGCTAAAGCACAATTGTCATTTCCAGCAAGGTCTAGTCATAGTCTTGTGGCGCATGAGGATGATTCAAGGAAATGAGGAAAATTGAGTAAGGGCTTCCTGAGTACGGTATCTACTGATGTAACCTGATACACTCTCGTTTGATGCTTGGTTCCATGCCATAGTTTTGAGAAGATGATATTCTTCTAGGTACAGGGGAAAATCTTTATTAGCATTGGGTTCGACTCTCAGGAGAGGGAACTTAAATCTAGGTGAAGCTTCTGGTCGAGCTCTTATGATGGCTATTGGTTGGTGGAGCCAGGCACATCCCAGAATTATATCATGATTGAGCTTTCCTTTGACGATATGAAATTTGGTATATGTTTGAGTGACTCCCGCCGCTACTATGAGAGTGATGTGTCCGTAGACATCTCTGGTCGTCCCTTCAGGATCTTTGATTGTTGCTGGCGAGCATGTAGCTTCTTGTCGAGTTATTCTTGACGCTTTGAGAGTCTTGATGGTGATAGTATGGACATCCATGCCAGCATCAAGTAATGTTTTTTGGAACTCAACATTTTTGAGGCATATGCGGTAGTAAAAAGTCCCTGATCACGTCCTTCATCAACCTTATCGATTATGTCCTCCAAAGGAAGCTTGTCATAAGTTTCTTCAGCAAAATATGGTAGGCGCTTGCCAAATACAACTCGATTAAGAGCGGTAAAAATATCATTATCTTGTTTTTTGAAAAGTGGAGGATCTCGCACATGCGCTCCATTAATGATTGAACTATTTGGTTGACTCGCTCTCAAGAAATTGTGAAACTTTTAACAGGAAGGGGATTTTGTGGATACCCTCAGTTGATAAGTACTTCATTCACATGTTTCTAGTATCAAATCCATATTTTTCTTAGTTAAAATTCTTGCATATTACTTTCTATAACTCTTGCTTTCTATATTATGTGTCATATTATGTGAATCATCCAAAAAGGAGTTACAAAGTGCTAGAATGAGCAAGGAAGTAAAGCATTACAAGTGAAGATGGGCCAAAGACCAACTTCAAATTGTTCAAATCCAGAGTTTATTATCACTATCTTGGAGATAATTTAATGACAAAGCTAACGCAAAAATAATGAGGTCATTCCGACATCGGACGAAGAAGTTATGAGCAAAACAAGATAATATTGAAAATTTTAGACCGACCGCAGAGGTTTGCAAACCGGACCAGTCTGAATTTTATAAATTTGCACGCGTTTTGGACTTCTAAACAAGGAAAACACGGTCCCGGAAGGATTCTAAACCCTGGAAAAAGAGGATACTTGATACCCAAAAGAAGACACGGTCCCGGAAGGCTACAAAAGAAGACTTCTAAGACTCAAATAAGACATCTATTAAGTAATCTCATATACTCCACATCTCATATCACAACTTCTACATCAAAAACCTAGGGTTTACCCCTTTAGGGGGAAACTATTCTTTTTTGTATCATGAGTAGCTGATTCTTTTGTTGATTAAGGATGAATTCAATGTTCTAAGCGTAAATCTTTACTAGTAATACAGGTTTATTTGGAGTTTTAATCATTATCGTTTTTTTTTCACCATATCTAGGGTTTATGATTGATTTCTATATTGTTTGTATGCGCAACCAAATTATTATATTGATCATTCTAATGTTAGTATTGAGTTATGAGATAAGTAAACGTTCATCGACTCCCACACAGGTAGAAGTTGTGAGACCTTGCAGAGGGATTATGTGGAGAAATTACGAGTGAAGACAACACCAGCAAGTGGACCTTGATCTAAGAGTTTAACTACTGGGATCAACCTAAATTCACAAAGCGTAAAGTATTCGATTGGGTTACTCCTTGAGTGATCTACTACTTGGTGGTTTAGATGAATAGAATCTGGTAGTCGAGAACTTCCATAATAAAAAGAGTTTTGGGGATATCAGTGATCTAGATGTTATTCTACGGTTAGTGAAGAATGGTTCTAATAAAATATAGATAAGTATACTATTCGATTTAACGTTTGGTAACAGCGAAGGACTCCCTATCATCTTTTTTTCTTATTACTATTCTTTTTAATTACTTTAACAACCAACCTCTTTAGTATTTCTTTTTATTATACTTTTGCTAATCTAAATAACATATCAATTACACAGCTCTCTATGGGAACGATCCTTACTATCGCTATATTACTAGTTAATTAATGGAAAATATTTTCAATAATTTGTTGCACTAACAACACGCATCAAATTTTGGCATCGCTGCCAGGGAGAGATCGCTAATTGATTTGTTATATGTTTTAGTTTGTTTAGTAGTTTAGATATTTTCACATTTTTCTTTAGTGTTTCTCAGAATTTTAGATTCTCGTGGTGTTAACAACTCGTTGAAGGTGTTCAACTCTCGTTCATGAGGTTCTGAAAACAGGTTGTAAGTATCACTTTGTATTTTATTCTTAATTTTTAGTAGTTTTTACGTTTTTTTTTTACTTGTGATTCGTCATGTTTCCTTATGGAAATAACATGTACGGTGCACAAGATCAATCATATTATAGTGGTGATCAATACGGTTTTCAATCTCAATCTTATGACAACTACCAACCATACCAAGGGTATAACCAAAACCAACCTTTTGGCTATAATCAATACCCTACAGAACCTTATGGTGATTCTCATACATGCCAACAACCTTATAGCGGGTATGTAAGTGAACAACCACAAGGATGGGAGGATAGTTATACTTCTAATCATGACTCTTCTAGTTTGGCAGATATGATTATAGTTTGGCACATATGATGCAACAATATATGAAGAAATTGGACCAATACCTTCAAAATATGGAAGAGCACGACCATACTGGGAAGAGTCACATCTAGAGATTCAAAGGAATTCGAAGAAATTATACGAACAAATTGCTCAACTGGGTAAAAATAGGGATGAGGAAGAAGTATGTCCCAAAACCAAAATAACACTGAAATCCTAAGAATGATAAAGACTATTATGAAGATGAACAACATTTGGAAATTCCTTGCAACGATGATGAAGTTATGCCAACTCCGAATCATTATAATGATCATTCGCCTATTCAAAAGGAGGAGCCTTGGTATAAAAGAACCATTGTTCTAAACGTGGTAACATACTCAAACCCTAATCAAAGTTATAAAGTATATCCGGATTACAATGTTTTTAGTGCGGTTGATTTGCAAGTAGTTGACCCGATTATTTCTTCGGAAGAGACTCATACAGATGATCCTAGAATTTGCATCAATGAACTAGAATTTCTGGGAGAGGACTCTAATTATGATGATGAAATTGTTGAAGATATGGTGATTGAAAATGAGACCAAATTGATTGATCGAAGCAGAGACTAATGAAGTATGGTTAGAAAGTTTGATAGAGGACCACGATATACAAGAGGTAAATAATCCAATACAGGAGATAGATGAAGGTTTGTCCAATCCTCTTGATAATTCTATTTTTATTGATCATTCTCGCATGATTGAAATAATCTCTCAAAAAGTTGTTAAACTAAATTTAAGGAGCTACGTAACTTGGGGTTTGAGTTGTGTGCTTCTAAAGTTTTAACGGATTATTTTGCTTCTAAGTATCCACTACTCGATGTGTTTGATTCTAGCATTGTGCAGGTTCACCGAGAGGAACCCAATGAAGTTCCATTGTTATATGTTCTTCATACATTTCCAAGTGTAGAAAAGACTAAGTGCGGGGGAGACTTCCATAAAGTATCAGTTTCTATATCTATATATTATGCTAGCGTTTTTATGAAGTTGTTATTAGAACTGCAGATTGTTGTCTGGGTGGATCCTATATTTTCAGATTGTTGGTTTACGGGCGCTAACCAGAAGGTCAGGATGAGGACGTTAAACTAAGCGTAGAATGGGAGGCAACCCATTGGTTTTGTATTATTATCTCTCTTTTTTTTTTAATTTTATAGCTTGCACATAATATTTTCATTCCCATGTTTAATTTCATAGAATCCCAAATCTATAATGAAGAAAATTTTGACGAGAAATTTTTCGTCAGAAAATTTTTGACAGTGAGACCGTTCAATGAAACGTCTTTGGAGACTTCGTTCGGAGTCCGATTTGAGTGGTTGACCCCAAATTTTGAAGAGGAAAGACTCACCTTTATTTTTCAAAAAAAAAATAATCTAAATTTGGAGTCTGTTAGGTAGGAGTGATTGGCATGGTAAACTCAGTTCCAGGTTTTTTTTTCAGAAATTTTTCAGATTGTATGTTAGCTAGTCCAGAGGCCATAAAAGTCAGACGCTTTATCGAAACACTATTCCCTTTTGAGACGTTCTAGAAAAGATGTAGGCGAACAACTTTCGTCAAGGAAGTTTTGCCAAATCCCTTACCAATATGTACAGTTTTCAGGGTTAATTTTTAGTTACGTCAGAATTCAGAAATTTCGGTTTTGAACATTGAGTACAATGTAAAGTTTAAGTGTGGGGGAGTGGTTAAGCATATAGAATTCTTTAAGTATTCACTTTTTAGGTAGAAAATTTTCAAATTTTTTTTACAAATATGTGCATGAACCTCCAACTTTTAGATATTTTAGATTCACTTAGTATACTTCTAGCTACGTTTACATACGAAATTCTTACCGAAATAATTGAACTTAAAAGTATTAGAGAACTACATTCGGAGTTCTTAGTTGTTGATAGGCTAGAGCTGACAAAAAGGGACTTAAAATGCCGATAGAGAGTACAGTATTAGAGAAGCTGATTATTCAATACCCATGAGTGAGGCACCAGACCTTTAATTCTTTGTATCTGTCTAAATTATCTGTTTAAAGTGTTTCTTCTACGCAAATTCCGGATAGAATGATGAGCTACCCAACCTCGCACTAATTTCAGCACTACTTTTAATCTCTTGGGTGCTAATTCTATCAGCCATGAGGGTGACATCAGAATTGCTAACTTTATATTATAATCTAGTTTGCAGTGGGCACCATTCTCTCGACAGCAACAGGTCCATCGAAACACCATTATCATCAACAAGTGGAGCATCAAAAATTTGAAGGAAATTTGAATACAGTCAAGGCTTACAAGCAACAGTACAAGAAAGAGCTAATTTCATATTCAAGTAAAGCAATAAGACAAAGAGAAGAGTTATATATACATGTTGAAGACTTATGTAGAAGAGTGAAATAAATCAAAAGATGAGAGTTAGTGAAGTTCATGCTATCAAGATAATATAAGTTGTGAAGAATCAAGTGGTAAAATCGTTCTCACATGGCCACATTAGTTTCATTTGTTATTTTGTATTTCAATTTTTGCATATAAAAAAAGAAACGAAAAAAAAATTAGAAAAAGAAAAGAAAAATAACAAAGGAAGAAAGAAAAGAAAAAAAAATGTTTTATATTGCTTTAGTGAATATTTCTTTTTGTATTCATTTAATAAAGCCATGAGGAAGAAGAAATTTATGAAGAAGTTTCAAACAACAAAGAATTGAGAAAAAGAGTTACAATTGTCAATGTTCTATGAAGTTCAAGAGTTCATCATCAATAGTTGAAGATCGAAGACGTTTCTATTGGTTGTTGTGGGAGTGGTGTTGATTGTAGACCGGGTGAGAAGGTAAGTAAGTGTTCCATCCTTGCATAGTGGTTGATTTCCTTCTTAGAGGTCACTAGGAAAAAAAAAAGTTCTTTTTAGTCCCATGTTCTATGGGATAACATCTTCATATAATCCGGAAGGTTACTTTTCCTTCCCACCATTCAACGTGTGCATGATTTTTGTCTTCATAAAATCATAAAGTGCGTCTTTTGAGTGCAATTTCATAAAACCCTATTGGTGGGGCAGAAGTTGAAACATTCGATTACTCTCGAACCTGGATTCTTTCATATGGTGGTATTCTCCTAACTCAAGAACTAAGCATGAGAATAATGTTCTTTGGCATTTCTAACTTCTTATTATTAGTGCGCAGAAACTTTATGTCCTCATAGCTCTTTGGATGCTTGTGATTTTGAAGTTGGAGTAGGTTTTGTGGGTATACCTCTTGGAAACCCTCACGAGACTATAACTTGTCCACTAGGTACACCTAGAGGTTTACAGGCTTGTTACACATGCTAAGTGTAACCGTGTCCTCGACGAAATGGAGTTGTTGTATTTTAATTTAGTTTAGGTTAGTTTAGATAGTAGTTTGCTCGAGGACTAGCAAAATCTAAGTGTGGGGGATTTGATAAGTGCTTAATTCACATGTTTCTAGTGTCAAATCCATACTTGTTTTATCTATAGTTCTTGCATATTACTTTCTATTACTCTTTTTTTCTATCTTATGTGTCATATTAGGTGAATCATCCAAAAAGGAGTTACAAAGTGCTAGAATGAGCAAGGAAGTAAAGCATTACACGTGAAAATGGTCCAAATACCAAATTCAACTCTTTCAAATCCAGAGTTTCTTTTCACCATCTTGAATAGAATGTCAACGAAGCCAACGCAAAAAGAATGAGATCATTCCGACATCGGACGAAGAAGTTATGGGAAAAACAAGATAATATTGAAAAGTTTGGACAGACCGTAGAGGTTTGCAAACTGGACAAGTCTGAATTTTGAAAATTTGCACGCGTTTTGGACTTCGAAACACGGAAAACATGGTTCCGGAAGGATTCTAAACCCTGGAAAAAGAGGATACTTGATACCCAAATATTGAAGGCTACAAAAGAAGACTTCTAAGGCTCAAATAAGACATCTATTAAGTAATCTCATATACTCCACATCTCATATCACAACTTCTACAACAAAAACCTAGGGTTTACCCCTTTAGGGGGAAACCATTCTTTTTTGTATCATGAGTAGCTGATTCTTTTGTTGATTAAGGATGAATTCAATGTTCTAAGCGTAAATCTTTACTAGTAATACAAGTTAATTTGGAGTTTTAATCATTATCGTTTGTTTTCACTACATCTAGGGTTTATGATTGACTTCTATATTGTTTGGGTGCGCAACCAAATTATTATATTGATCATTCTAATGCTAGTATTGAGTTATGAGATAAGTAATCATCCATCGACTCGCACACGGGTAGAAATTGTGAGACCTTGCAGAGGGATTATGTGGAAAAATTACGAGTGAAGACAACACCACCAAGTGGACCTTGAGTGATCTACTACTTGGTGGTTCAGACGAATAGAATCTGGTAGTCGGAAACTTCTATATCCAATGGTAAAAGGAGTTTTGGGGATATTACTGATCTAGCTTCTATTCTACTGTTGGTGATGAATGGTTCTAACAAAAGATAAATAAGTATACTATTCGAGTTAACGTTTGGTAACGGCGAATGACTCCCTAATCATCTTTTCTTCTTATTATTATTCTTTTTAATTACTTTAAACAACCAATCCTCTTTAGTATTTCTTTTTATTATAGTTTTACTAATCTAAATAACATATCAATTATACAGCTCTATGTGGGAATGATCCTTACTACCGATATATTACTAGTTATTAGTGGGAAATATTTTGAGTAATTTGTTGCACTTACGACATGCATCATCAGTCTGCAGTTGCAACTCCCATGACTCTATTTTCTCCTTGAAGATACGTCTCAGACTGTTGCATTCGCTAGTGGGGTGATTGACGAACCGATGGAAACGACAATAGTTCAAGTCTGATATTTCTTGAGGAGTAGGTGGGCGTCGCACGAGTGGCAACTTGACGATCCCCTCTTGTATCTATGCCTCTAGTAGTTCAAGGACCTCTTCCATGGGAATTGGAAAATTAGGAAAAGCTATATCTATTTGTATCCTGCTCTTGTGGTTGTTGTAATTGTTGTTGTTGTCGTGGAGTTTTAGGAGCACCTTGGGATCGATTTCCTCGCTGAATTGGTACATGGTTCGTAATTGGAGTGGAATGGAGGCGCTTAGTTTATGACTCCTTTTTGAGATTGAGTTTTTCATTTGGCCCCTTCATTACTAACAACCTTATTGATGGTTGAACGATATATTGTTTGTTGATCAATCGTCGGCTTCCATGGGTGTGTCCATGATTTTACTCTCTTGCGTTTGGTTCTCTCTAGAAAGGCAAGAGAATTTATGGAAGATCGCTTCGCGGCTTCGTCTAACTCAAAGAAAGTCTGGGAACGTAAATTTTCTAAGAGAGCACGATATAAAAGGAACATACCATTAATATAATGTTCTAGCAACTGATTTTCTGTCATATTTGGATCATGACAATCCAGCGCTTGAATTCGGAACCTCTTCACGTGGTCGTCGGGATGCTCGTTATTCTTCTGGAACTTCTTCCCAGGTCTTTTAGGGTGACTTGGTCAGAGACGAAGAAGTACTTCTTGTAGAAAGCGTTGGCCATATTTTCCCAACCAGAGATGTTATTGGGAGCAATGTTGTTGTACCATATGTAGGCTCTCCCAATGAGGGATTTTGAAAATTCTTTAGACATAATACACGATTGTATTCGTGTTCCCAAGCGATTATAAGAATCGAGAGATATATTCATCAGTGTTCCCAGTTCTATCATACAATGAGAAAGCATACGAAGAGTAACCCCTTGGTAGTGGAACTCTCTGAACTTCAGGCAGGTAAGGAGGCTGATGCCGATGGAGTGAGGATGATTCCTCCTTGCTATGATTCCATAGAAGTCTCTCCATATATCACGAGTAACGAAGTTAGATTGTTGGCTCCTCTGTAATGATCGGTCAGTGACAACATGAACTTCACCGACCCTTTGAGTCCTTGGCATCCCAGCATCAATGCCTGTTGTAAGGTTGGTCCTGGTTTGCTCGTCAGGCAATGGTATTGTTTTGGGAGAGTTGTTCCATCAAAGTCTTGAGACAGGAAGATACCTCCTTCTTAGCGGTATCCATGTCCACCTGGTTCTGGAAAGAACTTCATGTCTCTTTATCAAATCAGCAATATTAGGCGTCGTTTGAATATTAATAGTATTTTCACCGTCTTGGTGTGGCGGTAGCATCGCTAGTAATATTGGTACGAGGAGGGTCAGTAGCGACAAAGATGTTTTTCAGAATCTCCACCGCCAGTACTACATGAACCGGTAATGGGAGTTGTAACTGCTCCAGACCTAAGATATACAATTTCGAATAATTGAAAATTAGCTTTTGTAATTGAAAGGTTGATCTCCCGCTATGGTCTCCAATTGTTTTAGTGAGAAAATAAATATAATGCAAAATAGTACTTTCAGGTAGGTTCGAGAGATCAAACTCGAACAGGACGAGCCTCAACCAAGAAATGGTCGTTTATGTCCTGCTTCGATCACAAAGGTGGAGAAGATTGGGTAGGTCTTAGGGGATGAAACCAAAGAAGGTTAAGAAATCTCAGTGTGATGGTAATTTTAGTATGTGATAAAGAATGGTTTATCTCTGGGATAAATCACTAATTCTGTATATCTCGTCTCTTAGTTCTTTTCTTCTTGTTGTTTCAAATAGATAAAACCATCTATTTATATTTCTGAGGGGACACACTTATTTCTCGTAAGTGGTGGAAGTTACAAAATAATTAGAGAAGTAACGATTGTGGAGATTGTAGTGGAGTCATGTCCGAAAAATAGGGAGGACTTGATTGACCACTAATCCTCGTGCTCTCAACTGTGTTGTAATTGTCCTATTACTTGTTACCTTCTTGTTCATGGATGTGTTGCCACAATGCACGATTGTCGTAGACTGCCAGACCAATACCCCAATGAGAATCCCCCCATATGTTGTATTTGATATCTCGTGGAAATAGTGGAGTCGTGGACTGTCACTTTGTTTTAAGTCAAGTCAATGACTTGCTAAGTTATTGAGGCAAGTTGCGAAACTCACTAGATTGACAATCAGACTGATCATTACTGATCTGTTAAGTTTAGTGGTTATGTACTATCTTAGGAGTAACATGGCACAATGTTAATGGCCAAATGTTAGCTTAGAAGTGACTTGGCATAAATTTGAAAGATGTTTGAATCCAAGATTGTGTGAAAGTTCTTAAGGACCAGTCGTAGCAAGCTTAAGAACAAGGCTTGATAGATAGCCACATAGATCTAGCGCTGGCATTAGGCCAGCGCTTTGTGAAAAAGCATGGTGCCTCCCTTGGGGATGCATCCTGGATATGGATAGTGCTTTTAACTAGCATAAAGTGTGGCGCGTCCCTTGGTGACGCAGCCTAAATAAGTTAGTAATTTTGAGCAAAGCACTTAAGTACGGACGTCCTTTGGGGATGCAACTTGAATGAAGCCAGGGTTTAGCGCAAATAATGGTGCATCCTTAAGGACACGGCCTAAATGATTTAGCGCTTAGCGCAAAGAATATGGCACGTCCTTTGAGGACGCTGGCTAAGTTGGTTAGCACTTAGCACAAAGAGTACGGCACGTCCCTTGAGGATGCTGCCTAAGTTGGTTAGCGATTTCGGGCTAGCGCTGAGTACGACACATCCCTTGAGGACGCTGCCTAAGTTAGTACTTTTGAGAGAGCACTTAGTGGTGTGTCCCTTGGAGACGCGTCTTAGGCTTGGCTAGCGCTGGCCTCAAAGGACAACGCTACAATGTTGTGGCGCGTCCCTTGGGGATGCGGCCTGAGTTTGGTTAGCGCTGGTGCTTTAACCAGTGCAAAGTGTGGCGCGTCCCTTGGGGATGCGACTTGATGAGCCAGTGCTAGACTAGGTTCTAGTACGGAGAAGCTAGGGTTATCCTAGTGTTAAGGCATAATGTGCTCCTTTAGAGGCATTGCTCTTTGATTGTGGCGTGTCCAAGAGAAATGTCGCATATTTTATAGAACTTCCTTGAGCATAATGCTAAAGTGACATATTTTTTATAAAGTCAGGACGGAAGATTGTAATGTGCTCTTTTCGAGCAAGATATTAATCTAGAATGTGTTCTCAAAGATCAAGCATTAGCTATTCTCAGAATTGGTAGATGTTATTGGAACATCGATGGGCATTCGTAACAAGTTCAAGGAATTCATTTGTGGAACTTATGCGACTTGAGACTAGTTCGATATGGCATCAATATTGTAAATATTTGAGATGCTTCAGTTTAGAATGCCTGCATCTATTTGTAGAGATTGTATTCTTAATTCGCTTGCTGAATATCAGTAGAAATATAGTACTTCATGTTTTAATCTAAAGCTAGAAGAATGCGCATAGATATGCATATATACTTATATTTTCCTGCTGCCAGAATCTACAGGTGGCTAAGAGCTATCATCAGGTTGACATAATATATTTTTAGGAGAATTTGAGTCATGTTGTTAAAGATACTACTATAAATGTGTTCTTAGTCTTTCCCCTACTAATAACTGGTGTATAAGAAAATTAGATGTAAGTGATGCTTTCATACATGGTTATCTATATGAAAATTTCTACATGGAACAACACCAGGTTTTGTAGATCCTCAGAACCCAACTCACGTCTATCATCTGCAGAAATCTCTTTTTGGCCTAAAACAATCCCCAAGTGCTTTGTTTGAGAGATTTAGTGGCTATCTATTGAAGTATGGTTTCTCTAATTCTATCTGTAATATAGTTCAATATTCATTTATCATAAGAATTCATAGATGATGATTTTATTGCTCTGTGTAGATGATATAATTCTTCTAGGCTCTTCTGATGCTTTATTTACTTTATTTATGGAATCTTTGAAGTATGAATTTGCGATGAAAGCATAATACATTATTTTTTAGGCATTGAAACTCATTTTGATACTTCTGCTAAAAAATTACTTCTGTCATAGAATAAGTATTCTTTGGAAATGCTGAAGAAACGTGATATGATGGGTTGTAAGCCTTGTAAAACACTTGTAGCTCAGGGTAAGGGGACTTCTTCTTTTGATAATGAGATTTTGAAGAATGCAGCTTCTTATAGAAGTTTGGCTGGTGGATTACAATACTTGACACTCACCAGGACTAATATTAGTTACGCTGTGAAATATGTCAATCAATTTATGGATTGTCCCACAAATGTTCATTTACAACTTGCTAAAAGAATCCTCAAATTTTTTAAAGGGTCTCTTAGTCAGGGTATTACTCTTGGTAGTGGTAATTGCTATGAACTTATTGCATTCTCTGATAGTGATTGGGATGGGTGTCCAGACACCAAGAAATCTACTTCCGGCTATTGTGTGTTTGTCGGTGGAAATTTGGTTTTTTGGTCTTCCAAGAAGCAGCAGATTATCTCTCGTTCTTCTACTAAATATGAATATAGGGTCCTTGCCAATGTTGTTGCTGAGACTATATAGTTATCCAATATGTTTGAGGAACTTTTTGTCAGCTTGTCTCTTCCTTGCAATATGTTTTGTGGCAATTTAGGAGTCAAAAGTCTCATTGTAATCCAATCTTCGATGCTCATACCAAACATATTTAGGTTGATTACCACATGATAAGGGATCTTGTCAAGCTGGGATTCTTACGGGTCTGTTATGCTCATATTTTAAGTTTGGTAGTTAATTTGTTCACAAAAGAGTTATCAAAGGATCGGTTTAGTATTCTTAAGGACAACCTTATTCCTTTTGTCAGGACATAGTTTGAGGGGGATGTTAAAATATTTAGAGCATCTCCAATAGAGGGTGCAAATATACTTTTTTATGACACATAGGATTTTAGACCTACATTTTACATAAATTCATCTCCAATAGTTGGGTCCTATAAATTAGGAGCGATGAGATACTAAATACAAAGGTGTTAAAAGAAAGTCTTAACTACACCTTCGGATTCACCTCAACATCATATTTTTTTTATTAATTTGTTTTTTTAATATTTTATCACATAAGATATTCTAAGAATTAAATCATTTACTATCGAACATAGTTTATTAGCTTTGGAGTCTTATACTTACTATATGGGCAAACTCTACTAAATGAAGGTGTTAATAAGACTTCCACATAGGATTTTTTACACCTGCAGTTGGAGATGCTTTTAGAGTTCACTGATGATGTGGAATTCGATTTGAGCCAATAGGATTTTTTATCTGTGTGAGGAGGACAGGTGTGTAACAGAGACAGATTTCTGTTACTATTGGTGTTAGTTTTTTCCTTTCATTCCTGTACTTTCTTTTCTAACTTTGACCAAAAATACAAATCATTTCTTACACTTTAAAAAAGAAGCCTCATATAGGGGCTTCCCATTCCAATAGAGGGTCTTCCCATGTGAAGACAAAATAGGGTGGGTATGAATTTCAAAAACCCCTTATCCATTATATTTTCATAACGGCTAAACTACCCATGTTTAGTTAATATTAGTAAAACTACTTAGCTAATAAATTAGGCTAATAATAAGTAATCTAAAATAATCTAATACTTAATCAAATCAAATTTTTCTTCTTTTTGGTTTGGTGGGAAGAAAAAGTAGAAGAAATGAAAGAGAATTTTTTAAGGTTTTTTTAAAAACCCTAGATTTTGATTTACTCAACCAAAGTGGTCAGGTATACCTCTAACTTAAACTCTTGGTCTTTTTATGGCTCATCCTAATATAACCGTAACCGTATTTTCATAGAGGAAAACCAAATCGTAACAGTTTTACGGTTGGGTTTTCAGCATCATACCCAACCGTAACTAACAATTACGGTTAGGTGTTCATCCTAATCTAATCGTAATCGTATTTTCATGGAACAATCAATCGTAACAGTTTTACGGTTGGGTTTTAGCATAGGACCCAACCGTAACTGATCTTCAAAAAAAAGTTTTCTATCCAGGATAATTTACGGTTGGGATTTGACAATCAAACCCAACCGTAAATACCAATTTTAGTTTTACTGCAAAAACATTTACGGTTGGTATGATAATCGAACCCAACCGTAAATGATCATCTTCATCTCCTTTATCCCAGATTTTGTTTTAATGCATAAATCAGATTTTTATTTGTTTTGGTTTGGTGGCAAGAAAAAGTAGAAGAAAGAAAAGAGACTTTTTGGTAGTTTTTTGAAAAGCCCTAGATTTTGATTTACTCAACCAAAATGAGTGATTTTAGTGACAAATTTGAGGTGGGTGAATTCTTGTATGATAACCAAATCAAATTTTACATACCCATTGATGGAGACCCAACTATGTATGATTATTTGGATGGTAGAGGGGTTTTAACTCAAAGTTGTGATGGTGAATCTCAACCAAATGGAGAAACTAGCCGTCAAAGTGAAAATTCAATTGCCGAGAGTAGTCAGGTATACCTCTAACTTAAACTCTTGGTCTTTTATGGCTCAAATTTGATGAAATCACGTAAAAAATTATGATACTTTTTGTGATTCAGGGTAAATTACGGTTAGGTTTCTTCTCGGACCTAACCGTAACCATACTTTCATGGCGGAAAACCCAATCGTAACAGTTTTACGGTTGGGTGTTTAGCACCGACCCAACCGTAACTCATTATGTGCATGGGTATTTATTGCACTAGTTACGGTTGGGTTTTAATTTTGATACCGACCGTAGTTAATTATGTATATTTTCTTTTATTTTTACGGTTAGGTTGAAGGCACAACCCAACCGTAATTTCCCCTAAGGTTGGGTCCGATACTCAGAACCTAAACGTAAAGTTATACTTTCTAGTGTTTTGTTGCCTAATGCCTTCATATTTTTTGTTCAACTCGAGATTGTACCTCACCCAATGTATGCTCAGCCTCCTCCAAATAATGTTCTAACTAGAGATACTACGGATCACTATTTGAACGACTTGGTAGGTTATAGATAAGTTGTTAATTCCTTTGGACAATATTGCTAAGTCTTTTTTTTTTGTTTCTAACTTTGTGTTCTTGGACCATGTAGACATGGGAAAAAAAAGATGATGCAAAGCAATGGGCTAGAGAACATGGCAAGTTAATTATGTGTGTGATAGTTTGTAACCGTCAAACTAAAGACAAACGCTTTCAAATGGTTTGCGAGTGTAGTGGATTCTATACAAGTCATGCGAAGAAGGGTACCGAGTATGTAGGAAAGACGAAGAGGATGCAAACTAGTTTCACTAAGAAGAGGGGATGTCCTTTTAAGCTTCAATTTCAGACCAACAAAGAGAAAAAGTGGTTCTTATCTAGAGTTGTATGTGGTCGTCACAACCACCTACCACCGGAGACTTTGTTAACGCATCCTTATACGGCACGGCTCACCGAGGAAGAAAAGGTCATCATAGAAGACATAACGGAAAAGCGAGTGAAACCCATTGATATCCTCGGACACTTGAAGAAAATAAACCCAAAGAATGTCTCTACGTTGGAGACAATCTACAACGCCAAATCCAAGTTGAAGAGTGAGAAATAGCAAGAAAGGGACCAAATCCAACAACTTATGTACTTGGGGGAGAAGCACAACTACACCATGTCCCATGAAAAAGATGAGAATAAAGAAATAAAGCATATTATATTGGCTCATCCCGAGTTTATGAAGTTAGCACGGTGCTCCCATCAAATGCTTCTAATGGATTGCACGTACAAAACTAACAAGTATGAGCTCCCGGTCTTGAATTTTATCGGCCAAACTTCTACCAAGTCCCCGTTTAGTATTACATTTTTCTTCTTGAGAGACGAGCTCGAAGAAATCCATGTGTGGGCATTGGAACAAGTTAAATTATTCTATGTTGAAGGATATACCCCTAAGGTGATTATCACCGACAAAGAACAATCCTTGATGAATGCCATAGCAAGGGTATTCCCAGATGCTCATAATCTTATTAACACGTTCCACTTGTGGAACAATATTCAAAACCAAGTGCAAACCGATTATTCGGCCAACAAAGAAAAGCGATATGGAGAGAATTAAGAAATTACCGGTACCTCAACAAGAAAAGGCCAAATAAAAATTCGAAGAGAATGACAAGTTGGCGGAACTAAAATGGGCTAGTTTCCAAAGTGAATGGGACGCTTTGACATGGTCTATCACCAAGGAAAATTATGAAGAAAATGTTCGTATGTTATGCTTGTATTTGAGAAATTATCCAAGAGTTCTGAAGTATTTGATGGACCAATGGTTGAATCCGCACAAAGAGAAGTTTGTAGCGGCATTAACAAACCAATATAAGCACTTTGACAACCAAGCTACAAGTACCGCGGAGTCATCTCACAACCTAATGAAGAAGAAGCTTCATAGTTGTGATGGTGGGTTTGTTACGGTCTTCGAAGCGATACACGATTATTTCCTCCGTGACCTTGATAGAGTTAAGGAACTTTTCAAAAAAAGTCATTGTAGAAAACACACCATTTATAAAGACGACCCATGGCTCGAAGGAATTTCTTATAAGGTGTCGCATTGCGCAATTGAGAAGATAATGTACGAAGTTAAGCATTATAGGTTGGGCAACTTGCACGGAGAAGAAGAGTGTGCTTGTCCTAACATGTCAAGTTTGGGACTTCCCTGTCGGTATATGATGGCCAATTACGAAGAAGACGGTGTGATCCCAATTCAAGATATTGATCCGTTTTGGCAACAATTGTCTTTCAATGAACCCATCGTCGAGCAAGATTTTGGTGGATCGTTTGCCGATACCGACGTTGGAAAAGCTCTAACCGAGAAATACGACACATTAAATCACGTGCAAAGGCAAATATGGTTGAGTAAGTTGAGTAACTTCGTGTTTCCACACACAAGGTACGATGTCAAGGAACCAACTACAGGGAAGAGAAAGGGTAGGCCTTCGACGAAAGAAAAGAGGGTCGTGGTGTGAAAAAAAAGCTAGGGAATTGTTGGAAGAATCAAAGAAAAGAGAACCTTCGGGTTTTGAGCATTTGCAAAAGGAATATGAAGCAGAGGATGATATGGAGGATGATGTTCAAGGTAGAAACAAATGAAGAAGAAGTCAAACGGAACAAGGAGGACCAAGCCTTGTAGATTGTAAAGGAAAAGGTCCCGCGCTTCCCTCTCAAGAGAGTTCAACAATGGAAGTTGGTGCCAAAGAGTCGATAAAAGTTCCCGCACAACCAAACTCAAGAAGAGTTAGTATCAAAGAATTAGCAAGAAGAAAAGAAAATGTTAAAGGAAATACATTATTGGTTGAAGAGCCGCATACGATCCGGGTTGTAAGAGGATTGATGCAAGCACCATCTAATTTTTCAAGAAATGAGAATGGTAAAATCGTCCGAACCGAGTACATTATATATGAAAATTATTTGTTATATTTTCCGGATTTTTTTCGTGAATACATAATGGCCACAGATGATGTTGTCGGTGATGGTAATTGTGGTTACCATGTATTCATCGAACAAGTTGGACCATTTAGCGGAGCAAAAGAGTTGGGTTGGGACGAATGCACTTATGTAAGGCATAGGTCCGCGGTTGAACTACGTTCTTACCCGGATTAATACAAGTCAATGATAAGTAAACCGGGAAAAGAAGAGTCGTTGTTAAACGAGAAGTTTATTGCATTCAAAAGGCGTTTAATAGGCAACAAGAATTTGTCAAGCGAGTATTGGATGAGCATGCCAATATATGGCCAAATCCTCGCCAACGCTTTCAATGGCGTCATCCATTATATCTCACTTGGATGTAGTCTTACATTTGCACCAACAAGGATTAGCTTTGTCGAACAATTGGCTAAGAGAAGATGTGTGATGGGGATGGTGCAAATGTGCCATTTTTTCGGTCTCAAGTTGAAAGAAGGAAGACATTACTCCCATTAATAGTTGGATACGACGGCGCAGTCTCCGGGTCCTGGTGTAACCGGTTCGAGCAAAGTTTTGAACTTTGGACCGCATTACGACTATTGAAGGAACCAGGCTTACAAATTGTTCCTGATTCGGAGTCGGAATGATAATATAGACATATTGACTAAATGTAATATTGGTAGTGACAATATCATATGTATTTTGGAGGAATCATAATATGAATAGAGTATTTTGTAATAATTATTTTTTATATTTTACGGTTGGGTTCGACCTTTCAAACCCAACCGTATAACTGACTCGTAGTAAAATTTGTGGATTAGGCCAGTTTACGGTTGGATTCGACCTTTCAAACCCAACCGTAGATATAACTTGGTACAACTTTGGGGACTAGGCCAATTTACGGTTGGGTTAGACCGTACAAACCCAACCGTATATCTGACTCATAGCAAAATTTGTGGATTAAGCCAGTTTTACGGTTGGATTCGACCTTTTAACACCAATCGTAAATGTGCCTGAAAATACACAATTAATATAAACATCCATTTCTCATTACTTAGACCACGTTACAACCCATTAGACCATTAAAGTATTACATATATAATTGAAATTACCACCAACAAAACCACATGACATTACAAAAGTACTAACAAATAGGTTTGCGAATGAGCAAAAAGTCCTTTAGGATGTGGTAATGAGGTAGGTATAGAAAGGCCCATATTTTCCATCTCCTTCATTCCTGAATAGATCTCTCTAAAACCTCATCTTCGGTTTCACCCCTAAGTCGTAGTTGACCAATAATACAAACTAATGCCATAAATTCTTCTACTTGTCGGCGTATAGTGCCATATCGACAAATCAACTTGACGTGATCACGGTTATAAGGGTTGCCGGTTTCTAAACAAAAGTTTTCATAGATTGTTTTCCAATAACTTTGACTCGTTATACCACCTTGCCTTCGTTATTCTCCTCTTTTTGGATAACATAATACATAGTTGCGTCAAATACATAAATCTTCATCCAAACTAAAATCAGGATTTTGAACCCCAGGTTGAGCTATAATCTAGTATATTAGAGTAATAGTTTTGTTGGAGATAAGTGTTGTAAAAGAAAGGTGCAATTTCTTTAAAAAAAAAATGGGTTTGATATGTACTCAACCATTCTCCTTTTTTTCCTTCATAAAGAATATGTGTAACGGCTCTATTTTGAAAAATGGGTCGTACAAGGTTCCAACGGCTCTATTTTCAAACCAAAAAGGGCTACAAAAATGAAACAAAAAATTCAAAAAACAACTTTACGGTTGGGTTGGGATTCAAAAACCCAACCGTACAGATGTAGGGAAAAAAATGATAGTATTACGGTTGGGTACGGTCCTCCAGACCCAACCGTAAACCTGTCATTTTTTCCCTAAATTTTTACGGTTAGGTTTTTGAGTCCCAACCTAACCGTTAATTTTCCTGGACCCTTATTTTTTGTATTTCCTTTCACTTCAAATTGGGGTTTAAAATCGATTTTTTAAACTTACTCATTCAATTTTACTAGATTTAAAGTAAATAGGGTCATTGAAACAAACAAAAACCCAAAAAAACGCAAACACTAGAATACTATTTTTTAGGGTTCAGGAATATTTACGGTTAGCTTTTGATTCAAAAACCCAACCGTAAAACTGTCCTTCTTTAAGATTCTGGCTGGTCTACGGTTGGGTATGGACTTGTGTCCCAACCGTAAATTAACCTGGGGTATTGTTTTTTACAACTCTGAGAATTATGATTAAATTAAAAGCATACACTAATGAAATAGAAGAGTAGGCAAAGACCTTATTTTTTACATTAAAGGAAGAACTAAAGGAAATGAAATACAATAGATCATTAGATGATTACACTTAAACACTTAAGTATATAGGATGAAACCATGATAGGTACTTTCTTCCAAAATACGATAGCAATCCTCATGCGTAAACGTTTTGTCATGGATAGTTTCATATCTGCCGAGAGCCATGACCCACTGAAGAAAAAAATCAATGGTAAGTTTGTATGTTTGAAAACTATTTTTGATGAAGGACTTATTGATTGACATACTTACTCTTGTCACACCGCCAATGTTGGGACGAGTTTCCTTTAGAGATTTCATTTCCTGTTTCAAGGCTTCCAATCGTTGAAACAACTCCTTGAACCTTCTCCTAATGCCTCTGAACTTCCTACGATTGTGATTTTCGTCTAATCCCACAAAAATCTTAAACAAACGCTTCCACCAAGAATCGGATGTCTGATCCAGGATGGCTTCTTCATCAACGGGTTCATTACTTTGGGTAATGTACGCCCTATCATAGATGTGCTTGGTCAGCGTAACCCACGCTCTAAAAATTGCAACATCTTCATCGGTAGGGTATACCATATTTAGTGCTTGAAAGGGACGGGAGAGAAAGAGTTGGAAAGTGAAGAATGAGAATGAGAATGAAAGGGATAGGGAATAATGAGAAAGTGAAAGGGAAAGGTTTCCTTTTATAGTTAAAAATACCCAACGGCTAGTTTTTCAAATAAAAAAGCCATTGGGTTTGTCTACTTTTTGAAAAATAAAAACTGACAGGTTTACGGTTGAAACTTGTCAATCGAACCCAACCGTAACTATTGGAATTGTGATTCTGGCAGTTTTACGGTTGGAAAATGACATCCTGCCCAACCGTAAACGATCAACACAAAACAAGTTCAACTACACAGGAGAATTTACGGTTGGGAATTGACAATCAAACCCAATCTTAAATAATCATCAAAAAAAATTGAACTACCCCGGATAAATTACGGTTGGGAATTGACAATCGAACCCAACTGTAACTTTAGGAAATATGGTTCTGGTTGTTTTACGGTTAGGTATGGACTTGCAGACCCAATCGTAAATAATCAGTTGTTTTGTTTTTTGAGTTGATTTCTCCTTTGCTTGGTTTCCAACTTGAAATTTTTGTAAATAAAACATGAAATTTAGCTAGACCAATTTAAGATAAAAACTTTCTCGTACATTCTAACTAAATTGAGATATGAATATTGTCGCAAGAAGTTATAATCTACCCACAAGAAAAAACCTAAGTTTGACATAATTTTTATAATCAACGTAGAGTTAGGGAGAAGGAGGAGGGGTATGTCGATCACCATGACGAACTCTTTTTTTGCTCATGCTACAACGAGTACGAGGACCAGCACGACCGCCACGAGTACAAGCACCACCTTGCACATCCTCGGCTTCATCATGTGTGTCTTCATCACTAGGTTGCGGCTCTCTTCGGCTAGTAGTCGCACCTCTTGTATCGTCTCTACTCCTCTTTAATCTTCGCACCGTCTCATCTTCGTTTGATTCATGAAGCTTCCTCATTTTGTGTTGCAGGTTCTTTTGCTCAACCGGCATCACATCACCTCTACTTATGCATGGATTCATAGTCTCTGCCTATGCAAGTGCTTTCTTTTTCTATTCACATATGAAAATAAATGTTGGTTGAGTCTTTAGTAATAAATCTTAAAAACATTAGTAACATAAGTAATTTACGTACCAAATTGAAATATGCCTTTTTCCAAACATCAATAAGACCATCTCCTGTGTTGTTTCCTTGACCCCTTTGAAGTATTCTCATATTTTGGATCAATATTAATCACATTTGGATGACCAAAATGGCGATACCAATCCAAGAAATCTTCTATGACCTCTTTTTTGCCCGGAGATGGATTTACCTTCTCCTTTTGGATTTGGTATTCCGGTTTATGGCGGTTGTTCCAAACCGCGACCGAAGGCGTTAGAATGTAGTTGAGCACGATGCTTGGGCCTTTGATCATGGAGCCATTCACACACAATTTAAAGGCTTCGATTGTTACCTTAGTTTGGACATAGCCATATTGGTGGAGAGTTCGACGAGGGTTGCACATCACGAAACCAAACGGATGGTACAAAGGCCCATTGTAGCCTGACACGTCCGATAATTGACGTAAATCTTCTACTACTCCATCATAAACTATTTCAATCTTCACATAAGGATCAAACACCACATCTTCTACGGTGAAAGCATCAATTTCATTTCTCTTCTTTGATATCTGTACTTCTTTATGCTTTGACTGAGTACCGGTGAATCTGAATTTCTTTCCTGTAGGTCCAGTAAAATCACCGCTCCACTCCGTATTAGGAGCCATGCTCGGAAAGTGATCATAGACCCATGCCTATGAAGATAATAAATATTAATATAAGATAATGCACAAAAAAAATTGAAGTTAAACATTGAAATTCCAACAAAAAATTACCTGAAGAAGACCAGTATTCCCGGCAATCTCAGTAACTCTAACCCTCGAAGCTTTTTAAAGGTTGGAAAGTAGGTACCGAGGGTGGCAGTTCCCCATGAATACTCATGCGTCTTCTGGAGATCCTTCAACCACTGTAGAAAGTGAGTGTTGACCCTATTTCCTGAGTTTTCAGCGAAGAAGATGGTACCAAGCATATATAGCAGATACGCCTTGGCTGTACGCATAGCTCTAGTTTGATCTATGAAGACCCCATCCTTTTCCAATTACAGGGTTCCTCTAAACTTCTCCCTCAGACTATGCAACAAGATCTTCTTGGTCATACCTAAACCTTTCTTCGTTGCTTCACCCGGTTTATCTCCAGCAGGCAGTTTAAACTCTAAGTCGTCTTCTGTCTTCTCCCATCCAAGTGTGTCTTTAACAAGGATATAGAGATCACTCCAAGACATGTTGTTGTCAAAATCTTCATACACAGCTTTTCCTTCAACTTCTAAGCCCAGAATTGACTTGACATCATCCGGTGTTATTGTCATCTCGTAGAATGGGAGATGAAACGTATCGGTTTCAGGCCAATAACGTTCCCTGAAAGCTGTGCAGGTAACACTGTCTAATTCCAACATAGAATTGGTAATTCCGGGATCTAACCCTATATCATTTACGAGAACATGAACGGCTTTACATTCTTCGGCTAACGGCCAATGTTGAGCCCTTTGACGAACCAATTTCTTCACGGCCTGTGTATGATCCTACAAAGAATAAAAACAATTTTTTTAAATCAAAATAGTACCAATAAGTTATAACTTGAAGTTAAACAAACGGAAATTTAAGAAAACAAGAGAAGTTTTTAGATTAATACCCTAGTCTCAGCAAATTTGGCAGCCCATGAATGCGGATAATCAAATAATATTGCAGACCTGTCTGGGGCCTCACCCCCAAAGTCTTTCATTCTTCTTCTTAGGCAACAACACGTCTTTGCCTTTGGGAATATGCTTGCCTTTCGGTGATGGTTTCTTCGTTGGCTTTTTTTCCTTCACTTGAGGTTGAGTAGAAGCAACAACAATTTCTTTACCTTTGCCTTGATCGACAAATTGTTCTACGTCCATCTCTTCTTCATCACATTCTTCCTCTTGTGGTGGTTCTCTAATCACAAGTGCACCTCCACTCACCACCGGTAAATCTTTGAAATCTTCGAAAACATGGGATTCATCTTGAGGTAGTACTTCTTGTCTAGAGATACCACCCCCTACCTCAAAATTCTTCTTCTTCTTATCGTTCTTTCTCAAGCCTCTATTATCTACCCCTAAATGAACTTCGTGGCAAGGGGTTGGAGTGTGATCAATTGGTGTTAAATTATTACCCTTCTTTTTCTTGGGTTTTGTTCTATTCTTATTCCTACAACATACAATCAATACAAGTTAGATAATTTACAAACACACAAGCAATCAATCAAAATTTTGAAAATTCAGAACTCTTTACGGTTGGGTTACACATATCGAACCCAACCGTAAATAATCAATAAAAAGAAGTTCAACTACACAGGATAATTTACGGTTGGGAATTGACAATCCGACCCAACCGTAAATAATCATCAAGAAAAAAAATGAACTAGAGGGGAGAATTTACGGTTGGGAATTGACAATCGAACCCAACCGTAAATAATCTTCAAAAAAAAAAATTGAACTTTCCAGGATAATTTACGGTTGGCAATTAGAATCGAACCCAACTGTAACTACAAATTTTTCATTGAGTGCAAAATAGTTTACGGTTGGGTTCAAAATCGAACCCAACCGTAAAATATCATCTTCATCTCCTTCCTTCTGATTTACGATTGGGTATTTTAATAACCCAAACGTAAATTTTTGAAAGAAACCAGTTACGGTTGGGTTCGGTTCTTGAGAACCTATATTTACGGTTGGGATTCCAATCGAACCCAACCGTAAATGTTTCTGGAAACCTAATTTTTTTGACTTGAAATCAATAGTTCTAACAAATTACAATCATAAAATGGAGAAAAATAGCATGGGTTCTTGTAGAATCATACCTCATATACACCATTGGTTGTGGTTGGGGAGTTTGATTGCCTTTACCACCTGTATGTTCTTTAATTTCTTGATGAGTGCGGTTTTCTTCGTTTGATTGATTTTGATTCAAATCACTGCTACCTTCTATACCTTTAGTAGAATTTGTCATCTTTATTATAGTGTTTTATTGACTATTATAAATTTTCTAATCGACGATTAATCGAAGACGATGAATTTGATGGAGAAGAAAATGGGGAGAAAGAGAGTTGAAGAGAAAGGTGATTTACGGTTGGGAAGAAGAAGAGTTTTTTGTTTAGGTTTTAATAGGTTTTTTGTTTAGGGTATAGAGTAAAAGGTAATATAGGTATTTGCTATTATCATAGAGTATCCCTTATCCAATATTTGGGTTAGCCTTCAACCATGGGAAACCCCTCTATTGGAATGGGAAGCCCCTATATAAGGCTTCTTAAAAAAAAAAAGAAAAAGAGCCGGTGGTTTTACTTTCTTTTGCATTCTCTGAAATTTCAGAAATCTTTTCGTTTTACTTTTGTGTTTATAGATGAACTTCCTACTAGAAAGGAAGTATACTGGCTGTCTGTTCACCATGTCTGTAAAGCCTGAACTAAGAAGAATGCAATTTTAACCATTGTATGGGATGCGGAATAGTTTGTTGTATATACCTATATGCCTCTTTAGTCCTCAATACATCAACACAATTTTGAACTTGTATAAGTTACGAATAACTCTGCTGCTGATCTAGATAGGAGCGAGGATTTGGAAATTAGATTTGAAGTGCTGGTTTGATGTTGAGAAAGATTTCTGGAACCAGAGAGCTACAGATGAAGCAATGAGAGGGGATGATAGAAACACTGCTTACTTTCATAACAAAAGTCCAGTTCAGGAAAAAGAGAACTCAGATAGATTCCCTCCAAAACATGTGAATGACATAGGAATAAGTGCGTACACAATATTCTGAATATCATCGGTACTATCTAGCGGGTTACAATTTAGTCTGAATATATAGAAAGGAATTAACAGGAAGAAAAAAAAAAGGCTAGCTAACAGATATAGATCAATTTCTGACAATTCTTAGTTCAACAAACAACAAAAGGAGAAATATACCAGTATATACAACAGCCTCGCCACCACCACTACATCTGAAAAAGAAAACACAATCTGTAGGGCAAGGGAGGGGATTAATAAAGAAAAAGGTCAACTAATCTTAACCAGCTCTGACATCTACTATCAGAGAAGATCAACTTGCAAGTACGTCAAGGTGCTTCCCTCAACCTACCATAAAGAACCTTCTTTCCCCTTAAAAGCAGTTTCCACCATCACTGGCCTCTCGTGGAGTAGAGGAACACCAAGCAAAAATAATGTTCAATGTGGCAAACCAAGAAATTAGTAGATGATATCCTCGGAGATTAATCACCCAAAGACTGGTTCAGTTAGCTGTCATCATCCGTTGCCCCAATGTATGTGAGTTCTGTTCTTCTAACTCTAACTGCTCCTTTTAGCAAGCTACACGCCTTGAGATTGTTTAGAGATGATGATGGTGATTGCTCAGAAGTACCACTAGGTAAAAGACCAGCAGCAACTGCCACGCTGCTGCTGCTGCTGCTGTTGTAATTACTACTACTGCTACTATTGGACAAGGTGGGACCACTGAGCAAGGAACTTGTCCCATCTTCTAACAGTGTCCAAGGGTCCACTTCCATCTCATGCTGGTCGAGCTGCTGCAACAGTGCTGATTGTGGCTGCTTTGCCTTCCCTGTAGTATTGTTAATCATGGACCTAGCCGCCAAACCAACTGCAGCATTCCTCTGGCATGATATATTTAAATTTCCTTGGTTTAGTAGACCAGCACATGGAGATGATGAGATACTACTAGACTGAAGCGCAGCAACAGCTGTAGATGAGACCGGTGGTTGCTGGCAAGAAAAGAAGTGTGGCAAGTAAGGAGGGAGAACTGGCATTGCAGACTGAAGACGCCACCGAATTGTCTCTGGCAACTGCATGCGGTCCAAGTCATTCTGTATTCCACATTACAGAACATGTCACAAGACAGGTTTTGTAATCCCAATTCATTCATTAATTTGGTGGAAAAAATGAAGTAAAAAAAAAAGAACAAGGAAATGAGAAACACGGATCTCACCTGTAAACTCTCCAGTGCCTCATGATCCAACACAGAGTCTCTAGAAGATTTTATAGTTAACTTGGAGGATGGCTCGGACTTCAGCCAACATGGCTTGCAATTGCCCAGTAACCCATGAAAGACGGACAAAAACCACTCGAAAAGGCTTTCACCAGAGAGATCTGGCGTTGCTGCAGCCGAAGCTTCTATCATTGGAGAATCTGCCACCTCCCACTTGGCTTGTGCCGGAGAACTTTCTGTCGTAGGCGGATAGAAGGAAACGATTGCATCGGCATGCACCACCCTACTTCCAAGGAAACGAAGGATGACTGAGGCAAGCATATGCCTCATATTTCGACTAGATGGCTCCCTGGAAAATGAAATTAAGAAAAGGAAAAGAGAAGCCACCCAAATTAAATAATCAGTAAAAGACAACCTAAATCATTCTTAGCCATTTCTCATGATTGAGCATCAAGGTTAAACTAAAGAAAAGGAAATTCAACAAAAGGTCTGCCGAAGGGAAAAGGTTCAAAACCACGCCCGAACTCAACTGTAAAGACTGATGGTTAATGACTCAGGAATACAAAAAGGACAACTAGTTCAACGAATGTACTGAAATTGCCAACTACAATCTTCTTACAAATTACTTTCAGATGACAAGGAAACATTCCTTCTTACATATCAGTTTGTGTCTGCGACACTAACCACTTTGACATTCTGACACAAGTTTGATGGCAAGACTCGTTCCAGTCCAAGTATGGGCTCGTTTACACAATGGGTCTGAAATTATCTTATGATGTGTCACTATTCTCTTTATTTCTTTGGAATTTTGTATTTTGATAAGCAGACATCATAGGAAATTTCAAGGAACAGGGTCCTAATTGTTAAGCAGTGTCTGGATAAACACTTCTTATAATCTGCAGCTAATCCTAAGTAACACTTGCAGCCATTCTCATTATTCAATAAAAACAGCAGAAAGAAACTAATTTAGAAATAACTGAGGAACTTTTGAGACATTCTAGAGATGAAAATGTTCACTAACCAAAAACAGAAAGCATGTAAGGAAAAGAAAAAGTGAAACAAATATAGTATGAGCTTGAAGTAAAAAATTCGAAAGTGTAATTTCATACCTATCAGCATAAATGACAGGAAGAAGTCTCAAGAGGAACTGCAACCGCAACCATATAGACGCCCGCAATGCTGCAGGAGAGGGTGGTGCAGAATCAGCTACTGCTGCTGCTGCCGCTGCCGCTCCTGCTAGTCGCCTCCCTAGTCCAGGGCTTCCTCCCCTGATACTTTTGCGACTGTTACTCTTGTTTGCAGAGCCCTCAACTCCGGAAGGCGCAGAGCCAGTGTGCTTACTGACAGCACGAGTAAGTGCATTTACGTGTTGCTCAATATTATTCATCTGCTTAATCAATTCGCTTGCAAATGTATTATGTGAATCACTGGAGCTCCGGTCTATGCACGGGAGAACTAATTCTACAAGAGCTTTCTCAGTAACATATTGTTGGCTAGAATTGAAGCCTTCAGTATCGGAAATTTGGGAGCTTGTTTTTCCTGATAACCTCTCAACACCATCTTCAACAACTTCCCCTTCTTCAAGGGAGGTGGCCACAGACTTCCTCTTATTTATTCTACCAGGCAAATGCTCTGAATCATAACTAGCCCATCCCCATGGTTTCCAAAATTGAACTTTGGTTGATAGACCTCTAAGCTGAGCAATATTGATGAGGCGTTGCCTGATAGACTTCCGTCCATAGAGCACATCATGACCAGCTAAGAACCATTTTGCGTGCAACAACAGAGACTCCTCTAATGACCTCCCAAGAAGATGAACAACTTCTGAGTAAAGGGAAGCAGCATCAGGTCTGACCAGTAATCTCGTCAGGACGATCTCAGTAAAATTGTTCTCACTCTCCGACAGAGCAAAGTTGTCAGAATTTGGCGAAAGAGCTCGGATAGCCTCCACTACAGAAATACTACTGGAGGCTTCAATCTTCTCAATGAGAACTTGTTCATTTAAGAGAAGCCTCAGCTCAACCCACTGCCAGTGAAACTTTGCCGGTTGCAAAGTGTCCAGAACATGTACAAGCTGGTCAAGAAGCCTCTTCCTATTTTCAGAGCGTTGTGTGTTTGGTTCGCCTAGCAAGCTAGTTGCACGAGTTCCATCATCTTGCAGCATTTTACAATCAAGCACCGCATTCAAGAAAAGCCTCCCACGGAGAGGAACAACGGCCAGGGTTTTCAAATGTTTGTCTGGAATCTGCAACTCAAGAACCGCTGCAAACTCTGAGTCACCTACATCAGAAGCCAGAAGATCATAGAATGCATGTGTGTCTCGAAGACACACGTCTCTGAATGGTTGGTGTTTGATAGCATCCCCTATGGCTACTGCTAGAGATATTTGTACATCTTCACGGGTAGCAATGTTGTTGATAGGGATGTAAGGCTTCCACACCACCAGTGCAAATATTGAATAAGCAGGTGGGAACGCCAAGCTGAGCGGAAGCATTCTCTGCATCCTTGAAAGACCTCGTATATATGGCTCGCCAAGGAGCTCCGCAACCAATCCATCAGATAGTGTCCTGCAATTCCCAACAAGAACCCTAAACCAGTGTACATATACTTCTACGGAGTTGTCAACCTTTGAAGCACCGACAGTACGAGAAATTCCATTTGAGCTAGATTTCCCAATCTTAATCAGCTGAAGGACATCCAAGCCTTCCCTTAACCTAAATAGAGCTATCATTCTCTCTAAGCTAACAGCTCCATGAACAATTGACCCAATGACAAGGGAAGAAACAGCCGCAGCAGCCTTTACTGCCCTACTAACCTTCACAGGGTTGTTCAGAGTATCATTTGACGGGCTGGTATTGGAATCATGAACATCAGGGGAAAGTTGAAACTGATTGCGAGGAGCCTTCATGGGAGCAAAGGCAGCGGTAACAACAGAAAAAGCTTCTGCTGCAAGAGCTATCTCAAAAGCACGGGTTTGACGCTCTCCAAGGGATTCCTTAAGTATGCAGAGGCAGGTTATGTGAAGGTGTACAATGCATCGAGCACAATTTAACGAACTTATGGCTGATTGAAACTTTGGGTAATTCGTGGTAGACGTGAAGTCAGGCATTTTAGCAATAGCGGAACCTACATTTCCAACAATTGCAGAAACAGCAGAAGCAACCAGAGATGGATCCCCTTCCTGAGCTGGGCCACTATTCTGCCTAATACACTCCATGAGACCCATGACTATCTTCTGAGCTCTTTGGTGCACATCATCCAGTTTATCTACACCAGAACCTTTTGGAGTTGCAGCACTGATAAGCTTCCTTTCTTTACCATTAAAATACTGCACAGCTTCCTCAACTTGTCTTTGCACTATCTCTTTCATATTTGGACTTGCTCGTGATAACCTGCCGCTCAATTTTTGACGTAAGTAATCGTCAGGATCTTGAACTCCAGCGGGAGTCGCAGGTAGGTATCCAAACTCACCATCAAGTGTTCTTCCAGATTCAAGTTCAGAAAGAAGTTTGTGATCGCATGTTGCCTTGAAATGCTTCTCCCATCTTGCCACACTATCCACATTTCTGTATTTTGTTATCAAGTTTCTAGCGTAATGAATGAATGCTGCTGAACCACCAGCTTCTCTACTATTAGAAGCAGTACCGGTGGCAAACCGAAGCATTATAGCAGATAAAACATTAGGAACAAGATCCGACGCCACAAATACATTCTCATACCTGCATCAAAACCATTTGTCAGGAATTCAGATTAATAGTTTGATTGACAGACTAACATTTATATGTATATATGTGTGTAGGTATGTAGATAGACAGATAGAAGCTAAATGGTGCCAATCAAGATAACCCTCTACGCAGTAAATCAGATAATGATATGTTTTATCTTCTACCGAAGTTCAACACCGTGCATATACCACTACTAAGGATGGGATCTCTCGAACTGCTAACTAGAGATAATGCATTATTAGGTACATTAACAGAGAGTATGTGGCTAAAAAAGCAACAAAACGGAAAAGCCTGACAAAGGATAAGAAGGATCACTACTCAAACTTCAGTGGGACGCTTTTAACGGATGTAGGACTAATTCTGCGCCAGAACAAAGCCAAGTGTATATTCTAACTACATGAGGTAGTTCAAAGTGACATACATATTAATTCAGTACATATATGTTGGGCTTGTTGTTTCAAATTCTACATGCTTTCTAAAGAAGGTGATGAAAAGCTAAAGGGGAAGATTACATGAAAGTAGCACTGTTTTCATCTTATAGAAATCAAAATACTTTAAAATCACGGAGGAACCTAAATGGGAATATTCACACCCTATGCAAATATCTCGATGCACGGCGAAAACCATTCCCTGGTTCCATATCTCCTAATAAATTTGACAATAACCACAAGACGCAGCACATGCAAAAGCTCATCTTGTACAACATTTTGAAAAGAAAAAAAAAATAAACGAAGATAAGACAGACGAAGAAGACAAAAGCTTTTTGTTACGCTTTACAGAGCTTCATTGATGCATAAACAAAATTAAGGAACTCAAAAACTATTGTGAAGTCTAAGCAAGAACCAAGCAGAAGAGGCCTTCCTCATTTTATAGCGTTGGTGAAACCCCTGAGAGCTTCACACAATCCATGAGAGTAGGGTGTGCCTGATGAAGCGCATAAACATAGAACACAGTGGACCACTTATAAGTCATCATCAGTTTACTGACGCTTCTATATTTCTATGGAGCTAAGTCTCCAATAAATTACCTTAGAGGGACTATCAGATTCGAGTAAATGATAAATCTACAGCTAAAGCTCTTACTTTCAACTGCACTAAATTTTCTAGGATTCAAGGAATGAAGTGCCAAGTATTAAGATCTGTACTTGATATATAAAGCCAAAATAAAACTCCAACCCTCTTCTATGTTTACGCCTTCAATAACTAGTTTGGATGTAAATGTGGATCTAGTCAAGAAAACAATAAAGTGTTGGGTACTGATTTCAATTGAATTACCATAAGACTAAATAGCTAGATATTGATCTGTCAACCTTACAGAATATGAAATATTAGTGCTTCTTTGGAACATTTTTCCTAACTACAATTCTATAAGTAGAGTCAGTGGACTAACACTATTCACTACATAATCAAAGGCCTTCCCCAATATACTCTAGGCACGGGGAATGGAACAGGTTAGAGAAAGAAGTGTGTAGGCATACCTCCTGATAGAAGATATGAAAAATGTCTCCCCTACTTCACACGCCTGGTTTTCAATATTCTTTGACAATAGTGTAGTGTTCCTCCCCCCATAGACAATGGAATTTGCACCAGTGAGAGCCTTTGGTAAAAGCCATAGCAGAAACTTTACCCCAGATATCAAATCACACGAAATATCCAGCAAATACAGTATAGACGATAACTCATCCTCACCAAGCTTCCATGGCATTGAAATTCTGTCCTCAACTGGAGATAACAGAGTGCTTTGGCCAGCTTTATTACCAGCATTTTCTGTCCCTTCGAAGAGCTGCTTGACATAGTTTATTAGCCAGAGAGTAATGGTCCTCTTCTCAAGCAACCGCAGATGTTTTAGAGCTTTTCCAATATTAACAAGGTCAGTCAGGCAGTTATCTGTAGAAATCCCAATAGTTTGTTTAGATATTTCTCCTTCTATACCTGTTCTGTGAAGGGGACATGTAACTTTAGTACCACACATGTGGCTCGTTGATGCTCCCTGGCTTCCCTCAATCCTAGCAGCTGCCAACTGAGCTAAGCTTTGAGTTTTACGAACAATTTTCTGCCTACCTCTAGAAGGATGTTTGGCCATCTTAGTCGGTGGTTCCACCTTCAATGGCTCTAACACTGGGGATTTAAGTCCTTTCCTCACCCACCAGCTGTCTAGATCATCTAAAACAGTATTCATAGACGCAGATGCCTGAGGGAATGAACTCCTTTCACCGCTCATCTTTTGCCTCTTTGCTCTCCTACAGTCCTCGCAACCAGGTGTTCCTTCTGCTATGTCAACCTTGTCACCAATTGACTTGAAAGGCCTCTTAAGGTACCCTTGAGATTCATCTGCTTTAATGTCTCTGAATGTGGAATGGGGATTTGGAAAGCGCATGAAATTTATAATAGCAGACTTCAGTTCTGTAATGTTACCCTTTGTTTTCACATTTCTGGACGACGAATCACCGCTTTTCCAGGGATCAAGAGAAGTACGATTATCTTTCTCAGTCGAGGAAGCACAGTCTGTACTCGTTCTGTTTTTAGAATGACCACCAAGAAATCCATGAAGTATGAGATGACGCTCATTCGAGTAAACTGACATTGTCTCCATGGACATTGGAACAAAAGCACCTTGTGCCTCCTCAGAAGCTTCACGTAAACACGGCCCCGGAAGCTGCTTTAACACTTGGTAGTGACGTTTCTGCTTGTCCAAATCTACCGGTGTTTCACCCTTGTTCATAATCCCGCTAACTAACAGCTGCCTTACGTAGGCCTGCGGACGAAAGATGCCTGAAAGAATGAGTTCCATAATGAGTAGTTGAAGGCGCTTGCAACCTTTGCTTTTTTCCACTGAGTGTTGATCTATCCAGCAAACAAGAATATCGTGTATGGGGCCAGGACTTCTGGAACAGTCTGACGAGTCGGTGGAAGTGCCTTCATAAAAACTCTTGGACTTTTTCTCAGAGGAAAACACATCTTCTACTACAACAGTGCCATCAGAAACCTTACCAAGATGTCTGGAACCCTCAGCAAAGCTGTTACTAAAATTATTAGTATTGTTATTGGTATTAGTTTTACTATTACTATAATTATTAGTATTATTGTTACGAGTTTCAAAAGAACTACTGGTTGTTTTGCAACGAACTGAGCTGCTTGTGCTACATAAATAGTCATTTTTCATCTTCAACAGTAGGGCTGCCAAGTAAACTTGGGAGAAATCACGTGTGCCTGACAATTTCGTGTCGCGAGAAACACTGCTTGTCCTACAATCCCTAAAATCACAAGTAGCCCACTCGCAAAGGAAAAATATAGAGCAAATCAATGACGAGCTGACTGAACTAAACCACGTCAAGGATGATCGCAGTGATGGACTCACCGCTGCAATCCAGCCACATCCTTCACCAACTCCTTCACCCCCATCAAATAAATCCTCAACAAAGAGAACATTATAAGCTCCTCTCACATCTCCTAGTATCAAAGCTTTATCCAGAGCTTGCAGAGCTTTAGCCACACCATGACCTTGGACCCCAGGGCTTACAGCCTTCGCAAGATTGTCGGCACGTTTTTTTATGGAAGAAAGAACGTCGTCTACTGACAAGAACCGAGAATGGGTATCTCTTTCTTTGCCACCACATAAGGCCTTTTTAGAAGCAGCTTCCTCAGAGACCTTACTAGGAGAGAAGCCTCTACTACAATTCACTGAATCAGATAAATATACACATGGTGGAAATGGAACGCAATCCAAGGCAACAATTGTATCAGGTACAGCGACAATCAGATAGCGGAGCATTTCAACTAGAGCACAAGAAATGTAAGCCTTCCGGGAACCATCAACTAAGTTGGACTCCCCAGGTAAAGATTCCTCCGGTATGTAACGAACAGCTAACTCCACAAGACTGCGAGCGTATGTTTGAGATAGAGCAATGCTCTCTATTATGATAAAAACAATAGGCAATAGTAACTGGAACGTGTCAAGCGACACTTTTTCCTGGAAAAAAGTAACATGAATGACACTGTTACGTAGGAGCACTCTGTAAATTCAGAAGGACCACGCGAAGAAATTAAGAGAAGCATCTGTTAATTAATCTAAGAAATAAATAAAGTTCCCATGGCAGCATAAGAAAATGATGATCAATGACCTGTAGCTGAAGGAGAACCCAGTCAATGATGTGAGAAGGAATCAGCAAACGCTCTGCATTATGTGATTGTATGATGCGAACCATGTACCACCATTTAAAATGAATGGGGGGGACCTCCCCATCAGGAAGAGCCGTTGATGCTGAATCACCACCTTTGTTTTGTACAGAACCAGACAAGACTGCGTTGGGGGAGGACTGGTCCCTGCGTTGTGCAGAAGAAAATGAAACATCTTTGGTACCAATTTCATCGAGAAGGTGCTGCAAGTACTCAATAACATCCTTCGTCCAGAGCTCCGAGCGAGCTAACTGTGTCTTGTCAGGTGCACCAGGCGAAACACTAGTTGAGCCTGGACGAACCTGCATATTGTCAACTTAGTCATGCTTTAATACAGAAAGGATTCGGAAACTTGAACCACAGCTGAAAACTAAACTATGTTTCTGGTTAATAAAATCAAACCTGGTTAAGATAAGTTATTTTAATAAACCAAGTAGCTTTCAGCAATGGTACATTCTGACTAATAAGAACTTCGAAAAGAGATCTTCTCCGGTAACCATGAGGCACATGATCGGCCAAAGAACGCAACCGTTTATGCTGCTGTGATAACCCCTGTATAGGAATAGAAAGAAAGAAAAAAGAAAATACTTATCAGCTTGCCAGTTGTAAGCATATTATATCTGACCCACAGAAACCGATACCACATAAACATGCGTGAAGGCTATTCTAAGCATCTTAAGTAAGCCCTCTAGTGAAGCTAGTCGAAATATAACAAAAAAACAACTAAAGACTACTCCAGAATCCAGATAAGAAACTGAACTACTTAAAAAATACTTATTCCCCTCCAACCAACCAGTACAATGCCCTCAAAAAATTGTCTGAGTATTCCGCTCTTTGCAATGGAAGGACAACCTATTGCTGAGCTACATTCTCAGTTAGGCTCAACCTCTCAGCCCTGAAGCATCTCTTTGGTTTCAAGGTAACGGGTTATTATGTTACATCTAATACATTTTTTTCGCAATGGAAGGGCAACCTTAATTTTGTAGTAGTTTGAATAGTTAGGACAAGAAGTTCAGCGGACAAGAAAGAAAATTCATAGTTTACCATCTATATGATCTTGCAGCAAGAATCGAGTAACAAATCAAGATTCAAGCAGAATACAGAAGCTTCTGAAGATATATGGAACATATTCACCGTGCATGCTATTTCTATTTGTAACAAGGCATAATGCTTCAGCAACATACCTCTATCCATTTTTTTCGAAAATCTTCACTGGAAGGCCTTTGCTCAGGAAAAACACAAGGTTTAGTTAGAAGAGCACCAGAAAGAGGCACTCCGTAGACCTGACCTGCCTGTTGCACATGAGAAGGAACAGACATCAAGTTCAAAAGCTTATGAGCCAAATGATGAAACACGAGATAGTCTAAAAATGTATGACACGTGTAAACTCTTGCATGCATACAAATACAAAGCAGTATCTATCATTCTTGTCGTTAAGAGAATGGGATCACATAGTCATTTCCTGCTTCGCAAGGGTAACAAAAAAAAAAGTCAAGTAGAATGTGTGAGTTGTTGTACAACACAGACATGGTTAACATACGCCAAATAAGAGCCATCTTGTATCTGAATTATGAATAATACAGCAAGAACCTAAATGGAGAAGATCGAAGATTTTTTTAGAGTATGTTACTTGAATGCTTCCAAGGATCTGCTTATTCATGGACACATCACACATAAAACAGTCATCTCGTAACTGTAAACTGATGATAATTGAGTTTTGTATTATTATTAATGCAAGCAATTGATGATATGGCTGCAAGCTTAAAATAGCGTGATTTTCAGAAAATGTGAGCTGCAATGGAATGAGAACATCCTCATCTAAAACCAATCCTCGGGTCACCCTCATGCAGGACCCACAATCCATTCAAACTGCAAACTAGAATCTCACCAAAACCCTAACAATGTACGGTACCACACTGATGATTTTTATTTCCAACAAGAATGTTCACTTAGCATAGTGTCGTCACAAAAAACTTGACCATTCTAAAAATTTAAACTAAATCAACGATATTTTAAAGAGTGCATAATGATATATAATACAACAAGATATATATAAGAAGGAATCAATAAACATAATCTGGATATTTCTGAGGGTAACAAATTTTTACAACGAGTATACGGAAAGCAGATCATCTGCGCCAAGAATCAGCTGTTGGGTTATCTTAATTAATCTAAGCCTCAAGGGTACTCCACACAAACAGCATACAGTGTCGAGTCCATTATGGTTGCAGAGGGGCAAATGACAATTTTATAAGCGGACGAATAAGAAGTATCTTCAGCTGAGCAGATTTAATAAGGACAAAAATGTTCTCAACATACATATCGACCTACAGAAAAAGAAAGAAACAACGAAGTTTTAAACCTATCAAGGGATCACACGCATCATGGAGATCATTCTCACTTGTCAACCCATCTAATGAATCCAAACCTTGTAGTTCCGTAATTATGGAACGAATAAACCAATGAACCTCTATACAAGATCGAGGGTGTCCTCACAGCTGATTTCAAATCACAAAATGATGAGGTTATATACTTTGTATCAGGCAGATTCTTTTACAACAAAGACTAAATGGTTCCTTAAAATTTCCATTGAACAATCTTGAAAAAAAAGTTGACCTGAGCATCTGAGCTCTTTTGCGTATCCTAGAATGAGGATTCCCAACACAGGAGGACTAAAAGATTAATTTGAGAGGACATATGTAAACATAATTTACATGATTCAAAATTTTAGATGTTTGGTTCAGCTTGACAATAGTCCCACTATACTGTTGCTGGTATGCATGAAACTGATCAAGAGTTACTTGGAAATAAATCAATATGTTCCTAATGTAATATTTAGGTTTTCGTTACAAAATGCTTTCATAAGCTTTCCCTGTCTACAATTTGAAATAGAAGTTACCTTGCGCTTTTGAGCACGAGATTCGTTGATAGCCCTATAGCGTTTACGAATAGCCTAAAAAGGAAGAGAGAATTTATTAAGCAAGAATTAGCAAAATAATTTGAAAGCAGCTAAGGAACTATAAGAGTGAACAAAACAAGGGAACGAAGAAATCAGCAAATTAATTTCAATCCACATATAGGAATAAAATTACAAAGCAACACAAGATGACTGGAAAGCATGAAACTGACAAATAAAAATCCACAGTGGGTTGGTATTGCTTAATAAAAAAATTACCTCTTTGCATTTCAGCACAACAGGTTTTGTGAAAGTTCCAAGCTGGGTAAGTGAAATTTCTCTAGATTCCTGGCTCATTCAGCATGTAAAGTTCCAGTAAGAATGTGAATAAAATAGACTGTTACGAAGCAGCAAGAAAAAAAAGCATGTCAAACCATTAACGTCTCAGGAAAGCACGTAGTACGTCAGATTTGACTGTACCTCTATCACAAGAACATCACAAAACCTTCAATAGTAAAATAAGACAAATAGTGGTATAGCCAAATCTTATTTTTTCCAATATTCCTATGTAAAACCATATGAACTGAAAATAGAGGGCCGGCAGCTCTCGCTTAAGAAAGACAACACTCCTAAGACCAAACTACTAGCCAATTTGGTATCTTATTGAAGTTAGGTTTCTTAAACCAGCAAACTCAAAAAGTGTTTATTGCATTTGCTTGCCATAACAGACCACATCGTAAAAAGGAGCTAAGATGATGACAGGTGTGAAGTCATGAATGAAAAAAAACTAACTAAATTCAAGCACTTGAACAATTGTGCAGATAATATTTCACTGGAACAATGAATGGAATGATAATATATCGGCAAAAGCCCCTCCACAACCTTGCCTACCACAGCATTAGTTCATAGAGCAAACCTAATCATCTTAGCAGGTGAGATATAAATAAAGTCATTCAGAGCAATGCCAGTTCCATTTCCAGAATTATAGTTAGAAGGAGCCGAAAGAGGTCAGAGCATGACAAACTCACTAACAACAGAACTTATAAAAAAAAAGATACTTAATTGCTGGGCCATGTGGGATCCTCCAGGATAGATAAAGTTACCTCAAGTCCATCAACAGTTTCTTTGTATCCATGTTGCAAAGATTCCCTGGTTAATGTCTCCTCGGGGCAGTTTGGAGATTGTGGGTAAAAGTCAGGAGGTCCAAGCCTAAGTAGAGAAGTGCAAGGTAAATTATTACAAGATAACCCTTCAATGAAAATAAACTAGCAACGACGGCAAACAGCTCAGTCACTTTTTAGAATTTCCAATACGAAATAGGTGCTAGTGAACTGGAAAGAGTAAAAAAGGAAATATAAAGAAAAAATGGCAAAAATAAATAACAAAGGGAAAGGAACGGGGAGAAAAAAAATCAGAAGTCCCTTCCTTCAATAAGGTTTAATAGGTTTCAGAGTAAATCAAACAAAAAGACAAATGAATCCACAGAATCAACAGAATCATCAAAAAAGGGTTTTAAGAACTGATCTACCGGTGATTTAGTGGTTCACTGTCGCACTTCAACTTGTACGGTGTTAGTTGTAATTGTTTCCTGCACAGCAGACCACACTAAAGACTTAATACAGAATGCATTGGTCCATAAAATCTTAAGAACTTACATCAATCTCTGACCACAATTTGCAATCAGATATGAGCTTACCAGACAAAAATGACCATAAAAATCATCACGAAAAGCTTAAAACGATGCAATCAACTACGGTGCTCACACATTATCCATAAATCATCACGAGGCCACCGAAGGAACAAAGAAAACATTGCCCACTACCAAAAATATAACAAGAAGTTTACAGAAAACCCTATATCTCAGGCATATATGTCTGTGTGTGTGTGTGTTGCAAAATACTCTACTGCTACGCCATTGCAACACACTTTTATGCAAAGCCAAATGGAGATGATCAAAGGGCAGGTTTAAGTGGTGAAGTTCTTATTCTCACTCTACATATATTATTATTCAAAATTCAGCCTATATTAAGCCATTAACACCATCAGTTGAGAAGATTTTTGTTTTGAGGATGTAACGGTCTACAAGACCAAAACTGAGCCCTTGATTCACCTCTTAGTGGAACCCGGACTAAAGGATACACTAGATTATGTGGCAATACCCATACATTATAGTCTGTGTATACACATATATATGTACCTAAAAAAAATGAGTAACAAATTTCATGCAAGGACAAACACCCTCATCATAGTGGAACTCCAAGGCAGACTTATTAGCAACACAAGCAAATGGAATCTAGATGATTTAATTGTACATATCAAAAGCCAAAAAGTTGATGCTGTAATCCTTCAAACAAGAGTAGGCCATGATTAAGAAGGAAAGGGGGTATAGGAGAGAATAACACAAAAGCCAAAAAGTTGCCTGATCATGATATCCAAGATATCTTGAAAAATTCAAAAGCAGAAAATACTACTTGTTTCTTTCTGGCACAGTAACTAGAGTTCTGAATATCAGCAGAAAATGTTCCTTCAAGTATCATACCTAATTTGTACATTTAGAAACCAGAATGAAATGTAATGCTGCTCTGCAAGATAACATATACTTGTGTAGCATGATCCTTATTCAAAAGCAAGAAGAGAGGAAGAAAAATTAATGGTGAACAACTATTGAATATCATTCCTAACCAACCAAACAAATGACATCAGTTTTCTGCAACTTCAACCCTAAAGAGTATATATGACCAGATTCACCAAGCAGTGACGCACAAAGGGGATTATCATTACCTTTGATTCAGGGAGAAGCTTGACAAAGCAAATGAATCAGCTCTTGTAGTATCTCTAGAAGATGGTCCGCCAACAGCACTGCTAGAAACTCCACTGCTGCAACTGACAGCAGAATACCTTTGCATTTCTCCCAACAATCACCGGCATAGTGCCTCCAGCATCAATATCACTATAAGGAGAGAAGTAAAGATCCCAGCACGTCAACTGTGAGTACTGACAATGAGTATCTGAATTCTGAACAAAACCACCCAGCTTAAGGGAGGCCACACAAACAGTTATACAAGACCTCCGTCAGAGATTTCATGTGCAAGTAGCTAGAACAGCAATAGCTAGTCTTGTGTGGTCAGCTCAGCTCAGATCTACACAATAGTAGTTACTGAGTGAGATAGTGTGTACAATGTTTAGCTTCAAGGCAAAAGAGAATAAAATAATGTAATGGTTTGAAGAATGCATTATTCAGCAAACATACTGTATTATAATATCAGCAACAAACTCCTTAAAGTTGTCTTTTCCTTACCACCCAGAAACCGAAGACTCCTACAATCACAAGTAAAAATTTCGGATATTTACTTGAAAGATATATAAACTTTAGTCTTAGAGCGAGAGAAGGAAAGGAAATGCTGTATCTTGGGCAAAATTAAAGGAAGGGGCAGGAACTAACAAATAAAAAAAATTAGCAAAAAATAATTTACACGAAAAAAAATCAAAAAAAAAAAAGTTACTAGAGAATCAAAGAAAAAGATTTGTACTAAAGATCAAACCCTTCTACTACACTCAGACATCCAAATAAATGAGGAATTTCTTAACCTAAAGCATCAACACACATCTATGTCCTAAAAACCGAGTTTTCCCTAGTAGTAAGTATCAGATTTGCATTCAGAATTTAGGGTTTTCAGAGAACAAATTGATAAAATCCTATAAGAAAAATTGAAGGATGGAAGAAGAAGTAAAAAAAAGCCCGTACCTTGGCCAGAAATTGAGAAGGGAGAGATATGTGAGACGAAACTAAGTGGGAACGAAGGCAAAGGGCTTGTTTGCTTTGACTTGCTTATCGATAACGACGACATCTTTATGTTGCTTCCACCGATAGTAACTGACCCGACCATATCTATCTATGACCGTTCCTTCTTTTTCTTTTCTTTTTTTCTTTGGGCAGCTCCTAAGTTGACCATCAACCCCAACTAGGGCTGCACATGGCGCGGTTCGGTTCGGTTTTTGCCCTAACCATTACCAAAACCGAGAGTCTCGGTTTTTTGGTTTTGAAAACCGAGTGTCACCATTAATTTTTTAGTTCGGTTCGGTTTTTCACCGTCTCGGTTTCGGTTTTTTTGGTTCGGTTTCGGTTTTAACCGGTTAGGATTTCAAAATTTTCTAAATGTAAAAATAAAATGCAATAAAATGCAAATGTCCCCTTGGAAAGCAAATTCTTAAGGGTTAAGACAACAACTCGTACAACCTACAAAAAAAATTAACCCAGAGCCAAACACAGTAGAAAGCCAAATAACATAATGATTTGAAAAGGCAATACTCATCAGTCATCACACCCAAAACTAGTATGCAAAGCAATACTCTTAAGGCAAAGTCTTGGCAGAGTCACCTACAGCTACAGGCTACAGTGAAAAAGTCTTAGCAAAGCAATACTCATCAGCCACCTAAAACTAGTTTCATCATCTCCAACTCTGCATCCCATCATCTGCTGATTAGTCTTGGCAGTTGGCAGAGTCACCTACAGGTTACCTGTTCAGCAAAAATAAATTTCCTATCAGGATTCCAAACTAAAGATTCGACCACTGAATCCAAAGTATTCTCCCCACTCGCCCCCTGATCTAAACCACCAGATTCAAGAAACAAACAAACAAAAAAACTGAAATTCCATGAAATAAGATTAAAATTCTTCTAGTTAATATTATACTCTTTATCATTTGAGACTAGCTAATACGAATTAGTTAACTATTGTTTAAATTTTAATCCTGACAGTGTACAGACATTAGTCTAGTAAAGAGAAAGCTTGCAGAACTGGGCATGGCAGCTTATAGTGAACCTAGCAAGTCATGTAAGTGAAACTCAAAATGTCTTTCTTTTTATTCAAGTTTGAAAACACCATCCCAAGAACTTGGGTTGGAGAAAAGACCTCAACTCTCCCAAATATCACAAGTTAATCAACATATACCCATGCGGCCATGTAAGTTATGTAACCCATCAGGAACTTCAGTAACTGAAAAAGGAAAGCTTTAATATCATGTTGAAGCTCTGGGTTACTGATCATGTTGTATAAACATAGATGTCATGTCATATTCTTGTGTATATTATTACCACAATAAACACAAATCAAATACAGACTCAAAATGCAAGTAGAACACCCACCCCACCATTGTAATACAGAAGAGTCTGTATTTGATGAATAAAAAGGTAATTAACAAACACCCACCCCACCATTGTAATTTCTACTCAAAACAACAGACACAGTTGTTACAAACAGACACATTTCACATTTGGATGCCCTGTAAAATTAAGAAACCAACCTAGATATGAAGCTAAAAGTTTGAATGATAATTGTCCGTGTCAAAAAATTAGTGGTTAATTTCAGTGGAAAGTAGAATTACAGTTCTACAAACTATAATGGTTGAGTATGAAATCAACCCAACCAAAAGATACTAGAAACAAAACTAGAAACTACACCATTAGGGATTACCTGGAGAGTGGAGTCTGGAGAGGAATTAAAACTGTGGAGAGGGACTTCTGCAAGGAGGAGAAGTAGAACCCTAATCTTCAGACGGATTACCCAGTTTGGCAGAAGTAGAAGTGTAGAACCCTAGTTTTCAGACTCTTCCCTAATTTTTTCTTTTCTTCCTTTCTTCTTCAGCTTGGCCGTGATTCCGTGAATGTTATGAATCTTATGAATCTGATGGGTAGACGTAGATCAACGGCTAATATTAAACGAATCTAACGATCAAAATAATTCGGTTTTTTTGGTTTTTTTGGTTCGGTTTAAGGGTAGAACCAAAACCGAACCAACATTAACCGGTTTTTTTTTTCAAAACCGTGCATCACCATTAGATGTTCGGTTCGGCTCGGTTCGGTCTTTTTTTGGTTCGGTTCGGTGCGGTTTTGCCGGTTTTTCGGTTTTTTGTGCAGCCCTAACCCCAACAGATCAATACTCATGTACAGGAAAATCCTTTATGCTAATTTATGGCACCATATTTCTCCTCAACAATGCTAAAAAAATATTAGAGCACTACATGGATAATTAAATAAATAGATTTGTCTTAAGAACATCCACGGTCATAAAAATTAAAAAGTTAAAAATGTTATGTTATATTTAATTTCTAGGTTTAGCATTAATGGATTTTCACTGTGGTAACTAGAATAGCTAAATCAACATGGTTATTATAGTCTCATCCCATTTCAGATGTTAGTTATAAGAGTAACCACGGTTATGAGAGTATACCAAATGACTAGAAAGTAAAAATTTTACTCTTTGGTCCGCCTCAAACTCAGCGGGTGCACGAGTAAATTTGATCGGACGGTTGTCTAAGATAGTGCATGGAGTTGGGCGGTTGTCTAAGATAGTGCATGGAGTTGGGCGGTTGTCTAAGGTAATTTATGTTGAAATGGGCGTACGCCTATAAATACGTTTAGGTGGGGCGGACATTTGGTTAACGCTCGATGGGAGGCGTAACCCAAAAGAACGCCCGATGATAGACGCACCCCTAGACGCACGCCCCAGAGACAAGCGCTTTCTTAGCCGAACGCCTGATGGGGCGGAATTGTAGCCAAACGCCCGTAATTTTTCTAACACGTGTAGCTGGTACGTGTTTCAGCTGATACGGGCGCACGCTTAGCCATCCGCCTGGTTTATCAGGCGCTTCCCTAGCCGAACGCGCATCTCACCAGGCGGACGACTGGGTGAGCGCCTGATGGGGCGTTCTCTTGGTTACCTGCACAGCTCTCTTCTCCCACTCTCACTTTCGTTTTCTCCTGGAGCCTTCAGAAACACAAACACATACGCACTCCAGACCAGCCGCCTACCATTCAACCCACTTCTCCCTCCAAATCAAGCTCAACCGCTTATCAAATTAGCAAAAGATTGGCAGATTTGATACAAATAATCTAAAAGTTATGATTATTTCAAAGCAAACAAGGTAATAAATTTAAACTTTGATATAAATTGTAATTGATTTCATAGGTTTAGATTATGATTTAGGTTAATATTTTGTTAATTAAATTTGTATATATATGTTTAAAGATTAAACATATGATTCTGAAATAGACATATTAGGTTTTAGAAATTGTAATTTTGGAATTAGATATATTTATAGGGTTTATTTCTAGGGTTTATGGAAGTTGTAAATTGGGTATAAAAAATTTATGAGAATTTGTTGAATTGAAGTTATAATTGATTAAGTTGTTGGTTAATTTGAGTTGGTTGTGGTTAATTTTATGATTAATTGACTTGATTGTCTTTCAAATTTGGGAATTAAGAATGTTTATGTTTTATAATGAATGTTTATGGAATTATAGAATTGGGGAATTATGATGATTTTTTGTATAATTGATGATTTGATTAGTAGTGGATTATTTTTTGAATCATGAATTTTGTAATTTGGTTGATTTTTGTATGTTGGTACATTTGATTATCTAATTAGATAACTACTTTTGTAATGATGAAATTATTATTTTTATGGATTTATTGATTAATGTAGAGTTTTATATTGGTGCATTGTGTGGAATACTCTTGATTTTGAAACTTGTATGTACTGTTTGCACAGATGCTGAGCAATGTGACGCCGAGATTCGCTGGTCGAAAAAAAGAGGAACAAGAAGGCTAAAACTGTTGAGGATCCAGAAGCAGATCCTACTACTGAAGAAATGGTCGATGTTCCCGGGTTGGCAAACTATAATGTTGTGGAAGACGCTCAGGGTCACGCGTCGACCAATATTACATATTCAACCGATACAAAATTCAAGTATTTACATCGTGGTTCCCTCAAATCGGTTATTCAGACCTATGCATGTATTACTAAGCATATCCCTAAGGTAAAATACATCATTGAAAAGGCGGGATGGGACCGTTTACTTACCATGGATGTAGTAGATTCGTCACATGCATTGATTGACTACATTGTTGAGCGTTTTTGGGATACCACGAACACTTTTCACTTCTTCTTTGGTGAGATTGGGTCCACACCGCTTGATTGGGTAATGCTGACAGGATTAAGTATTGGTATTGGTAGTGTTACTCCGTATGACTCGGCGAAGTACCAGTTTGAATATGTCCGGGCGCATGTTTTTCCTGAATTAAAGATAGTGAGGTTTGTAAAAGAGAACATATTCCCAACCAGTGGGTTTTATATGTAATTACGGTTGCATTTTTGAGCACATATTTTGAGCCAGGAACGTTGGTTGCGGCTAACGATGATAGCATACTTGCTGATAGAGTGGCCAGAGCCTTTTGTATGTATGTTTTGAGTCAATTTTTCTTTTTAAATGCATAAAACTATATTGATGTTGGATGGTTAGCTGCTTTTGAGGATCTAAATGCAGTTTCCAATTATGACTGGGGTAGTGTTGCATTTGCGAAATTGTATTTCGGAATCGCCGCATCTGGCAGGGGACAAAAGTCTCTAGTCGGACCCTTCTAAATATTGAAGGTAAATTTCTTATTCTAATTTTTATTTCTTTTAAATGTTTACTTCTTGCTAATTTATTTATTTCGTTGGTTGTCTTCACATTCTAGTTTCGGGGGTACGAATATCTGGGCATATGTCGACCAAAGAACCCAACGAGTGAAAGTGAAGCAGTTTGGCCTAGAAGTTATCGGTGGAAGTGTACACGAAGGAAGAGTATTGATATTGTTCGTTCAAGAAATTTTCTTAATCAGTTGTCTGTAGACGATGTGACCTGGCAACCGTGGGAATCCGCGATCTTAGTCCTAGAAACCGATACTGGATGGAAAGTAATAGAGCTCTCAGAGAAAAGGGTTATATTCACTTGGCTAGGCCCCGTGAGTTGATAATTTATTTCCATACTATTGTTTTTTATTTTCTTTGAATTTAGGTTGGTGATATTTGTTGATAGTTATTTTCTTTTCACAGGATAACGTGTATCTCGGTGAACGGTGTTGGAGGCAATACCATGAAACATGGGGAGTTCCCAGCAACCCGCCTACTCGTATTAGCAACCTGAACAATGACGAAGCTAACGAGATAAGGGAAAACAAAGAGGTCCCTACAAGACAATTAGTGCATGTTGTTACGTATGATTTGTATATGGAGTACTGGCGACATGTAACTAATTTGCAGAAATATGCCACCAAAGTTGATTGGGAGGTTGAAACATACGGTTATGCTGGTGACCGTATTAAACACAACATCCAAGAACCTGACGAACATGTACTCATTCCGCCTCAACAACAATTGTCATACGTAAATATACAACAAACCACTGTATTTTTTTGTATATAAAAATGGGTGCAAAAGTGATTTAATTTTTTTCATAACAGGTCGAAGCTTATGGTTTGGTTCAACAATATGTTGATTTTACGCAAGAGTTTCGTACGTTTACGTTAAATGAAATGAAGGAGGGGATGGAGTTTATCATGGTAAAAGATGAAGAAATACGGGGTCAACAAACTCACATCAACAATTTGGAGTTACAGTTGGCCCATTTTCGTTAACAACAACCACCCATTGGGTTTGGCACTTTCTTTCAAACTTTGCCACTATAAATGTGGAATACCATGGGTCAGGGATCATCATCAACAACGCAATCAAGTGATTACACATCCAGATCATCTTTGCCTCCATTTATGCCCCCGCGCTCGGCGTCCGGGAATCAAGATATGGCTGGGTAGTAATTCATTTGCATTGAATAGTAAGTTGAACAAATATTTTTTCCTTTGATATATCTTTTTTCAGATTTGAATTGTCATTTCAAAATATTTTTCTTACATTTGCGTGGTCTTTGACCTGCTTTGTGTTGTCGTCTCCAGAGATATTAATAATCTTTCATTTGTCCTTTATATCTGGTTTGTATTGTCATTTCAAAAAAATATTTAATTTTTTTTCCTTTGTCGTTTTTTCTGCTTGGTCTTGTCTTGTCAACCGACACTTCTTATCTTTGATGGGTCTATTCACCCCACTTGCCTCAACTCAGTTAATTTTTAAAATACCAAGCGTGTTTGGTCATATCAAAACTCAAAGACTTATCTTAGTATGCTTATAAATTGAACACTCGATTCTCCAAGTATACAAACCAAAACTACAAACATCACCAACCAATAGCATACTATGAAAATAACAATCACTATTATGTTTCTTGTTCTTTTATTCCTCTTCTTCTTCTTCTTCTGGTGATGATTACTTTTGCAGAACTTCTCTGGAAAGATTACTTTTGCAGAAACCCGACGTTTCCACCTAATGTATTTCATAGAAGATTTAGAATGCGGCGAGAATTGTTCAACCGTATATTGGGAGATGTCGTAGCTATAAATAATTATTTTGTTCAAAAAAAAGATGTTTGCGGCGTTCCTGGATTAACCCCTCATAAAAAATTTACTGCAGCAATATGAATGTTAGCTTATGGATGTGCGGCTGATGCAATAGATGAGTACTTATGGATCGGAGAACCCACTGTTTTGGAAGCAACTCGTAGGTTTTGTAAGACGATTGTGCATTTGTATGACAAAGAATATTTGTGCACACCAACTAAGTGTGATGTTGAACTGCTTCTTAATGAAAACAAGGATAGGGGATTTCCAGGGATGGTGGGTAGTGTAGATTGCATGCCTTGGAAATGGGATAAATGCCCATCGGGGGAAGCAGGTGCTTACACTCCGTACAAAGGGAGTGAAAGTATTGTGTTGGAGGCAGTGGTGTCATATGATCTTTGGTTTTGGCATGCATTTTTTGGTATGCCTGGTTCTAACAATGATACTAATGTGATGAACCGTTCTTATATTTTTTAAAAGCTTATCAACGGGAAAGCACCCCTGTGAACTTTGTTGTCAACGGACATCAATATGATATGGGGTATTACCTTGGTGATGGAATATATCTAGATATTGCAACTAATATTATGTTTATTAAACATCCAGATTCCCAAAAGAAACAAAAAATTTCAGCAATGCAAGAGGGTTGCCTAAAATATGTAGAGCGAGCCTTTTGGGTACTGCAAAATCGATTCGCCATCGTCAAGCAACCTGCAAGAATGTGGAATCCAGATGTACTTGCATATAGGGCTGTCAACGGATTAAATTCCGTCGGATTTTAACAAATCCGTTAAGGTTAAGGTTAAGGATATCGGAATTCCGGAATCCGATAAAATCCGACGGATTCTAGAAAACCCAATCCGATAAGGTTAAGGTTAAGGATATCGGAATTCCGGATTTTTTCGATAAAATCCGAATTCTGGGTAAAAAAAAAAAAAATTAAAATGACTTCTTCTGACTTCATACACATTCAAAATGTTCTAAAACAGAGTTCAGTTCAGTCTCTCAGTCTCACACATGAAAAGAAAATACAAAGACAACCCATAAAAAGTCACAAACAAAGCAAAAGAAATAAAAGCAAATGGCAGCGGCTGCTCTTGCTTGGCTGCTTGCATGTTGTTGCATCAACTTCAGTCTTCAATTTCCATATCTGCATTAGTACGCAAATATTCAAAATCAATCAGAAATCAGAAGAACAACAATTGAAACTATGAAAAATTGAGGATAAAGCAAAGGAAAAAAAATTTAACCTGGATCAAAGAAGTCTGGCAACCAATCACTTAGACAAAGCAATGCTTGGACTAATTCTGGATCTAATGAAGTTCTATGTGTTGTAAGAACCCTACCACCATCACTAAACATGGATTCTGATGCCACACTAGTCACTGGAACAGCCAAAACATCTCTTGCGATCTTTGCGAGAGTTGGGTACTTAGGGGCATTTAGCTTCCACCAACTCAATATATCAAAGTTAAACTCATCTTGGGGTGACAGAGATGGAAGAATTGGTTCTTCTAAGTACTTCTCCAACTCAGACTTCTGAACACCATCTTCATCATTTTCCATCATAAACTCAGCATAATCTGGGTTAGTTGTACTTGTACCTGAGCTGCTTACATCCATGGTAGAGACAGAGTTGCCAAAGAAATCAGGAGCTGCAGTGCTGCTTTCAGATTCATATGCATTGAAAAGTTGGCTCAACTCTGTTTTGAATTTCTCATACTCATCTCCATAGTTATCAAAACCATACAATTTCTTATATGTGTACTTTACCCATTTTGCCTTGTACCTTGGATCTAAAACCACTCCAATGCTCATAACCAAATTGCAGTCACTCCAATATGCATTAAACTTTTCTCTCATTTTTAACCCCATTTCTTTGATATAGATAAAAGAACTATCTTCCCAACTTTTGATGCATTTGTTAACTTCATACACCCCATTATAATACAAGTTTGCAGTTGGATACTTAATCCCTGCAAACTTATTTGAAATATCATTAAAAACCTCTAAACAATTACAAATTACTTTTCCTTGTTCCCACTGCTGTCTAGATGGAAGAAGATTGAAATCAAGATCAAACTCATTTAATCTTTCAAAACCTTCTTGAAGTACAATTGCATTCTTAAGCATTAGAAAAGTGGAGTTCCACCTTGTGTCCACATCTAAACTAACTGACTTTCCAGACAATCTACATTGTGCCAATGCTGTTTCAAACTTTTCTTTCCTAGCTTGTGAAGACTTAACATATTTAACACACCCTCTAATACCCTCTATAAACTCTGCAGCTACTTTCATGCCATACAATACAATCAAATGTAGTATGTGGTTGCTACACCTCATGTGAAACATTTTTCCTTCAAGCAATATACAATTCTTACCATCTAGCCAACTAATCAGATTTCTCATCATAACGCCATTCGCACTAGCATTATCAGCAGTTAAAGCAAAAAATTTCCTATCTATGTTCCATTCCAAAGTGCAAGTTTTGATAAAATCTGAGAGAACATCTCCGGTATGTGGTGATGGGACTACAATGTAAGCTAAGGTTTTCTTCTGCAAATTCCACTTATCATCTATAAAATGGCATGTCACACAGCAATAACCATCTTTAGTATGTTTGGCAGTCCACATATCAGTTGTAAGACTACATTTGGAAGTCAAATTATCCAATTGTAGTTGCAATTCAGCTTTCATTTCAACATAACACCTCATTAGATCTGATCTAGTTGTATTCCTAGATGGTATTTTAGCAGCAGGGTTCAAAGACTTACAGAACTCTCTAAAGTAGACATGCTCAACCATGTTAAGAGGGTAATCATGCTTAGCAATCATTTTAACAATGCATAACCTAGTAACATTTGGATCATACTTCCAATTAACTATTTTAGTTGCTTGGTTACCTGCTTTTTTCATTGTTGTAGAAATCTTCATCTGTCCTTGGGGTTCCAATTTGATTGGATTCTCTTTGAGACATTCTGAAAAAAAAAAGAACAAAGTATTAGAGGACCAAAAAATAGTTAGAAGAAAAGATTATAGAAAAGACATTCTGCATATAGTCACATACTAATATACTGTAAGAAAAAACTTTAAAGCAAAGTACCCTTGCAAACCATAAAAAAAATTTGACTTTGAAGCTCTTCGTAACGTTATGAAGTTTGCTTCAACTCTTTGTGCAATTTCATAATGTTTTTCAACAGGGGAGGTCAAATCAAAACAAACAATAAAGTGATGGATGAGGTATAGATAGGACCTACAGGGGATCTTCAAAGCTAAGTTAATCCCTAAGCTAAAGCTACGGAAATGGAATTTAAGGTTAACCTGTCTATTTTGTAGTGGGCTCCATTTAGTAGTAGTAACAATGACAATAACAGCAAGAATCACAATTCAAAACCCACAACCAAAATATTATAATAACGTAAGGTCATTTATTGAACATTTAGACTTTCCGTATCTCTGAAATCATCTCAGCTCACTGCATCCTATTAAGCTTTAGTAGTTGCAAAATCGGAACCCTCCTACACAGTAAGTAGGTAGTGCAACTCAACAAGTGAAAATATCAGAATTACCAGTCATATCATCAAGACAGACAAGGTTAACCTTAAATTCCAACAAGGAACAATGAACATTTAAACAGAAAGAAAAATCGCAAGACAGACAAGGTTCAATGTTAAAAACACAACAAGGAGGTCACCAAGCCAACTAGAAGAGGTTGTGATAGATATACGTAACACACACGAAAGACAGATAAAAAAGTCAAAATTGGAGGGACTACAATAGGTTTGGACCAATCTATTTTATATTGACAACATAAAAAGAAATGGAGAAATGGAAATCAGAAAATTTAATCACAGCAATTCACTTTAACAAGGAAGAACAATAGTTCACTCGGTAAGATTAAGTGTGTAGCAACATGAGGTAAATTATAAGATAATTCTGTAACCTGTAATTTGCATTGCAATTTCGAAAGAAACAAGTAGGTGTCAAAATATGAACAAAAAGGTGAGTTCTTCCCTCCAGTAAGACAGCAAAAAAAAGGCTCCACCATAATTGACAAGCCTACTTAAAACCTGGCCGAAACCTACGTCTAAGAGCCACAAATTTAACAAACAATAAACTTTGAATATGAAATACATTGTAGTGAGAAAAAAAATACTGGCAGAAAATCAGCCTGATTATGTTACTTGAAGAATTAAAGATTCAACACAAACTGCTTAAGTGCAGGAAGTTTCTTGCAGTAAGTTTGAACCGAAATCCAAAAATGAAAACAATTACACCAAAAAGCACTGAATTCCTAATTACAGAGAGATAAAGACCCAAAATTTAATGCAGAATTTTGTGGTCAAAGGGTATACTAGTATTGAGTATTCTCTAAATAAGCAGTTGCCCCATGTGTGCTAATGCATACATGGTTATGTCCACAATCAAATACTATAAGCTTAAAGAGACAAATGGTAAAGTTACAGCAATATTAATCAATAAAAGACATCGAAACCAGATTCTATACACATTTTGTAAAAGAATCCTTTCTCCACAGACCAAAGGTTCACAAACAAAGCTATCATTTAAATGCTATTGAGATCAGACTCACTTCTGTAAGAAAAGTCCCTTTGATTTGATTACTCATGCCAACACCTAACCAAACGAAGTGACTAGAAAAGTTAATTTCAGAGAACGTAGATAAAGCTTCTTTCTTGTGTATTACTTACACCAACTCTGGAAATCCCTAAAAATCATCACACGATACACACCCTGACACCCATATACTGAAAACAGAAAACAAAGCATCACACCCATATACTGAAACCTAAAAATCAAGTTAATCAACACACCCAATCGAAACCTAAAAAAATCAAGTTAATCAAATTACTTAAAACATCCCAAATCACAAAAGAAAAAAGAAATTAAATTACCTGATTGAAGTTTAGATGAAGGAAAAGAATCAAGACTAGAGATTAGATCAGTGGGACTGGGGAGAGCCTCCAATCGCCTTCAGATAAGAGAAGAGAAGAGAGACTTCAGTTCAGAGTTTCAGACGGAAATCGGAATGAAAGAGGAAGGTGCTGCTGCCGCTGCGTGAATGTGAAATGTAATTCAGGGTGAAATTCCAAAAAAGCCCCTATGTTATCGGATTCCGGATTTTAACCTACCGGATGTTGCCTAATCCGGATCCGTTAGGTTAACTTAGTAAAATCCGATAGTCATTCCGATTCCGGAATCCGAAATCCGATAAATCGGATAAAATCCTATAGGATATCGGATTGTCGGAAACGGATTTCGGAATTCGGATGTATATTGACAGCCCTACTTGCATATATCATGAAAAATATTATCATTTTACATAATATGATAGTGGAGGATGAGCGTTTACCGGGTGATTGGCCACATGAATATGATCAACGCAGCCACCATGCACCAGTAAATATTTCGAGACAAAATACTTCTGAACTTTCGAGAATGACAGTTGAGCAACGCCGACGTGCAGTACACAATAAAGATACTCATATTCGTTTGCGAAATGATTTGATCGAACATTTATGGTCATATTTTGGTGAGGTATAGGAATTTCTAAATCCTGCGGATAGGTTTTGTGGGTAAATCTCTTGTAAACCCCCCCGAGACACCACTCGGCCGCTAGGGGTTTAAAGGCTTGTTGCACATGCTGAGTGCAGCCGCGATGCCTGCGAAAGTGAGTTTAGTTCTACTTTTTAGCTCATGTGCTATCAATATATTTTAATAAATGACTAAAGTGCCCCTATTTGATTAGTCATAATATGTGATTAGATTAGTTAATTGCTTTTGTAAAACAATTGAACGTAAAATCATTGCATTGAATCGAAAAGGCATACATCGCGTAACATTAAAGGAAATGAAATAGAATAAATCATTAGATTACACTTAAACACTTAAACACTTAATCATATAAGTTGAAATCATAGGTACTTTCTTCCAAAATGCGATAGCAATCCTCATGCCTAAACGTCTTGACATGGATAGTTTCATATTTGTCGAGAGCCATCATCCACTGAAAAAAAAAAATCAATTATAAGTTTATATGTTTGAAAACTATTTTTGATGAACGACTTAGTAATTGACATACTTACTCTTGTCGCACTAGATTTGGTGGGATGGGCTTCTTTTACAACTTTCATTTCCGGCTTCAAAGCTTCCAATCGTTGAAACAACTTCTCAAACCTTATCTTAATGAATTTGAACGTCCTACAATTTTGATTTTTGTCTAATCCCACAAAAATCTTAAACAAACGCTTCCACCAAGAATCGGATGTCTGATCAATGATGCCTTCATTAACGGCTTCCTTACTTTGGGTAATGTACGCTCTATCGTAGTCGTGCTTTGTGATCGTAACCCATGATCTAACAATGGAAACAGCTTCATCATTAGTGTATGGAGTTACCATATTTAGTGCTTGAAAAGGTCGGGTGAGAATGAGTTGGAAAATGAGAATGAGATTAAAAGGGATAGGGATAGGGGAGATTGAGAATGAAAGGGATAGATGAGAATGAGAATCACCTTGAAAGGTATATTTTCCTTTTATAATGTTTAATCACCTAGAGTTGGCATGATCATATTGTAAAACCATAACGACCCTGATAATTTTTCGACAATCGTCATTTATGATTTTCGAAAAGCAATACGACATCTATGTAAAATTGAACAGAGGAGTGGGTATTTTTTGGTAAAGAGTCATCATTATAAATTTAGTGTCGCCATAGCCTCTAGAAAGGATCGTCAACCTGCTAAAAAAAAAATTGACGACGCCAAGATATCTCATTTTCGCAGGAGTCGCGGTTGCACTTAGTACGTGCAACAAGCCTTTAAACCATTAGGTGTCCCCAACGAAGGGTTATGTCTCGTGAGGGTTTACAAAGAGATATACCCACAAAACCTATAATCAAAGCTTCAACAGATCGTATGACGCCCTGGATGACGATCTAAACATCTTCGAAGAACAATCAACACAAAAGGGTTGTATTTTTCCATCACCCTTAAGATCTCGAAATGAGGTTAGTACCTGAAATATGAACTTTTCCATCTTTTTCATTCCTCCAGAGATCTGGCAACAACTTCATCATCAGTTTCATTCCTAATCCTTCTTTCATTCACCTTAGCGGTTAAAGTGGAAAATTGTAGTACTACCCTACTTATTTCCTGAAATCGACAAACAAGACCTGCTCTGTTCCGGTTATTGGGGTTACCAATTTTATTACAAAAGTTAGCATGGATATGTTCTAACCATTCCATGCCCATTGAACCATTCATCCGACGTTCATAACCCCTTGCTGGATAATATAATACTATGTTTAGACCAAGGTTGTATCATACCGTATTTCGGTTCGTACCGGTCAAGAGCGATACACTGGTATACCGGTATACCGGGGAAATTTCGGTTTCAAATATCGGTGAAATATCGGTCCATATATTTTATACCTATAATTTTATAAAAAAATACTAGTTCACATTTTATAACTATAAATATATTTTAACACATTATAACAAACAATTTTCACAAAGTTTAGAAAGAAAAACTAGTAATCATCTAAAATATATATATATCCATAGATTTCATACAAAGTTCAAACTGGAATACAAGAGAAACAAGACAACTTCAAAGTTCATCGTCTAAAATGCTAATTAAACAAGAATATTACAATTCTAATCGAGATCATTAGATTAATTATAGATATTATCATATCCATATATAATTCTAAAATATCATAAAAAATATGAGTAACAATTCAAAACCCTAAAACAAGGATAAATTATTTTATTTTTTCTTTATTTTTTTGATTTTTCAAAAAAATAATAAAAAAATCGGTCGTACCGGTATACCGGATTTCGTTTCGGTTTTACCCTGAAATCCGAAATTCCGGCGAAATTTCGGCCATTTCGGCCGAAATGTACTGCACAGGTTTCGACATAGGGATAAATCTTCCTCTATGGTAAAATTCTCTGCATTAATACTAAAATTTTCGTAAGCCATAATTATGAAAAGGAGAGATAAAAATAATCTTTATATTAGGTTATTTGAAATGTGAAAGGTGTGGTTTTGAAATGGGAACGAAAGGTATAAATTTTATATCAAAATACAAATCAAAATATAGTCGTTGATCAACGGTAACAAACTCTCAACGACTACCTGGATAGGTGCTCGCCCAGAGTAACGCCCCACAACCAGGCGGAGCCATATACGCACGCTTGAAGTAGGCGGAGCTATAGATAGACGCCCACACTTAGGCGAAGATGTGGAAAAACGCTTGATTTGTGCGTTGATTTGGTTAACGCCTCTCATTGGGCGTGCTCCTACCGTAGCGCTCCGCTGGACGCAACGTTGGGTGAACGCTTCATCAGGCGTAATTTTGGTTCACGCCCGATGAATGAAACGTAAGTCTAGCGTTATGCCTGCCAAGAGACGGAGACCTAGCGAAATGCCTAGCAAGAGGAGGAGACCTAGCGTAACACTCGACTATAACCTCGTTTGGTCCAATACTCAAACCATTTTTGATCATGAACAATGTCGAAAGTGGACCAAAAACCACTTATACTCGCCCCACTAATCTTCAATTTGGATGGACCAAAGACCAAATATGGGTTTGGTCCGTTATTTGGTCCAATGACTGTGGTTGTTGTAAGTTCATCCATTGAAGAAACGGTTTTATAAAGTGTGTTTCAGTGAAATGTACATTTAGATAGCGCTTGCCAGTGGCCGTAAATTAACACATACGTCTACGCACAGACGAAAACTATAACTACGCTTAGCGTGTTTAATATTCACGCCTAATAAGGTATTTTCAGTCAACACAAATTATATTGGTTCAAACACGAGTTTAAAGTGAGTTTTACGTTAGGCTCATTTTAAGTTTACGTTTTGACAAACGTAATTATAGTCAACCCTTCAATCAAATGTAAATAACAAAAACATTTCGTGGTTGGGCGAGCATTATAAATATACCTGGACTCAAACCTAAGTTATAATTGCATGGAACTTCAGGCGGAGTAATAATCTCCACCCCACTATATTTGGCGAAAGCTAAATTTAGTCACCAGATTTGGCTTCATCTTATAGCTTTTATCACTTATAGTTTTTTTAATCTCGCATGTTGCAGCATGTTTTTTTCCATATTGGCTTTTGTAACCATGATTGTGGATGCTTTAAAGATAAATATTTTTCCAATTCTGATTTTCTTAATATTAAAATGTCAGAAAATTTGTTTTTGGACTTGGAGATGTTTCGTACCATAAAGGAACTCCATTAAACCTTTCATCTCCTGGTTTGTGGGGGATTGACAGTTCATTAATCCTTGGTGTGACAAGTGGATCCCAACTTTATAATTTGTTGCTCTTAATCCTCAGGTCCCTCTTAACCCTGATCTCAAGCTTTCCTACTTCATCAACCAAGATTCCAGAAATATTACCATATTACAAACTCACTTTGACAATGCTTCTGTTGAGAAGATTGTTACCATTCCCTTAAGTCATATTTGTACTCCTCACATGAGGGCTTGAAAGCTCTCAAAAAATGGAAGATTTAGTTTTAAATCTGTTTACTTGGGTCTCAAAGGTCTCAGACCTTCCCCAAGTATGAACCTTTGGAAGTTTATTTGGAAACTTAGAGTTCCACACCATATTAAGTTATTTTTATGGAAGGATGTTATGAATTATTATTCATGCGATATTGGTTTTGTAGTTCATAATACCTATTTGTTTTACTATTTTTACCAGGTGTATTCTTGATAATGAATTTGTTATGCATGCTCTTGGTCACTATCCTTTTGCGAGTCAAATTTGGCATATTCTTTTTTCTGCATTCAAACTCATTATTTTTCTAACAACTCATTACTTGACTGGCTTAAGTTTTGGTTTCTGGATCTTGTTTTCTCTTTATCTGAAGAGCCTAGTCCTTAATTCTCGGATATTCTCTAGCCTTTTTGGAGTAGTATGAATAATTTACTTTTTGGGAAAACAATGAAACTTCTGTATTATTTAGCTAGAGTTAGAGCCATGATTGTTAATAGAACCCGTAAGATTACCCCGATGTCATTTGTTGATGTCAATAGTATTAACAAATGGATGCCCCCTCCTTTTGGATGGATTAAGAGTAATATTGATAGTGTTTTCGATTTTTCTTCTATGTCAAATGGTGCAGGATATGCGATGAGAGATTATACTTGCAAGGCCTCTTTTTGTGTTTCCATGACTTTTGAAGTTTCTTCCCCAGCTAAAGCAGAAACTCGTACCATTTGGGTTGTTTTAAAAAAGGCAATAGAAGTACATCTCACTCATGCGATAATTGAGAGTGATGATAACTCTTTAGTTGATCAGTTTGCTACTAAAGATTTTGTTGGTGATCAACGTACGAATGCTATCTTTGAAAACATTTCTCATTTCAGTTCTAGCCTAGTGGCTTGTAAATTTACTTTTATGCCTAAGATTCATAATGATATTCCTCATGCCTTGACTTACTGGGGTAAGGCTAACTCTGTTACTATATTTTGGTATAGACTTCCAGTTTGGCTTCTACCAACTGTTGAGGCAAATCGATATCCTTCTTCTGGGCCTTTGCTTGCAAGATAAACAAAATAAAATGGATATATCTTATGGCGAGAGATATGAAACTGGAAAAGAACATCACATTTGTAATCGTTCAAGCATATAAAAAATGTATAACAAAAATCACATTATTAATAAGCACATCCAACTATTGAAGATACTAATAAGGAAATAGCTCATGCATGCACGCACAAAAGAGGCTTGTAATTGCAATAGAGAAAGCCAAAATAGTTTAGGGAAAAGCTAAATTTGGTTAACAAAAGTTCCCTCATAGTCAACGAAGGATGAAATAACAAACATGTCACTCGAGCTATCCCAGTTGTCCATCGATTTTAATGATTATGCAATTTCTCTATTTATTTTTACGGTTTTTATGAAGATATAATTGGTATTATTGTTTCTTTAAGAAATTATCTTTTCGGTACCTTATTCTTTGGCCAAATATGACTTGCCTCAAACCTCGTTGATCTAATGGTGCTTGCAACTATTATTTTCCCATTGAACATAATGGGGTACCTAAAAAAAACCTCTGACGCTAAAGTTAGCCAGATATCTTTTCACTGGAATACTTATGGTTGGACTGTTTACCTTTTGTGAATTCAATAACTTATTTATAGATAAAAAAACCTTAGTTTTCTTAACTATAAAAGGTGCCAAATATAAGTATTGAGGCTCAGAGACCTGTAGTATGCTGAAATATTATTTATGTCTTGTTTGTTAATAAGGAAAATTGAAGTGCAAAAAAAAAAACCTTTAGCCTAGTCCAGTTTTGAATACTCACTGAATTTAAGTTGTTATGTACTTGCCTATTATCATATTCCAGTCTACTATAATTAATATATGATATACTAGCACTAAGTGACCCACTTCATTTATCCATACGCCTACAACCACTTTAGTCATATCCAGGTAAATCCCTTAACAAATGTCCTTTATTATCTAGGAGTTGTTCCCTAGTCCATCGAGAAGACAATCACTAACTGGTCTCCAACTGGACAACTAAGATCTCCTTTAGGTTATCGAATCAATATAGTCAAAGGAATATTGTATGATCAAAATTCAGTGTAGATCACAACAAAGGTGAAATTTCTAAAACAAGGTTCTTCTGATAACTTAATAACTCTTTGATTCCCCGACTACAAGCACGAACGATAAACCATCCAAACATCTTTAATATCTTAACAATGGTCTCGTCGGATCGAAATGTTCTAATACGACAATGTGAGTTTTATACACATAATCCAATAGGTGTTTAAAGAATCTGGTATCTTATACTTAACAGTTATTGAATGGCATTATATCTGAAGAGGATGACCTTAGAATAAACAAAAATTATACGCCAAGAAAGTTACGAACTATCAGAAAGTAAAAGAAACCACAACGATAATTATAATTTTTTATCTTCCGAGGTAGAGATACTTCGAGGCTTCTTGATTCCGAATAAGACTTTAAAGTTACACTCTGTCCTCAAAGGTTTGAAGGGTAATAGGCTCCGCCACCCTACAAATTAATCACAACGTACTCGTTGGATGGATAAGTTGTAATACTTGCAGAGAGTCCATGTTTATATTTTTTCAACGGGCGTTCCTTTATATATCCTCAAAAATTATAACGATACCCCTTTATCTATCTACCCTTATAATTTATCTACCTACCCCATCAGATTTATAAAAATTTTATACCCCCAACAGAGAAATAAAAACAACTTCACCTTCGTTTGAAATCGATGAAACTATGGAGTTCTTTTTCTTCTCTCATCTCTTAACAGATCCAAACAGATGAAACACTAACTGAAAAAGCCTTGATTTTTCTTTTTCTTGTTACAACCTAGAAAAAATAAATTCTCTTGTTGTTGTTGTAAACCCTAGGGTTAATTCAATATAATTCTTGATGAGGTTATTTGAACAGACTGTTTGTAGAATTTTTATTTTATTCAACAGATATCTTACATAATGAACAGTGAACTTGGTTTTCAAATACTATTGAACCAAAGCATTAAGTATAAATAGCAAGAAACATCAAAAGCAAAAATAGTCCAAGAAAAGAAGCAAGAATATATTAGTTTTGCAAACTAATGTCAGGACATGTTTAATTTCTTTAAGACAAAGAAAATAATGGAATGGTAATATGCTCACACTGCAACACAGTAGTAGTAGTTTGACTGATGAGTTTGTAATATGTGATTAACATACTCATACAATTAACTTTCTATATCCCTCTATCATGGGTTCAACACTAATTGCTTAATCAATTTAGTTTTGATTTGTTTGAACTTATCATTATTGACTTTAGTATATGAGCACCAACTGTTTGTGGGAATGTCAAGGATAATGAACTATTGTTAATAAAAGTGAACAATTAAGCGCTCTCTCATTTCCAAATTTTTGTCTCATTTTTTGTGTGATTGCGTATATCTCTGCTTCAATTAGTAAAAATATCAGTCGGTGTTTATTTATTTTTTTAATTTAGTTTGGTTTTCATACTGCCGAATGATCCTCTAGTATGGATAAATTATGAATGAAAACTATTGTTAATCACTAATACCTTGTCTTCTACAGAGAGAGGAGGGGGGGGGGGGGGGGTTAAATATTTTTTATATAATTGGTTATATAAAAAAAGGGGGTATCGTTATCAAAATTTTCAAAAAAATTACAATTTTATATTAACCGAATTATAACTAACATAACTAACTAATGTGGGTACCGTTAGTATTTCTAGAGGGTATATAAAAGAACACTCTTTCAACCAAAGCTTATTGGATTAGGAATAAACTTAAGCTAAGTATCTTTCGAAAATAACAATACAATTTCTTATGTTTACTTCCATGTTAAATTACTTTGCTAGATTTTCTAGGATATGCTAACCTCAATAACTCACTTACAATAAATGCAAAGATATTGTTTCCATTATGGTATTCCAGAAAATCTAACACTTCATAATGTTTAAGATATCCTCTAGATTTATTCTCATTTATAGATTCTTGCATAAATTCCTTTCACTGATTAAAGACACTAGACATTATATATAGCAAGCTCTAAGTTATATAAGGCTCATGAACGATTATGCTAAAAATAGTTATAACAATTTTCTTGAACAATATTGTTTCCAAATTAGCTTTGTAGACAACTTATACTTGACTAGTATATAGTCCTCGTTAGTTGTCACTAATTTATCTAAGTAACAAGCTTGACATAATCAAGAAAAATCTTCGTTAAGTAACATCGTGCTCGATTTATTATGTTGCTAACATAGGCATGAATGACTAAGTAGAACTTGTTTCGAACTTCCAGCCTTGAGTGACGAAGGTTTCATCGAATCATGAACTTAAAACTATAAGTCACAATTTTTGTCCTTGTAGGTTTCGGAAGTGCTTCCCTTATACATTCAAAAGTTATACAATAGTAATCCACTTTCAAAATTCAGGTAATTATGAAATTTCCAAAACCTTGGCAGCTAGCAAAACATGGTTGCTGGCTAAATTTCTTAAGCTAATAGGCTTAGTTAAAGTGTGACATCAAACATAAAAATACTTCAACTGCCTAACTTCCGAAAGCTAATCTGATTAATTTTCAAAAGTATGGCATCGAGCAATGTTTATAACTTGCTCGTCCACTTTCGAAAGTTCGAAGCATCAACTATTGGAAGTTATGCAATTTCCAAAAGTTACGTCTCTTTATTTTTCAAAAGTTCAACGATGAGGGACTAAACATCTGATATTGTCTGGCTATGGGTTGTCCGAGATTTAGGCAATCCTAAGTCCAAATACCATACAATGAGCTAGTCAAACACTAATTTTGTGTTTCATTCCTTCGACATTTTGACCTTATTCAACAATCAAGTTTCTCATAGTAAAGTCATAACTTTACTTGATACTTCGTCTCTTTCACAAATAGATAGGTAAAAATAATCATTGAAAGGAAATCAAATATTTAAATACTTACCTTTACGATGGATGATGTCTTTGTGTGATCTTCAGTCTTCGTCTTCAATTATTCATGGTTAACTTAAAGTATTCCATCCTAACATCTACAATCTAAGTCTAACATTTTATGGAGTTTGACTTTAGCAAGTAGTTCAAGTGTAAGTTTTGGCACCTAAACTTGACAATAGATTTGACATACCAACACCTGCGAGTTCAACCAAGCAATGTTGTAACACATTTACATCCATATTAAGAACGTCTTTCATCTCAAATCTAAGAACTTTTTCTCGGATATGTTTTAACTTGTTTTTCATGCCTTCCATAATCGTTTTGAAGTTAGGAATTTTTTTTTGGTTTGTTTTGTTTAACATCAACTTTTTAAGGGATTGACGAAAGACGTTTCAAAGACTAATTTATTGTATTTGATATTGTAACTTGACACACTTGCATGTTATATTTTCTCTAAAATCCTTTGTTATAAATTTTCTAAGTGCGATTTGGATTAGCTTTTCTTTATTTACATGCTTTATCTGTTTTATCATTCATCGGTATATGTTTTTTATCTTTGAGACGAGAAATCATTGTTGCATGTATGTATGATAATGTTGTGTTTCTATGAATTTACCTTTTTAAAATTTTATTAATTTAATGTTCGTCAATATCTATAAAACTAAAACATATATTGGGCATATACAACTATAGTTGCAATTAACATTGCAATGTATACACAAAATAATAACATATATATATTGTTAAATCGTATGTATAAAAACCTTACATAGTGGTCTTACTTCGTAGTTTCCATGTATCTCACTATGGTAAAAACTTTGAATCAAATAATTTTGCAGCTTGCATGCTTATTCGTTCCTCAACTTTGTTAATAATAATGAAATATGTAAGAAGTAAATCGAGATGTTTGAGATTTTTCAAATGAAAACACTTTTGAAGCTCTTGTTGTATCAATATTGCTTCGACAATGCTTACCCCTCAATAGAGCACAAGCAAGATCAAAATGTAACTGCAATCTAATCTTTCTTAATCTACTCGTCATTCAAAATAAGGTTGTATCTATTTGGTTTGTAGGATTAATATTTTCCCGTGTAACTAAGCTTATAAAAACTAAATACCGTTATAAGTTGTTCCTTAATATTTTCACATGATGTTCTCTTTTATTTTGATGTAGAAATTGGTCTCTACTTTTTTTTTTCTCGGTAATATGGTCGTTTGCACGTCAAAATTGTATATTACTTTCTCACTACTTAAGATTTGTATGAAGCAAAGGTAAGAAATGATCGTTGCCACGGGGAGATCTTGGTTATTATTTGAATTCAAGTTGTTATGTAAAACAATAGGGTATTTTTCATATTCAATAAAAATAATTAAACTACTTGAGCTAAGAAAATTGTTGAAAAGAATCAATAAGTAGAGAATATTGGTTAAGGGTTCATTTTCATTCACAAAATATGTTTTTATACTAATAACTAGAATTGAATTTTTAATCTCTTATTATTAAAAACCCTAAGATACCTTGATCGCGGAATATCCCGTTGATTTCCTAAAATCATCACACTTACATAAAACGATGCAATTGTGAATTCTACTTAGTGAACAACCCAAAGTGTAAAAGTAAAATTAGGTTTAACGCAATTAGAGCGTTAAGATTTGTGAAATAGGCTAATCAATGAAATTGACATACCCGAGTAGACAATTTAACAAAGGTCATGATTCACATGTGAGTACATGAAAGTATCACGATAATCCGTAATTACACTATGCTACTTGTATTCAAGGAATATCACTTTATAATAAACGCTAAATTAGCTATAGATATGAACACACATCGATTCATTTCCGGACTTAAACAAACATGTATTCGATCATACATGGCGATTTCTGAAGTGAATCATGAGCGGTAATGTAAGAAAAAACTAATATATTTATTCAAATAATCATGTATTATAAAATTCAACTATTCCCTAACCAACAACAAAATAAATTAACTAGTCATAATGGAGTTTACGAAATTGAATTGAAGAATTAAATTGAAAGCCCTAGATGTTGATAAATCTTCCTCGTACGAACCTAGAAAAAGGAGCAGAAGAGATGAGAAGTAAACTAGATGTAAATCTAGATATCTCTCCCTCTTGTTGAAGTTGCTCTTGTATAGCTTCTTTTGTTTTCAAAATCTAAAAAGAACTTTAACCCCTAGGTTTCCATAAGTAAATCAAGCCTCAAACATCCATAATTCCAAACAGATTCATTAAGTGAAGCCCACAACTTATTAATACCCAAAAAGGATTATTAGGCCTCAAATAAGCCTATCATTTTTGTGAGTCTGACGGGCAATTTTTACTCTTCTCAACATACGATATACTTTCACCGAGGCAATTGATCGAACACTGTGCAGCCAAACTCTTTTTCAGGTTTAACTAAACATATTAGTCAAATTATACACTAAGAACGCCTAAGACACAAATCCTTAAGTGTTCTTAACACTTCCAGATTTCCTCAATGATAAACGGTGGTATCTAGACGAAAAGTCTGCTTTAGTTCAAACCTTCAGGCTCCTTAGTAGCTTAGCATGCAGCTGGACACCTCACCATACACATGTCAATCAAATGTCTAATATAGAGAATGTCAGGGCACTTTTGTCTTTCCTTTTCCTTGATAATAACAAGGAAGCTAACTTTGGGGATTTAGTAGTTCTTCCCCTTCTTCCTTCATTTCTCTTGGGGAGTGATTTTTCCCTTTTCCTGGAAAGTTTAGAAAATAATGATTAAAAATGGAAATCAGTGAGCTTTTCTCGTTTTTGAAAATTTAAATCATGTCTCCTTCCTCAAGATGTGCACATTTACTATAAAGAAAACTAGGGTAGGTTGTGAAATTATACTGTCTTGGCATTTCGTAGATGATTTTACAGCAACAAGAAGTAATCGCCATGAAGATAGAGGGTAGACAATTCCCATTTCTGATCAGATTTCTTCTTTTATTTTTCATTACGACTATAGAATCAAGATACTGAATTTAAAAGCTAAAGCTTAATTTTTGGTAATAGTTGCTAGTCGTACTGTATTACTAATCATTTTCAATGTATACTTATTGATTAATTATTCCTTAATTTGTTGTTGTTTGGTCTGACGTTGGCTAGCTACTACTATATATCAGGATATATTTCATTTCATTTTGTGATATGCCAAAATACAAGGAACGCAAATGACTATAGATGTTAAGGATTTTCAATATTAATTTGAATTTGCAGGCAAGGAGAGTTATAAATGGAGGTTAAAAATACCATAACAAACTCATCCCTTCACCAACAACAAGACGCATGTTTGTCAAAAGCCCCAAGAGAAAAATGGATAGTGAACGAAGGTGACGGTGTGGTGATGATGTAGGTTTCTCTACGTCAAGTCAAATAGTATGGGGTATGAATTGTTTCTTGTGTTGGATTGAGTATTCATGTTTCTCTCTTTTGATTTGTGTTGAATACATTGATACTTTGAGTTTGTGAATGAATTGGTGCATGGAGTGGTCTTGTTTATTGGTGTTAGTGTTAAAACTTGGTTTGATTTGTAGTCTTAGAAAATGATTGGTTCTTATTACAAATTATAGTCGAAGTAGGCTACAAAACCATTAGTTTATTTTCTATACAAAGGTTGACATTCGAGGTTTGAATAAGGTCACTTTCTTAGCTTATGATTGTGCATATCCTTTGAACTCTACTTTAGCTATTGCTATGGCCATTTATGGATTCACTTGCTTGATATAATAGCTATTATTGTAGCAATTACCCAGGCAGAAATATCAAACATTGTCTACAATCATCAAGTATTTTGAGAAGCTACACCAAGGCGAAATTCATGTCATTCTAAGTATATTGCGAAATCAATCTTATCCGTGAATTGTATACTTGAGTATGTTGTGTCCAGTGTATTTAACTTGCCATGTATTGACACAAAAGCTTCTTTATACATGCCCTTTACAACTCTACTTAATGTACTACTTGATAGCCTTCTTATATACTTGTTTGTTCCTTAAACTAAAACCTTCGCTAGCTCAAATAAAGGTGTTGGTGACGTCTTGGCAATTTGGAAAGTATAACATTTGAGTTTATTTAGTTAAGAACTAATGGATTTAGTTTGCTTGCTTGTGATACCTCAAAGCTTTGTGATAAATTCTCACTTATATATTTATAGATTGTGAACTTGATATCCTGTATAATATGTGTTTAACTCTCTTGGTTGAACTTGATATAATGTATGTTAGCTTAATTTGGTTGAATGGTTAGGATGACGTTGCACGAAGATTGTCTTCATATATGTTTAGGAGTGTTACTGATAGTATGGTTTCTTGTAAATTTACTAGTAAGTTGTTACAGTATCCCATCCGTATGAGTTACGGGTTCATGGGAACCTCATTTTGATCTCTTTTGCATACTTTTGCGTGTATGCTTCATTCCGTGGTGGCCAACATTTAGGAAAATGTAGGGTTTTTCTTTGTCTTTTTAGGAGTTACTCTATCCTTGTCATTGGCCTTAATAATATCATTGTTCTATTTCTGAAATGGATAAATGGTTTTCATAGTTGTTTTTTTTTTTTTTTTTTTTTTTTTTTTTTGTAAATGGTGGGTTTTTGACAAGAATAAAATAGTAAATAATCTCTCAAAGAAAATACTAAACTTTTAAAATTTTGCAAAAAAAGAATTCTTCAGTAGGTGCCCATCTCTATACTCTTTCAGGTGCTTATCCATGTTTTCTTTCTATATGTATGGCCAACTATGTATACGATCTGAATTGATGAATTGAATCAATAATCATTATTGTACAAAATCAATTCATCAGTATACGATCTGAATTGATGAATTGAATCAATAATCATTACTGTACAAAATCAATTCATCAATAATTATTACTGTATAAAATTATCAGAACAACACTGATGCTTACTATAACATTACTAGGAGTTTTATGATTTTTACATAAAATCTTAAGCTCATGGATTGTCCAGTTGGTGTTATATTCCACAACTGAATTCTCAAAATTTATCCATGTTGATATTCATGCTCAACTGAGTAATATTGACCTACTAAAATACCTATATAGATCTATATAGAAGATTACATATGAATCTATTCGATTAAAGTACTACAATTGTGCTTAAATTCAAAGTTAAATTATGACAGACACAATTTTATAGCTTCTACTAGCTAAAAATTCAACCTCAATCCTATTAATCTTTGCTTAAAGAGACAACTAATGTGAATGAGCGAGAAAAGAATTTAATTTACGGTTTTCGCAACGCTTAAAAATAAGATTTGCAATATCTATAAAAGCAAGTTAAAAATACTTTCAAACCCTAATTTAAAAAAGGGAAGCTCTCCTATCTTTTTTGTTCCCCAATGTATGCGCTTTTCTAAAGCTTGCTTTTGCTTCTAAGGAAAAACATATACATCTTTGCTCAAAGACCAAGCATGGACGTCCTACTTCTTTTGAAATTTGGTGGTTTACTCTTTTACCCTCAATGTATGAGGCTTAGTACAAAGAGTAAAAACGCGAGTTTTTTGCTTCTTGTCAAATCTGGTGTTTTACTTTTTTACCTTCAACGTGTGAGGCTTACCATGTTTTACTCTTTTACCCTTAACGTGTGAGGCTTAGTACAAATAATAAAAACGTGAGCTTCTTGCCTCCTGGCCAAAACATGGTGTGAATGTTTTAGCTCTTGCTCCAATTAGGCATTTTGACTATTTTACCCCGAATTTGTGCTTCTTAGAATATAAATTTCAAAACCTTAATTTATTTATCAAAGGTCATGCTAGGCCTCACCCATATATGTGTGCGTCATACACATTTTTCATGATCATCACCATTCACTTATTTTTACAAAATAAGCATGTCAATGCAAATTGACCTAGTTGAACATATTGTTCTTCATAAATAAAATAACCATATATTTTATTTTATCTTAGTCTATCAAGAAAGACAAGTCTTTAGTCAAAAGACTAAGCAGGTCTCATCCGACTTAATATTGTTAGTAGTGCTCAATACTATAAAATTTACGCGAGATAATCAAATATCGCAAATGGGGGGATCCTCATTAGGGTTTTGGTATGGCGGTCTATGGCATGTGGTGCGGCATTGAACCCACTAAAGAGAAACTCTGGAAAGTTCGATCAGTAGTTGAGTAGAGGTGCGGTAAGTTGAGTAACCAACTATTAAACCTCAATTGAAGTGAGGAGCAGTTGTCAACACTTTCTCCACCTTCTCCACTTCACCACTACTCAACCATCGACACTTTCTTCTAGGGAAGAGGTCAAGTGGTTACAATAGCTATGATATAAATATATTTTCAATATATTGAATAAGACAACAAGTCTAAATTAAACAAGAACTCTGAGACAAGTCTAATATCAATTCGATCATTCAACTTTCTCATACAGAGCATTGTTTATAGTTGTTCACATCCATTACATCATGCAGATTCTGATACTCTAACCTTATCCTTATCTTGCTTACCTCCCTAAGACCACCCTTCTTTTTTTCATTTTGTGACTGAAGCAAGACTGGAACGACCATTGCTTGTTTTATGTCAGGATTGTACAAATTGATCTCTCATATTTAAAAAAATTACTTCAACAATACAAATGTTTAAGGATTGACAAATTATCACCTTCTCGCTCCACTTTCCTAAATTAGCCTTTAATTTGTCTTTTTCCCCACAAACACCTTTAAATATATTTTTATTCTTGTATCGACGGGTACCTATATGTCGCTATGCGAGTATATAAATCTTGTTAGAAATGAAAATGAAATAAAAAAGGCTTGCATGAGCATCGTATGCACCGTCTTTGAAATTAGTCAATATTGTGTCGAAGTACGATGAAAAATAAGACACAGTAAAGGATTTTTTTTAGTAGTATTCCTTGCAATAAATTTTACGGATTTTCCTTTAATGTTTAACTTATAGTGGAGACATTAGCGAATCATAGATGGTGTAACTAATCTCTGTCCACAGATGTGCTAAGCATTATTATTAGACAACTTGAATATTTAGTCATGGACGTGATAGATAAGTACCAATGGCTTTAGACATCACATGCCATTATTTGATACACGCCATTTGCATTCTAGGTAAATTACTATCAGAATTGGACCAACCATGAAATGCTTATGGATGCGTCATAAGGGTAACAATGGGTGTAACAATGAGAATGATATGGAGAGAATTGCTACTTTCTTGATAAGAGAATTGGGTTTGCATATTTAAGGAATTTTTGGATAATTTGGTTGAAATTATGATTAATTGAGTGTTTACTTCCAAAGAATAGTCTGGTGAAAACTTACTACACGAGGTTTTAAATAATATTGTTTATATGTTGTCTCTTCAATGTCTTCATAGCATGTGAGTGGAAATAGGAATTTACTTCTTACTCATTATATTCTTGCTTTATTGGTCATCAAATGTGTGTTTCTGTATTTTATTTTTTTATACTTTGTTGAGAAATCAGTAACAAGAGGGAATGGGTCCTTAATCACTCTTGTTGCTTGTGTGTTCTTTGATTTAACTCAAGCCACTTTCTTGTATTTGAATGGTGTGCAGGAAATTTGGGAATTCTTGTAAAATTATCTGTATGGTGCTGCATTTCTTGCGATACCGTCGGTGATGATATGAGCCAGGGATAGTTGTTGCTACGCAATCCGTTGTAAGAGGTGATTCCTTTCTAAAACTGGTAATTCATATCATCTGATGAAAGATAGTTGCTACCATTGTGGATAGTTCATACTATTTAAACAAAATTGATGAACTACAATCGTGTTTGATTCCTTCGAGCAACAAAGAGGGTACGTAGGTAGCCGTTATGCGGTTCAGCACAACTGCTTAAGGTTGTTCGTATCATCAGAACAAGAGTTAGTCACTGCTCGTCCATTCATATCATCTATTTGGGGATGATTGCGACCTTGGCAATATATATATATATATATATCGTTGGTAAGAGGTAGTTGCAGTACTGGTTGTTCATACTACCTAGTGAAGAGATGATTACTGCTTTCCCGTTCATATCATTTGAGAAAGATAGTCGGTTGAGCTTGAACAAGTATTGTGAGTTGTCAGGTCCACTGGGGATCCCACCTACGGGTGGCTACCCGGAAGACCGTTAGCTATAACGGTAGCTGGCATCCGACGACCCTAAAATTGGCACTGTCCATCCATCACCCGTCTGATACGGTGTGTGCTGTCAGACCTTAATTGGCTCCCACCTAGGGGTGACAATCCAGAAGACTGTTAGGTGTAACGGTAGCTGGTATATGACTACCCTGACATTGATGCTGGCCATCCTTCACCCATATAAAAACAATGATTGGCGGCTTATAAAGCAGTTTGGGTTAAAACAGTGAATATTTGTTTGAAAAATCAAATTGATTCGAATAAATTTGAAAATATGGTTTCTTGGGTGGCGTATCAGATAATTGGATCTTTCCAAGAGGGTCGTAACCCGACCCGTTGGAATTTTTTTTTTTTCTGGTCCGTCACAAATACCTTTTGAGTTTTTTTGTTTATCGATTCAAACATAAATTCATCTCCTTCCCTGCAAGAATTTCAACATTCAGTTTATTCATTTATAAAACCTTTATTTAAAATCAACATCACCCTTTTCTTCTCTAATATGTTCTTCATTTGCAAAACCATGTCCAAATCATGTACGCTTCTCGGAAACCCACAAAGGTCATCAATTCCAACCGGCATTATATCGACCTTCTCCTACCAGATCAAGCCACTTTTTCCCTGTTTTTCAACTTCAGATCAAAATCCAATCAAAACCCATATTGCGTAATTAAGTAAAATCACCTCAATTCAACCATTTTTTCTTGTCCAAGACCACTAATCGGACAACCACAAACCCTTCTTTCTCTCGGTTTAAATTCAGTTCAAATCGACTTACAATTAAACCCAAACTTCATCTCCATCTCGACCTTGAATCTTGCCCTAGTCTCCCGTGAATTGACGGTAACAACCGATTCTTCACATATTCTCTGAATCTCTTCTGATTTTCTTCACTTCTAGTCATAAATCAAGACCCATCTCTCCATTCAGACTCACAAACAAAGTATCACAATAGTTATCCTTATCTTCTATTGCTCCGACAACCACTGCAAGGAATTTATCAAACATCATTTATGTCATTAATTCTTCTCTATATTCTTCACTTCACAGGTCCACCTCAAAACCCTTGTTTCTTCTTGATACAACGAATATTATTGGAAAGAAAGCAAAATGATAGTTTGTTCAAACCTCGAATTATTCATAGGAATAACGACTATGAAAAGAGATAATTATTTAGACCTTGTTTTTCCGATTATGAATAAAAATCAGAATTAGACTTGAGCAAGTTCAGTAAAATAAATTTTATTAATTAAAATCAACTGTCTAAAACAATAACTTGAAGTCTCTTAAATATACTTTGGGAAAAGCCACAACTTGTGCAACAAGAAATGATGAAAAAAACCTCAAAACCGACTCAAACCCTAATTTGCTATTTTTGGCAAATTTTGGTTGACCTAAAATAATAAAATTACTATTGAAATAAAACTATACGCCACGGTGACCCAAACGGACTCTTGATAAAGAAGTTATTAATAAAACAAAAACTTTCATAAAATAGCAAAAACGCCTGTTTGAAGCCCTAAACGATGGAATTTAGCTAAATTTGACGAAGTATCATGTATTGATCGTTGGCCCGTTTCCCATCAAAATGGACCCCTCTAGAGCTAAATTACTACACTTGAGTTTTTACCCCCCAGATAGGCTATAGCTTGCTCATTTGCATCACTTCTCTACCCCGAATTCTTGCCGACGTGAACCCTTGGTGCTGAGACTATGAGTTAGAGTTGGAGAGACTAAAGTTTGTGATAAGTGTAGTTGTGACCTATTTTTAGGTTTAAATGATAGAATATATAAACACCCCAAACTTGGATATAAACTGTCGTTTTTTATTTATTCATTCAAATTCAGGTGGATGCCCCTTATCCTCGGATGAGCTCCCAATATCGCTTGCCTATAAAATGATCTTTTTTCCTTTTTCCGGTCCACTTGGATGATTTATTTTCTTTCGCTTCATATGAATCCAAAGTACCTAAAAACTTAAAAACAAATGTAAAAATAAATAATTTACAAGAAAAATAACAAAGAAAGCATGTACAATAGATTATAACTAAGGTGTTTTAAACACCTATCACTTGGCAAAAATAAGAAGAGCTGCATCAAGTCTTCTGAATATCTATTCATCTCTACTTTATTTTGAGTGTTCTTCTAAATATTGGCAGGTGAATTTTTATATCGAATGTCACTTCCTTGAAGTCTTGCATCGTAATGTCAACGCATCACATCTCATACCTCATGACAAAGGAATTCTCAAGAATTCTGGTAAAAGTTCATCTTCATTCTTTGATCCTCGTAACAAAAACCAACGATTAGTCGGGTAGCCAGTTTATGTTATAGAGCTCCCGAGCTTACTTTGGGTGTACAAACCACGGTGTAGGTATCATTGACCTATGAAGTACTGGTTGCATTCTAGGTGAATATTGTCCGGTGGGAAAATCATGCTCGGGCATAAATATTTTTAATGTAAGATGTTCATATATTGTGTTGTTAGATTCAATTTTTAAATTTTTAATGCCTAAATTTCGGAAAGATCGCAATGTCTAGATAATTAATTTTAAGGGTTTCAACCTTTGAATCAAATTCGAATGAACAAGATTGTGTTTCTAGTTCTTTTAAAAAATCACTTGTTGTCATCTAGATGACGTTTATTTGTTTCATGATCGTGGCACATAAAATACAAAATTTCTTTTTTATATAGATTTTTTATTAATGAATTGGATAAATAACAGTTTAATCACCTATTATCATGTAGATAGTGTCTAAAAAATTAGTTTAAAGATGTTTCAACCTTTGAATCAAATTTGAATGATCAAGATTATTTTTGTAAGTTCTTTTTAAAATCACATGTTGTCATGTTGATGACATTTATTTTTTTCATGAACACGGCACATAATTTTTTTTTTTTTTTTTTATATAGGCTTTGTACTGATGAGTTGGAAAAATAACAATTTAACCATAATAAGATTATGAATAAATGCAATCGTGTTATTATGCTTTTTCTTGGTTTCTATTAGTATGCTTTTGTTAGATGATTTGTGCCTTAGATTATATGAGTAAATCACCTTGGATTATATGAGTAAATCATATAATTGAGTATGATACGATATTACGAAGAATATCCAATAGAGCCAAATATGTGGTACATATAATCAACATATATATTTATATTATAAGGGACAATAGTGTTTTTGCCAATTCATGACCACCCACAGTTTTAATACATAAAGGAAGGTCCAAATTAAACATTAGATTTAAAAGACACAATGGTATTTTTACCAATCGCCGGTAATCCACATTTTAGAGACATAAAGGACGTCCCAGATTGAACATTGGATTTGAAAGAAACAATGGTGTTTTTTCCATCGGACGGTCATCTATACTTTGGGGACATAAAGGATGGATGAGATGTATCCAATAATATAGGACGTAGCCAGTTTACGTAATGGATGTAGATCTATATTTTGGACACATATAGGACGTCTTGATTGAGCCAAGCATTTGGGTTTTCATTCTCCTCTCTCGGTCATATTTTTAGCACGTACACCTAAGATGAGTTATTACATTATTCAATGCCAGTCGTTATTTTTCTTATCAGTGAAACGACTTTGTGAAACCCTGGCTATTCTCACCATTGGTGAGTCACCAATTCTATTTAGTCCAATTGCAATTGAAATCTATTGTGGTTTCTCTACCATCTTCTGTAAAAAATTCATGTTAATCGATGATACCCAGTTCTTCAATAGCTCTTTTGATTGATCAATCACGGGATGATTTCTTATTTTAGCAGATGGAATGACATATTGAATTTGCAAAGGTAAAGTAAGCAAACCTAACCCAAAATCTTTTGCAGCAGATTTTTTTCTATTGAATTTTGGATGGCATTGTTTTACAATTGACTATATATAAATCCAAATAAAATCGAAATGTTTTGGATTCCTGCCAAAACAACTCTTTCTCTCCGTCTGGTGATGCCCTAGATTTATCTCTTTTTGCTATATTTTTTTTTTATCTTTCAAAGAGAATATAATTAAAGGCACACAAGCCATGTGCGGGCGTAGACAGCCAACAAAGAGCAAAAAAGCCAAACAAAAACAAAAAAGCTAAAGAAAAGAGGTTTCTAGGTATCAACAAAGGAAGACACCACTTGTGAATCCTAACAATCCGAGAGCAACTTGCAGGCCACAAAGAGTGACAATTGCCTATTGAGAATTATCCAACTCGTCAACATCTTCGATAATTAAATCATCGTGGTTTTTTGCGAGATCCCTAAACATTTCTTCCCGATTAGTTTTTATAGGTGGAAATTTTAAGCCTCATAAGGAACCAAGCTCGACGAGTTTATCTGCCGAGACTTTATTAGGAGCCTTAGATTTATGAGGCTTTTTCTTTTTTGTGCTTGAAAGGGAACCGTTTGGGAACATACCTTTTCCTTTGCATTTCATGTTCAATTTCATACCAATTCCTGCAATTGACTTGGACGATGACGGCTTTGCGATGCTTACTTTTGAGTCTTTCAGAACTAACTGAGAAGTGGCTATCTCCCCTTCTTCTTCTAAATCATGAAACTTGTTATGGGATTCAAAACCAGGGGGGATGGCAGGATCATCTTCCACGACTGGTTGATCATTTTTAGGAGTAGTATACGGGTTCGCTGAATGAATCTGTAAGTGCTTTCCTTTTTTCTTTTTGCCTGCGCCTTTTTTTTTTAAAGTAATCCACTCACCAAAAACCTTTTCTTCTCCAATTACCCTCTCACCATTCACACTCTTATATTCAGATTCTCCGTCAGAATTTTCACAATTATCAACTGCAGGAGAGTCTTCAACAGTCATCTCATTAACCCCATTGTTAGATCTGAAAGTTGTCCCTTCTGTCGTTTCCCTTTCCACAACCTCATTTCCTTGCACCTGCATATTTTCATTTATAATGGTATCTACTCCATAGCCATTTACTCCAATCATTTCCCCAAATCCATCCAAATCTTTCACCAAACCAGAGCTTTGATTCTCTTTCAATGACTCAGTGCTTTCTTTAGCATTCTCTTTTGGTTTAGGCATCCACACTTTCTTGCTAGCTTTAGGACATTTAGCACTTGAGTGGCCAAATGTAGCACAATTCTTACAACTTGAAGGTTTCCAAGTATATTCAATTGAAACCTTAAATTCTTTGCCTTCATATACAACAGGAATAAAATAAGGGAATGCACTATCCGCCTCCATTTCGACACATACTCTAGCATAACTCATTCTGGTTCTAGCCAGAGTATGGTGATCAGCAAATAATGGGACTCCAACTACACTAGTAATCATACTTATCCCCTTAGCATTCCATAAGTGAGTTGGAACATTCCTCAAGTTCATCCATACAGGTACTGATTTCATTTCATGAATGTCTTGCTCAATAAAAACCTTCCATGGACGAATTAAAAATAGTCCGCTTGAAATAGTGATTGACCCTAATTCCATGGCAGTAACTCTATCTTCCTCTAACTCAAACTCAAACTCAAAGATGAACATCAGTTCTTCATGAAGAGTCAATTTAAAAGCCCCTTTAAGCTTCCATGCTTGTTCCATTGTTTCTTTCACTTGGTGAAAAGGTAGTCTACTTCCCACAAAAAACCTAACTAGAAATTTGCCGCACACCCTAAGTCCATCGACTAAATCAGAGGAAGAGATGATGGATTTCAACTTACCATCCATTGAATGAGGTTTATGAAAAGATAATTTGCAGGTAGTAGAATCCACCCTGCTGCCTCCACCATTGTATCCCCCAAATAGAGATCTCCATTTTCCATTTTTAGGGTTTTCTGAAATCCCAATCGAATCTCCAATTACACCAGCTCGATCCTTGTTGACTCCAACATAGACTCCCCCACTAACAGTAAGAACACCATTTTCTCCAACAGAGGAAGGATTTGAGTTCAAAAGAGGAAAATCCTTCATCCCAAAAATAGTCCCTGTATCCATCACAAACAAAGACCATTCATGCCCAGACCTCAGAAAGAAGAGGATTCTAGAGCAAGAAGAATCATTTGTACAATAGATTATATAGGTTGATTTTGGATTTCAGGGGAAAAATTCGGTTTCTAAGGTTACGGAAATTAGGGTTTATACTAATGGATCGAGATTTCTGATTCTAGGGTTTTGATAAGGATCAAAACGTGATTGATTAGTGGTTTGGATTTAAGTTTTTGATGTAGAAATCTTATGAGATTTCAACATTTCAATGAAGAATATGAAGAAGGTTTTTTTCTCCAAAGGAAGAGAGAGAGGCTCCCGTTGTTCATTGATTTAAAAACTGATTAGTGATGGCGAACTTATGTATTTCCTTTCACCAGTATATTAGACCTCTGTCTCGCACCGTTTCATAAAACCCAAGTACTTTTAGGATTACAAGGATCCTGCATTATAGCATTTTTAGGTGTTAGGATGTTTTGTCTTTATATGATCATTAATTTTGTTCTGATTATCAATTTGTTTTATTTTATTTAATTTGTAGGTACAATTTTATTGAAAAGGTATGGATAAACAACTTAATTAAAATGCACAAAAATAGGTAAAAATGCATTCCATCCTCTTCCATTCTTTTCTATTTGAATTTTGATTTTGTAGCTAAACAATAATAATGAACAACATACCACAACAACTTTAATGATTTTATCGTATTCAGTCAAGCTTTCTTTCAGATTGATGCTCTTGCTTTTTGCCCATGTCTATTGGTTAAGTTCATGAAATGATGTTGTTCTTTAACTATAAAAGGTTGAAGTCTCAGTATAAAGTTTTATCTAACTATACAATCTAACTCAACAATTATGACCAGTTGGAGTGGTATCCGGCTAAGATCATTTGGAGTGGTATCCATCTTAGATCAGTTGGAGCGGTATCTCACACCTTCACACCTTTGTGTTTGGATTTTGTAGCGGTATCTCACACCTTCACACCTTTGTGTTTGGATTTTGTAGGGTTTGGATGCTGATAAATTAGTTCAATAAGGATATGGTCGTACTTTTTTTATCAGCAAACAAGGAAAATATCAATAAGAGCATCTGCAATCGGCGATCAAATGTGGGATCAAAGATTAAATTTGATCGATGATCGGTGAATTCGTCCCACAGCCGTGCGATTAGATATAGGATTTAATCGACGAAAATCACTGTTCAGGATTAAAAGTGATCGCTGATCGACGAGTAAAAGTTATAGTCGAGCGAAACTCTACTGTCTCGCTTGTGAACAAACGACGGACCAACATTTCGCTTAAAAACACGGGCGAAGAGTTGACATTTCGCTAACTCAAGCGGGATACTAATGTTTCGCTTGCTGCGACGAGAACCCAACAGCTCGCATACACATAAGCGAATAGCTGACATTTCGCCCAAAACTACTGAACACGGACGAGATGCTAAGGCGTCGCTTGGAGTTGGGCGAGAGTGAAAGGCGTCGCTTGGACTTGGGCGAGATGCTAAGCGTCGCTTGGAGTTGGGCGAGAGTGCAAGGCGTCGCTTGGAGTTGGGCGAGAGTGCAAGGCGTCGCTGAGTCCATAAATCAATTGACCGTTAATATGTTGCCGTTGATATGTTACCGTTGGGTAGTATAACGACTATATTTTCACCCTATATATATGGGATACTAGACCAATGGAATTTTACTAAACTCATTCATTGTGTATTTGAAAATTCTAAAGTTCGTTCTTATTTAATAAGTTTGGAAAATCGATTAGAATTATGGCGCCATCAAAACCACGAGGTCCAAATTTTTCGTCTTTTGAAGATGTTACGATGTGTATAATTCATTTGTCAATTTCTCAAGATTGTAGCATTGGTACCGATCAATGTGAAGAACAATTATGGTCACGTATACTATGTCGGATGAAAGAAGCTATACCTTCTATGCCTGCACGTAGTTGGACCTCCCTTCAGAAACGATTTCAAATTATAAGTATAGATGTGGCGCTTATGTCTTCAAAGGAGGCTGAAGTAGAAAGGGAACATCATACTGGATAGGCCCCCCGAAAATAAGGTAACTACTCATTTAATTATGCTTATTACATTAATCTATATGATTGCATATCCTTTAACAAATTGAATTGAAACACCAGTTTGCAGAAGTACGTAGGCTTTTCAAGGAAGCAACTGGTCGAAGTTTTAAGCATGAAGATTGCTACATAGTTATGTTAGATAATATTAAATATTCCAGAAGGTCGACAGCTGTTTTCGATTCATCACAAGCAGAGTCTGATTACGACAACGAATCTCTGGACGTACATGACACACCAGACTTAAGCCTAGATGGTCCCAGTGCCTATGAAGACCTTGGAGATATCCCTAACACATTAATCCGTCCAATGGGGAAAAAAGAGGCGAAACGAAAGAAAACAAAGGGGAAGGCAAAATTTACTGAACAACAGGAAATGATGCAAAATATTTATAGAAAGCAACAAAACTTCAACGCCAAATATACGGAACAAAGAGAAATGAAGATAGCACAAAGAGAATCTGAGTTTGCAGCAAAATTAGATTATTCAAAGGCAAAGTTTGCAGCAACACAAGCTAGGCAAGAAGCAGAAGAGGAATTTCGTATAATGACGATGGATATCTCCCAAATGGATGATGTATCAAGACAGTACATCGAACTTAGGAAGGGAGAAATTTTGAAGAAAAGATTAAACCAATCATAAAGGCCATTATTATTTACCATTGTCATATTAAGTTTGAATTTTGATGAATTTATTTAGAATTTTCAGTTTAGTTTTTAATCAATAAATTTTTATGTTTTTAACTTCTCCTAATTTAAATTAAAAATTAAATTTAGAATTATTTTTTAAAATTACTTCAAATACTAGATGGACTCGAAAGAACAATTAAAATATAACGCGACTAATAAGTAAAGATAAGATGACTCTCGCTTTAATCGCGGGTACACTAACAACAGATTTACCCCCAAAGCACATATAAAACTTCACTCTTCCCCAACAGATGACCATATGTGTTCGATCAAGTCAATTTTCAAACGAACCCCAGTTTGTTTATCGAATACTGCACGTCTGCGTTGGTCCTTCACCATTCTAGAAAGTTGAGCAGTGTTGTCCCTTGAAATAACAACTGGAGCACCGTGGCTGCGTTGCTCATACTCATGCGGCCAATCACCGGGTATACGTTCATCCTCCACTATCATATTATGTAGAATAATGACAGTTTTCATTATATATGCTAACACGTCCGGATTCCACATTCGTGCGGGTTGTTTGATGATTGCAAATTGATTTTGTAGTACCCCGAACCCCCGTTCTACATCTTTTCGACAACCTTCCTGCATAGCTAAAAATTTCTGTTTCTTTTGGGAATCTGGATGTTTAATCGTAGTCGCAATAGTTGCTGTCTCTGGGTATATTCCATCCCCAAGATAATACCCCATATTGTATTGATTTCCATTGACTGAAAAGTTTACTGCCGGTGCTTTAACGTTGATAAGTTTTTTGAAGATATACGAACGGTTCATCACATTGATATCATTGTTTGAACCCGGCATACCAAAAAATGCATTCCAAAACCAAAGATCATACGACACCACTGCCTCCAGGATAATACTTTCGCTACCCTTGTACACGGTATAAGCCCCTGATTCAGCCGAATGGCATTTGTCCCATTTCCAATGCATGCAATCAACACTACCAAGCATCCCTGGAAATCCCCTTTTTTGGTTTTCATCAAGAAGGAGTTCAACATCACGCCGAGTTGGTGTCCGCAAATATTCAGCCTCGTACAATTGGACTATCACCCTGCAAAATCTACGAGTTGCTTCCAAACTGTAGTTTCCCCAATACGTAAATACTCATCGATTGCATCCGCCGCACATCCGTAAGCTAACATTCGAATTGCTGCAGTAATTTTTTGGTGCGGGGTTAATCCTAGAACACCACAAGCATCTCTTTTTTGAACAAAATAACCATTTACCGCCACAACATCACCCAAAATACGGTTGAATAATTCTCGACGCATTCTGAATCTTCTACGAAATACATTTGGCGGAAACGTCGGGTTTCTGCAAAAATAATCTCTCCATAGACCTTTGGCACCTACATCACGTTGTCTTGGTATTTGTGTACATGTATGTGGAGCGTTCATATTTGAAACCATTAAACCAACACTGACTGCTAGGTTATTACAGTTCAATGCAAGTGAACTTTCATCTGATGAGTAATAACTAATGTTATCATCATCGTCTAATGAAGCAGAAGAAGAAGAAGTAAAAGAAACATAATGAGGAAAACTAGAAGAGGAACCATAGTGTTCTATGTTATTTTGAGAGTTTGCCATTTTTTTGTTTTTGCAAAAATTTTAGTAAGAGATAATGATATTCTTGGTTTGTATTGATGGAGAAGCCAGTGCGGTAATTTATAATAGAAGAGGAAAAATTCATTTTTGAATATGATATGACCAGACCCGATCCATATTTCAATAGAAAAATCAGCTTTGCACATTGTCAGAGATATTAATTGTAAGTTGACAAGGCAATGAAAGGAATTGATAATACACCGTCCACATTTCAATGCAAAAATAAGTTTTCAACATTGTCAGAGATATTTATTGTAAGTTGACAAGGCAATGCAAGGAATTGACAATACACCGTCCACATTTCAATGCAAAAATCAGTTTTCAACATTGTTAGAGATAGTTATTGTAAGTTGACAAGGCAATGCAAGGAGTTGACAATACACGGTCACCCCTTCACAGAAAAACCAACGTTGAACATTGTCAGACATACTTAATTTTTTAAAATATCCTTTCATTGAATTGAAAATGCATACATTAAAAAGGGAATACATTAAAGTAAATACAATATTTTAAATCAGTAGATTAAACTTAAACACTTACGGAAACTTATAATGAAACCAAAGCATTGGCTTGTAGGAAGACGGGGACGACGTTCTTCACTTCCTGGTAGAATAATCAACACAAAAGGATTGTATTCTTCCATCACCCTAAGGATGTCGAAATGAGGTTTGTTCATGAAATCAGAATGTTTCCATCTGGTCCATTCCTCCAGAGATCTGGAAACAACTTCATCATCAGTTTCATTCCTAATTATTCTTTCATTCACCTTCGCAGTTAAAGAAGAAAATTCTAGTACTTTCTTTGTAATTTCCACATATCGACAGAAAAGGCCTGCTTTGTTCCGGTTGTTGGGATTACTGGTTTCGTTAAAAAATTTCGCATGTGGACATTCCAACCATCCCATGCTCATAGAACCATTGATCCGACGTTCCTGACCCCTTGCTGGATAATGTAATACTATGTTTTGACATATGGATAAATCTTCTTCTAGAGTAAAATTGCTTGCATTAAGGGTAAAATTTTCGTAACCAGACATTGAAAACTAAAATATGGGAATAATGAAATGAGGATGATAGATATAAAATTTTATTTATAATGGTCTGAAATACAATTTTAACCGTTGATAAAAGGTAACAATTAAAAACGGTAACAAAACGGTAACAAAATTTGTTCAATCGTACTTTTTTGACAATACACGGTGAGCATTTCAATGCAAAAATTAGCGGCAAAATTAAAGAAAAAAATGTCAGAATTTGGAATATAGTTATGACAAAGTAATTGGTAATTTTGTCGTTCAACTAACAATTAAAATATGATGTGACAATACCAAATGACATAAACGACTAAGTTAAAAAAAACAGAGCTTTTAATTTAACACTAAATCATAAAAAAAAATTAAGTTATTTTAAAATACAATCCAAATTTTAAAAATGTTTTCTTTAATCGGAGTTGGATCTTGGTGGAATAAACAGCAGGAAAGATGGTCTGACGTTCTGCGTTGGTCGAACTTTTGATGAAGATCCCGGAGGTGTTGTCATAGCATATGAGGCAAATCCAAGCAGTTGTTCTTGAAGAAATTGGGTAAGCTGCCTGGTCAACAAGGTATTCTGATCTTGGAGGTTGCTAATTTCAGCGGCTTTCTGACTACGAAAGTTGTTGAACTCAACTTCTTTGGCAATCAAGTAGTCCATCCGATCCTTAGTTTCAGCTAAGGTAAAATCACACAACTCTTGTGTAAAATCAGCAAACTCTTGAACTAAATCATAAGCCGCCACCTGGGATGAAAATAAATTAGAATAACCACTGAAGCATAAGTGTAATCCGTATTCAATTTTTCAAGACATTGTTGAAAACTTACATATGGTAGTTGTTGGGGGCGGGGCGAGTGGTAGGGAAGAATGGGTACATGTTCACGATGCCGTGGGATGTTGTGTTTGATACGGTCACCAGCGTTTCAACCTCCCAATCAACTTGCGTGATATATTTGTTAAGGTTGGTAACAAGTCGCCAATATTCATAATAAACATCGTACTCCACGACACGTACGTATTCACTAGCATTAACCTGAGATCTGGCTGTCATGTCCTCAATCTCGTCGTCGACGAAGTTGGAAATTCTATTAGGGGGTTTGCAGGAATACCCCATGTTGGGTTATTCTTCCTCCAACAACGATCTCCGAGATACATATTATGCTTTATCCAAGAAAATGACAATAAATAAATACCAAGCATTTCACAACCGTACGAGTTCAAAAAAACGCAGTATGAGAAAAGTACTTGAAAACTCACGGTGCCAAGCCAGGTGAATGTAACCTTTTTTCCAGAGAGTTCTATAGCTTTGCGGCCAATTTCTTCCCGTAGATAATTAACTGCATTCAGCCATGGTTGCCACGTCACGCACTCTACGGATAACTGGTTCAGTTCAGTCCTTGACCGAACTTTGTCAACACCCTTCTTCCGGCTGGAGAACCACCTACGACATCTAGGCCATTCATTTTCACTTTGAGCCGGAGGGTTATTTGGACGACATATCCCCAGATATCCGTATCCCCAAAACTACAACATAAATATATTCATTGGATTTAACAACATAACAACCAAATTTTAAGAAAAAGAATTATGAATAACGTTAAATAAATTACCTCCAAAATTTGGAACGGCCCAGACACTGATTTTTGGCCCCTAGAAGCTGTGGCGAGACCCGAATACAATTTTGAAATGCAGGACCACCCCAGTCGTACTGATCAACTTCATTTAGATTATCAAATGCATCCAACCATCCTGCATCAATGTAGGTTTTTGCATTTGGGAAAAAAAAATTCCCCAGAACATACATATAGAAGGCCCTCGCTACTCTATCAAAGTATCTTTATCAAAATAGGTGGTCAAAAATTTGAGAGTTATTGCATCTGAAACCCACTGTTGCGGAACACCTTCTCTTTTGCATACCATTATCTTTCAGTTCAGGAAATATATTATCACAGACATATTCAAATTTGTACTTAGCTGGCTCATAAGGAACATATCTCCTGACACCAATACTAAGGCCGGTCAACATAACTCAATCGAGGGGAGTGACCCCAAGCTTCCCAAAAGAGAAGTGAAATGTGTTTGGGGTATCCCAAAACCGCTCGACAATATAATCAATAAGAGCGTGGGATGAATCTACTACAGGTAGGGATAGTAATCTGCCCCAACCTCCCTTTTCTATTATATATTTGACCCTAGACGACTCCTTAGTAATACTATGGTACACCTGTAGAACTGATTTAAGAGAACCACGATGGGCAAACCTGAAGTTGGCGTCAGAAGAATATGTAATATTTGTCGAAACATGTTCCTCCGTATCTTCGATAACGGTATAGTGTTCCAACACCGGAACATCTACCGACTCGGGGACCATATATTCAGGTTCAGAATCCTCTGCGATTTTAGCTTTTTTGGTTTTCTTCTTTCTTCCAACCCATCTGGAAACAACATTGCTAGACATCTGGCCAAACAAAGAATAAAACATTGTCAAATGAAGAGTAAATCACCACAATGCATAAACAATTAAAATTAATTTAACACCAACTAAACATGTATATAATTGTCTATTTCCATACACATTTGTACCAAGAATTATACATCAAACATTCGAAAAATACATGCATCATTATCAAAATACAACAATCCCACCAATTATAACCAATCTCATTCAAATTACCCAATTACAAATACTTCCATACATATTTGTTTTTAAATTAAATCAAAATTAATTCCTTTGATTTCTACACGACATACTACATTCAACCAAAAATTAAACACAAAACCCACTAAGATTAAACAACAATTTCATCTATTATATGTTCAATTTAACAAATATAAACAAAATTTTAAACCTAACTGATAACATGCACAAAAACCATAATTAAAATCCCAATTTTATTATTAGAACACCAATTTCATAATTGTATAATCGATTTATAATATGGTCATTACATGATTAATCAAACAACATCTACAACCGAACTAACTAAAAAATCATCAAAATTTCATATCAAATTAAAACAATTCAATTCAAATTTTTTTGTAGAAAATATACCTTGATTTTGCTTGGAAAATGTATGAGCGAAGTACGAAATTATGAAACGGGACCTTGGGTTCTCGTTGAATGATTTTAAGTTGGCTAAATGGGGGGTTTGGATGGTTGAGCGGCTAGAAGAAGGAGGAAGAACAAGGCAACATGAGAAGACGAAGAAAATGCTAGGGTTTATACGGGTGAAATAGACGGGCGAGAGGTTGGGCTATCGCCTAAGACCAAGCGAGACTCCTACTTCTCGCCCGTCTATTTCACCACACGTGTTATCCACACGTCCCACATGCGAGATTTGTGCTTTCGCTTCTGTCCCAGCGGCACCCCTGCATCTCGCCCGGCTCAATTTTCACACGAGTTTACCGCACAATACATAGACGACATCTTGGCCCCTCGCTTCGACCAGCGAAATACTGATGTTTCGCTTAGTTAGTGGGCGAAATGTTGGGATTTCGCCTGTATGTTTTTTTTGTAGGCGGTAAAGCAGAATTTCGCTTGTACCAGGCGAACTATTAGTCTCTCGTCCGTCTTTCGAGTGGTATCTTGATACTTCGCTTACGTTCAAGCGATATCTAGGCCCTCGCTTGATCATACTCCGTTATTTTTAAGACGGATCAAAGATTAAATTTTTTGATCTTTGATCGATGAATATCATCGCGTAACTATAGATGCCCTAAGCAAGAAAAAGGATAGAGGTAATCTTCTCATAATCCTTAGGCTCTTTCGATCAGATTATAATAGACAGTTTGTATGATAAGCTGAATTAATTGGAAGAGCAGATGTATAAGTTGGTTATAATTGACTGTAGGATGGATATTGATTGTAAGGATACCTACGGCCTAATATACAATACCTAATCCTTTTCTCGCAACCTTAATAGTCTACTGCCTCTTTCCTCTCCCTATTAGTTGTGTAATTTATTATAAATACAGTGGTTTACGTGTTGTGTGGTTATTCCAATTGTCCTTTGTATATTATCTGATTAATTTATTGTAAATACAATGGTCTGCATGTTGTGTGGTTTTGACTACAGTTGGGATTCCTGACTCCAAGCATCTCAGCTGAGTTAAGGTACTCTAACCTTAGTCAAAATTCGTATGGGAAAGTTACTTATATATATGTGTAACTAAAGATAATGAAATTGTGTGTATTACAGTGTTATCTGCGGTTGGTGGCATCAAACAACTGGCGGAATTTCTTAATCATGGTGGACTTGCGTAAGAAATCAAGGTCGTATTTTAAGACTTAGATGCACTGCATTGAGCCGAACCGGACCAAAACCAATCTATAAATCTATTAGTAAATTGTTATATGAAGATTTTGAAATGGTCCTTTTCATTTGACTGCATTTTTGACATAACTATTTTTCTTTTGTTTAACAACTTAGGTGCTGTCGTCGGAATTTCCGTAGTAATCTTCATGCTTATCATCTCTTCTCAACGGTTTGGCACGAACAAAGTTGGCAGCATATTTCCCCCAATCATCCTTCTAAGGTTTACCTTCATTAGTACCCATAATCATAGTACGGGTATGGTTCCCATTGTAGTCGAAGGGCATCTGGGTTTAGATCTCCTAGGAAGATGATATCTTTTGCTCCATGCTACAGATGGGAATACTCCTGCTCCTAGATGAACTTGGTTAGCATTTGTACATCTAAGGTTCGTTGCCTTAAAAACATACCATGTTAGATGTATTAATGCTAACCTAAGTATAACTAGGAAAACTAACATTATTCCAGTTTATACTGCTGCTCAACTATCTTCAAGATCAGGCAAAGGTAAGTTGTCATGCTTTTTATGTGGCAGTCATCCATTTGGGCGTCCATATATATTGGTCGAACTGGTTGATACATGCGCACAGGAAATTGAAGATTCCACTTTCTTTGTATTTATCGATTTCTGCAATTGTGATTCCTTGAAATTGTTGACCTCCTCTTAAATTTCGTTGTTGTTCGTTTCATCGATTTCGTTAGGTTTTACTCTCTGAATTTAAAAAGCATTCGAGGATTGTTGAGATGTATCTCACTCTTGGAATCTTAGTCATAAGTATTGTTCAAGTTATCGTTTAAACTTTCAGGCTGTGACAACATATCGTTGTAACTCTAGCATAGGATGGCTGAGAAGCTCAAGTAAATATGTAAGATGATTTTTTTTTTCAAAATACTTCTATACATACAGCTTCATCTTATAGATTTAGGGTCTTATCCCATTTGTCTCTTAACATCTCAGCCGTTGTTAACAAACGTTATTTATATATGCATGGATGTAGTTTTTATAAAAGATAGGCAATTCATATTCACTGGTGACTTGAACTTACTATTGTTTGATTTTATTAGGTGGTAAGGGCTTAAAAGCTTCTTGAATTTGGACGGGTATTAGCTTGCAGCGGTGATTCATTTTTGTTGTAATCTTTTCATGGTTTTGCTGGTATCGTAATTGAATACTAATAATCTCTCTATACAATTGTCTCTTCTATATCATCCATCTACCAAATTAGTATTCCAATTAGTTAGTAATCATTTGCAAAATCTGCGAGTTTTTGTATTGTAGGTTCCACATGAGGGTTTTTATGTTTTTGTGATCAGTACATGGTGTAGTCTTATGTTTTGTTATTCATGAAGGCTAAATCCAGGGAAAGATGATGGCGAGTCTTATTAAATGGGTTTCCATGTTGGTTATGTATAGTGGGTCATCATTAATACTTTGTTTTCCATATATGTGTCAGCATAGAACAGTGACATTTTGCTCCCCATGAGAAGAAAATTACTGAGATTCTTAAAGTCGAAAATGATTACTCAAATCACGTTCAGACTGCGGAAAATGCAGTTCAGCAGATATTGCAGCATAAAAAGTATTTTTATAATTTTTTTGATAAAGTATTGATTATGTGGCTATGATATGAAGATTTGTTAACTCGGCGACAATAAGATTTAGAAGTTAATTCATATGAAGAGAGAATTTAGTACAAACAAACCAATACAATTTTTCTTTTTTCTGTTTTTCTTCCGTGTAGTTCATTTCTTCCTGTTTTCTCTCTACGGATGTAACAGGGAAGTTGAATCATCCGTATTAGAACCTCTGGAATCATTCACACCCTCCTGAGGCATATAAAGAACATACAAGGGTTTGTGGAAACTAAGGGTGGGTTGTCTGATGATGCAAGCAAGGGATAATTTTGTACACCTTACCTTATGAATAAATAAACAGTGTTAATAAAATCCCGAATCATGAAGTAAAACTACAGTATTTGGCTATGATAAGTGTAAAAATAAAACTGCAAATGCATCATCCCTGGGGTTATTGAATATATCAAAATAAAAACCGAATCCACCAGACGTCTACTTTTGCAACTAAATGTGTATATATCAATTGATCTGTTATATCTATCGATTGGTTACATGCCGATCTTAGGGAGCCCAACGTGAAGGTATTGCATGCCCACAATGAAGCATCAATATCAGTTATTTTTTTCGTCTACAATAATGTATTTCTCAATAAATACAATGTATCGACATCAATCTACATTAGGAAGACATCAACGATAATAAAGGCAGGATTTTTTGGTTACCTATAAAACTCGAATCAGACTTCTTAAGACGTCATAATTACCACAAGCAATTTTTTTTTTGATCGGTAACTACCAAAAGCTTTTGTACTTTGAGTCTAAGTGCCCGTTGATTGAGTGACAATATAGGCATAAGATTACTGCGTAACTGCATCCTACATATATATAAACACAATGCTCATTCATCCACTCTATCCTCATCAACCAAATCACCCTCTTTAAACCTAGCTCTCATTCCTGCTAATCACTAAATGCAACACGAGACTATCCATTAGTATGAAGCAAATCAGTTCTCAATAAATGGCTTCTACTTCTACTTCCCTTTGTTTGTCTCTTACATTACTCTTAAATCATGTTCTTATTCCTGTTTGATTTAATTTGCGTAGACTTTCTTAGACTGTTGTGCATTAATTGAATCCGGACTTTAGAGATGGTTGCATTAGCTATTTAAATTTATACTAGGTAAGCCTCCTATATATACCAGGTAGTCTGATGCTATTGCTATGGGTCACTTAGTGATCGATAAGGCAAAATTGTTGCCAGGTCTTCATAAATTATAATTTTTTTTTTTTTTTTTTGTAGTTTGAGACTGGACATCAGCGATGTATGTCTACAAAATAGTTTATTTAAGATTTCAATTTAGAAAGTTCCCAACTCTTTAAATATACCAGGTGGAAGTCAGGTAAAAATATAACAAACCTTTTTATTATTGTGTCAAATTTTACAACAACACAAATTAGTTTTAGAAAAAGGATTCTGGATCAATCCTAAATCTAATAGGAAGAGGAACGATTCTTATCTTGGCCTTTAAGTACATAGTATCTTAACCTTACATGGAATAGTGTATGCATAAATGTTTTTATGTGTTTAAAAGGAAATTTACATTTTATTGGAACACTTACATAAAGCTAAAACTTTATAATCCGTACTAAAACTGACCGATAGTTAGAAATTAATTTATTATTATACGAATTATTTAAGATTGACGAACCGTTTTTTCAAAACAGGAACTTGCATGTTTGAGAGCACATAAAGTCCCGTGCCGTAACACTATTATATAGATGCTTATGGCAGAATATGTGGTGTCTATTAGTATATACACTAGTATATTTATTTTTGGCTATTAATAATAATTATTTTTAGTTAATTTATTTGGTTAATTAAATTACTTAATTTGTTTGTGTTATAGATTATAAATGCATGGGGTATGAATATGAAAAGCCATTATTAACTTAACATCCCCGATTTAAGCAAGTGAAGCTCATCATCAATTTCACACACGAGATAATATATTACGCGAATTTTATTAAATTAACCCGTGATAAATCAATAACTTTATTTAAACAATATTTTTTTCCCGTCTCGATTTGGACTGGTGTATTAAATTAATAACCCCGTTAAAGTTATAAGATGGTAAAAGATTTAAGGGCACAATAAATATATTAATTAATAATCAGTGTAATAGCATTAAATTACAGCGTCTTATTAAAATATAAATCGAAAATTATTTGTCTTTATTCACATTTATATTATATTTATCTTTATTTCTATATTTTTTTATAGTCTTTTAGTAAGTTCCGGTGTTATTAAAATATAAATTAAAAGGTTTTATTTTTATTCACATTTATATTATATTAGACTTTATTTTTATATTTTTTATAGTTTTTTGATAAGTTCCAGAATAATTTTATTGTATTGTTTTTCTTATTGTTTTAACTTTAATGTCAAAGTATATACATTTAACTTCTTCTATTACAGATCCATCCATTTTGTTTCTTGACGAAGCCACTAGTGCAATGGATGCAGAGAGTGAACATAATATCAAGGTTTGGCAACAATCAATAAATTATGAGATCATTCAGTGGCACCGCACATCAGATTCCAACTCACTATATGTTTCTATTCTCTTTAGGGCAACTCCAACAACGCGAGTATACCAAAGAGTAAAAACTAAAAAAATTTGGTCTTTTTTCTTTTTTTGTACAACGGTTTCTGGAATAAATATGATCGCACGTCCAACTAAAATGACGTCTGTTGTAAAACGCTGTTATAGGAGAACGTGAGTTGACACGGATGTTCCTCTATGTAGACGTATCTTGTCGGACGCCCTTCATGTGAGCGTTTCATATTCTGGAAGCAGACGCAACTATACATGAGCGTTTGCATATTGTTACGCTACTGTGGGTGGACGTATGTTTAACGTCGACACTGATAAGCGTCTATTGTACCAGCGTTGTATTGGGTGAACGTCTACAAATTGTGCGTTGTACTGCGTGGACGTTTAGTGATAAACGTTGTTCCTAGTAAACGCCTCACTGCCAGAAGTCCATGTAGAATAGCGTCCACTCACAGAATGTCCACCCAAAGAAGCGTTAGACGGACGCCGACAAGGAAGAGCGCCCAATGGACGTCCAACTGGGAGAGCGTTTTGGTATAGACGTTTTACACGTCCAACTGGGAGAGCGTCCGTGTTTCTTAGGTGAGCGTCCAGGGCATTTCCAAGTGAGCGTCCGTCCGTGTTTCCTAGGGTTTCTTATGTATTTAACGCTCTCCCATTAGCTTCGCCTCTACCATCTCAAAAACGCTCCCCTCAACAGACGACGGCGGCTAGAGGAAAATCAACTGTGGAGAAGATTTTGGTTCAAAAACACGGTAATAATTTCTTTATCTCAGTCATTTTCTTCTTTGTTTTAGCTTTTATTCGTTGTTTAAATGCATATTTAGGGTTTTATTCGTTGTTTAAAAGCATATTTAGGGTTTCACCATTTTTTCACGGTGCACTGACGCCATTATTCGTTGTTTAAAGATTGTTATTCGTTGTTTAAGCGGCTGTACATAATTAAAATTAGAATTAGTACATAATTAAAATTAGAATTAGAACATAATTAAAATTAGAACATTATTGTGCCGTGAACATTTACATGATTAAAATTATTTTTGTGCTGAAAATGAGAACATGATTGTGCCGCGACAAGTTAAACAAACTTTCTTTTACCCGGGAAGTTAAGATGTTATGTATGACAACCTCTTTATTATTGTACCGAATTTATACGTATCTATGGCAAAAGGAGATCATTTTCCGGGTTTATGATTTTTACAAATTGCTTAAAACAATCATTTTTTTGCACTATATGCAGTTTTGATTAAAATTTTCACCATTATTGTCTGCTTGAGTAATTCCTGATTCGAACAAATACAATGTTTCACACATTGAACTGAACATTACACTATATAGCGCAACATGATTATTGCCCGAACAACTAATTTTCTAGATACATTTTAGACATTGAGTCGTCCCGAAATTCTTTGATATTCTGAAATTGGTAAACTTATCCATCCGAATGTGAAATTTGTTTGTTTTATGCCAATTGCTAAGTATGTCTCTGTAATATGTATTTTGTGTCTATAGGTTTGTTTGAACTGTAATATGTATTGTTGTTGATTTATGGATAAATGTGGAGTTATATTTTTGCTCTATTGTGTTTGGAAAAAATTGATTTTGTATAGATGTTGAGAAATGCCGATTCCCGATTCGTTGGTCGAAAAAAAAAAGAACAAGAAAGCCCGAACAACGCAGGATGTACCAGATGCCAGCACTGTCGAAGGAGTGAATGATGATATTGGTTTAGCAAATTATAGTATGGTGGAAGATGATGAAGGTCACGCTTCCAGCAATATGAGTTCGAGAGCCGACCCAAAAACCAAATATATGCATCGTGGGTCTCTGAGATCGGCCCAACAAGCGTATAAAGCTATAACCAAAAGCTGCGAAAGAGCAAAATTTATTATTGAAAGGGCAGGATGGGACCGGTTTTTGTCAATGGATGTTGGTGACTCGTCACATGCGTTGATTGATTATATATCGTCGAGCGTTTCTGGGATACGACGAACACCTTTCACTTCTCATTTGGTGAAATGAGTTTTACACCTGTAGACTGGGTGATGTTGACCGGAATCAGTATTGGTATTGGCGAGGCGCCTCCATATGATCCGGATAAGTATACCTTTCAACATGTTCGTGACCATATTTTCCCAGATTTAAAAGACTCCGAAGTTTGTCGGAGAGAAGGTATCCCGGCGCAGTGGATTTCAGATGTCATTACTGTAGCCTTTTTGGGCACATACTTTACAGAGGCAAAGTTGGTTGAGGCGCAACAGGATAATGTACTTGCTGAGAGAGTGGCGCGAGCATTTTGGATGTATGTTCTGGGACAGTTCTTCTTTTCCAATGCTAAGAACTACATCGATGCTGGATGGTTAGCTGCTTTTGAGGATACAAATAAAGTTGGAACTTTTGACTGGTAGTGCTGGTATGTCAAGACTTTATTCCGCACTTGGTGCAGCGGGGAGGGGTCAAAAGTCACTAACCGGGTCTTGTCAAATATTGGAGGTAATTTTTTTTCCTTGAAATTTCATATAACTAGGTATTTCGGGGTAAATTATTAACTTTGTTTTAATCAAATTCAAGTTTTGGGGGTACGAATATCTGGGCATACTTCGACCTCACATCATCCCTGATGAGAGCGAATGTACTTGGCCAACATGTTCGCGGTGGAAGAGTACGCGAAGGAAGAGTAATGATATTAAGGGTGCAAGGAAACTTTTGAATGAATTGACAATGGATGTTGTGACATGGAGACCATGGGTTGAAATTGCGGCACGCCATATTAATGAGACTATCCGCATAGCTATGGCGGTATCAAATACCCGCACCGTATTTACTTGGGTTGGCACTGTGAGTTGACACTTTCTAGTTCAAATAGTCATATTTATTAATATTCTTTTTAATTTTTCTGGTACATGGCTGATAATAATTAAATTTTACAGCATAACGTGTACATTGGAGACCGGTTATGGCACCAAATCTATAGTGGATGGAGAATTCCGCGCAACCCCCCAAGCTGTGTGAACAACATCACTGATGCTGAGGCTACCAAGATAAGGGAATCGAGTGGCATACCAATAAATGACTACCTCAAAGATCGGGTTACTTATGATTACTATTTGGAGTACTGGCGACATGTTACAAACTCCAACAAATTTTACACCCAAGTCAACTGGGAGGTGGAAACATACGACTGTTTGGGGGGGCTTGTTACAGAAACCCTCGACCAACCCGCTGAACGTGTTGCCATTTCGCCTCAAGATAATTGGACATATGTAAGTATATTTAAAATTTAAACGAAAATATAATTTTAAAGAAATTTTTTGAGAAACTGACCTTTTTTTTTCATATAAAGGCCGAAGCTTATAATTTTGCGCAAGAATATGCCGATTTTACCGAAGAATTCCGTAAGTTTCATTTGGCCCAGTCGAGGGAAAGGATGGAGGAAGTGCGCAATTATAAGAATGAAAACACTAATTTGCACCTACAACTTGCCCGTGCTCATTCTCAATCTCCACACTTAGGGGTTGGTAATTTTCCGGCAACTCTCCCAACGCAAATGTGGAACACGGGGGGTCAGGGAACTTTGTCAAGTATGCCTCCGTTTATGCCACCTCGTTCTTCTCGTGGGGACTAAACTACTGAATAGTGTTATTCCATTATTGTGTACTCATTCCAATTTACACTATATTTTGGACTTTATTGTTTTACAAATTCAAAATACATTTGACTTTATCTGTTTTCGTTTTCAATTATGTGTTTTCTTTGTGGCCGTACAGACTCTTTGATTTGGTTTTAAAAAAAAGATCCAACCTATATGTTACCGTTTTGTTACCGTTATGGAATGTTACCGTTGAACAACGGCCAAATACCCTTACATAGAGTCCTATAAATACATCAGCTTATATGTGTCATTTTCATTCCAAATCCATCTCAGTAACATTTAAGATCAAATTTGTAATTCTGGGTTTTCATTTAATGGCGGGTTACGAAAATTTTCGGTTAAATGCAGATAATTTTACACTAGAGGAAGATTTATCCATATGTCGAAACATAGTATTGCATTATCCATCAAGGGGGCATGAACGTCGGATGAATGGTTGTATGAGCATGCAATGGTTGGAACATACACATGCAAACTTTTGTAATGAAACCGGTAATCCCAACAACAGGAACAGAGCAGGCCTTTTTTGTCGATATGTGCAAATAACAAAGGAAGTCCTTGAATTTTCTTCTTTAACTGCTAAGGTCAATGAATTTCGTCTTAAGAATGAAACAGATGATGAAGTTGTTGACAGATCACTGGAGGAATGGACTAGATGGAAACGACATGATTTCCGGTACAAACCTCATTTCGAGATCTTAAGGGTAATGGATCAATTCAATCCTTTTGTGTTGATTTTTCTACCCAGTACTGAAGATCGTCGTGCACGTCGTCCGACAAGCCAAGCCTTCAGATGAATGAAATGTTGACATGGTTGGAGTTAAATTCATGAAGTGAAGAACAAAAACAAAAGAATAATAAATAAAGAAAAACAAAATTAGGGTTTACCTATGTCATGTATATGTCACCGTTTTGTTTTTATTAAATTTGTCGTTTTCTTATCTTTAGTATTTCTGGCTTTGTATTAATTTGGATTTTACTGCATGTATTTTCTCCTCTACCGACACTTCTTAGCTCTGCATTTTTTGCTTTATAGGTAATTTTTCAGTTTCTTGTTTTTAGCCCTTGTGTATGAGTTGTATCGCAGAAAGCAACTAAAACTTGTTATCTCTTGATTTTCTCAATCGAAATTATTTATCTGTTTTTTCTTTACAGCTGTCGTTTATGTATGCTTTAATTTGACCCTTTGCTTTGCGTTGTATTGTCTAATCAGCTGAAACTTCTTATCTCTTGATTTTCTCATTCGAAATTATTTGTCTGTTTCTTCTTTATAGCTCTTGTTTATGTATGCTTTAATTTGACCCTTTGCTCTGCGTTGTATTGTCTAATCAGCTGAAACTTCTTATCTCTTGATTTTCTCATTCGAAATTATTTGTCAGTTTCTTCTATATAGCTCTTGTCTAAGTTTGTTGGGCTTGTATTTGCTTTATTTTTTCGTTGTTATCTTAAACATAACTATAAAAACAACACATCATTCTCCATTGAAACCACATCAACAACTACAAACCAACCCAAAACATCTAAACACCACAAAACTAGCAACCTCCCAAAAACATACTTCATTCCCTTTTCAATGGCAGGTTATCAAAACTGCAACATGTTTTATGCTGCTTCTAATTCCTCTTCTTATATTCCTCCTAATCAGTTAACCCTATCTTCGACATCTAATGATGATAGTAATAACACCACTTCCTCATCAGACGAAGAAGCATTTCCGATTAACCAAAATACGAAGCACTAAATTTAGGGTTGGTCGCTTCATACGTTGACTGGCCACGTACTCGGATCGAAGTACAAAGAAATCGTGAGGATGGAGCTAGACAACTATGGACAGATTACTTTTCAAGAAACCCGACTTTTCCTCCCAATGTTTTTCGTAGAAGATTTCGTATGAGAAGACAATTTTTCAACCGTATCTTGCGGGATATAGTAGCAGTTAATCCTTATTTCGTTCAAAAACGGGATGGGCCGGGCGCCTAGGATTAACCCCACACGTGAAAATTACGGCTGCAATTCGAATGCTGGCTTATGGATCTGCGGTGGATGCAATAGATGAGTACTTACGCATCGGAGAAACCACTGTTCTTGAGGCAACACGACGATTTTGTTTGACGATACTGCATTTATATGAGGAACGGTATTTGCGCAACCCAACTACTGCGGATGTAGAACTGTTGCTTATCAGAACAAAGCTAGGGGATTTCCTGGGATGCTAGGAAGTGTGGATTGTATGCATTGGAAATGGGATAGATGTCCATCAGCCGAATCTGGTGCCTATACTGCCTACAAAGGCGATGAAAGTATTGTATTTGAGGCAGTGGTTTCACACGATCTTTGGTTTTGGCATGCTTTTTTTGGTATGCCTGGTTCCAACAACGATATAAATGTAATGAACCGTTCTTATATTTTTAAGAACCTAATCAGAGGTAAAACACCACCTGTGAACTTCGAGGTTAAAGGGAACCAATATGATATGGGGTACTATCTCGGTGATGGGATATACCCAGAGATAACAACCATTATTATGTCGATCAAGCATCCAGATTCGGCAAAGAAACGTAAATTCTCAACTATGCAAGAGGGCTGCCGAAAAGATGTTGAGCGAGGATTTGGGGTACTGCAAAACCAATTTGCAATCATTAAACAACCAGCTAGAATGGAATATGGACGCACTAGCATATATAATGAAAAACGGTTATTATTCTCCATAATATGATTGTGGAGGATGAACGTCAACCCGGTGATTGGCCATATGAATATGATCAAGGGCGCTACCACGCACCTGTTAATATATCCCGTCAACAAACTGCAGAACTGTCGAGCATGTCAACTCACCAACGCCGAGTTGCAGTACATAGCAAAGAAACGCATATTCGATTACGAAATGACTTGATCGAACATTTATGGTCGGATTTCGGTGAAGTATGAAAAATTAGTAAACCATGCGGCTAGGTCTTGTGGGTATATCTCTTGTAAACCCTCCCGAGACACCACTCGTCCACTAGGGGCACTTAGTGGTTTAAAGGCATGTTGCACGTCCTAAGTGTTGAACCTTTGTATTACTTTTAATCTTAATATGAATGTTTAGTTTAATTCCTGTCATTCCCTTGTCAACTTACTTTTTATAATATCTCTGACAATGTTGAAAACTGATTTTTACATTGAAATGTGGTCTGGGTATTGTCAATTCCTTGCATTGACTTGTCAACTTACAACAACCATCCTGCACGTGCTAAGTGCAACCGCTACTCATGTGAAAATGAGATATGTTAATATAAAGTTGTGTTCTGTTCTATTTGATCTAAGTACAATCAATTTAAGGACTCAAAAGTTAGAATTTTCATTAATAGTCGGAAAAATTATACTCGAAGTTTTATATGGTTTAACCAAGACGAGATTCTCTTCTTTTCTGTAAAATTTCTTGCTTCCTAATTTCAATCCACTCTTTGGTTGTGGCATCCAAATGGGAGACGTCCGTCATCATAATACGATACTCCTCTTTTGCTGCAAACTCGACTTCTCTCTGATCATTCTTCCTTTTAGCATTTTCCATATAACTGTTGTTGAAGTTTTTTTGGTTGTTAATAATTGTGTCCAAGGCATCGGCTTGGGCACTGGATTTTGCTTTCACTGTTAGCTTCAAATCTTTGGCCTCTTTTTTCCCCATTGGACGGGGATATGTATTAGGTATATCTCCTATTTCTTCGTATCCACTCCATTGGCCTTGGCTTGGCGAAGGTCTATTTCGAGTATCGTCATCGGTTTCTGAATCTTCTTCGGCTTGTGATGAATCGAAAACTTGTGTTGATCGTCTTGAATATTTGATGTTTTCTAACATAATTGCGTAGCACTCTTCGTGCTTAAATGGTTTCCCACCATTAGCTTCCTTGAATAGCCTCCTTACTTCTACATTCTGTTTATTCTTGTTCTGAAAAATAGTTAGTGCATCATATACAATTCAAAACTTTAAAAAGGCAGTGCATAAAATTTAAGTCTTCACAGACCTTTGTTTTTGGGCCCCATCCAGTATGGTGTTCACGTTCCACTTCTGCCTCCTTTGCAGAGTACAAAGCCACCTCTTTACTTATTCCCTGAAAGCGTTTCTGAATAGAGGTCCAACTCCGATCATCCATTGAAGGTATAACTTCTTTCATTCCAACTTTGATGCGAGACCATAATTTGTCTTCTGATTGATCGGTACCAACACTACAATCTTGAGATATTGATAAATGAATCCTACACATGGTTATATCTTCATTAACAGAAAAATTTGGACCTCTTGGTTTGGACCCATTAATGAAAGTGATTACAAACAAATTGGAATGAACAAAAATTTGAAAACCTTAGAAATTTCTTTATTTGTTGTAACTGAATTATGAAATATTGTTGTGGAAATGAAACATACTACGGCGACTCGTTTATATACATTAAGGATTTAATAGCCGTTCAACGGTTACATTTTACAACGTTATACATTACGACGGTAACAAAAACGCTCGTGTAGGGGGACGTTTTGTTGCAACGCCTAGCTGGAGGAGCGTCCAATTGGGACGTCTATCTGGAGTAGCGTTCGGAAACTGGACGTCTACCTGGAGGACCGCTGCCTGAATAGGCGTCATCTTGGTTGAGCGCCGTGACTAGGCGTCTTCCTAGCTGAACGTTGGAATTGAAACGTCTTCCCAGCTGGACGTTTAGTGAGACGCTCATCTACCTTGCGTTTCTGCACACCAGCGTCCTCTTACGTAAGCGTTAAATCATACGCTTCTCTGCCCAAACGTCTCATCAAACGCTTCACTGACCAAACGTCCGTGTTTTGAAACGTTTTCTTAACGAAGCGTTTTTGGTTAACGGCCATTTACAAGAGCGTGCGAGTATATATATATGTTTCTGAGTAAAACTCCTCTGATACTGTACATATACTCGCCTCAAACCCAAATATAATCGCCTGTTGCTCTTGATTTTGGACGACCAAAGAGTAAATCTAATCTTTACTCTTTGGTCCCCTCGTCTGTTGGAGTTGTTCTTAGGGGTTTCTTCCTGCTGTACGAAATGATTCCAAGTCAAGGAGGACAGTTATTATCATTGTGCTCAGGTTATAGAATTACATGGTTATCTTAATTTTGCAGTAACTTGTATTAATGTGTGGATCATAATAAGCAACATAAAAGTCCAAAATTACTTGGGGGCAAAAACAGCAGATGGGTCAGAACCAAGAGCACCTACGATCAGACGGCTTATATGCAAGATTAACCAACAAACAGGCGGATGCGTTGACATGATCTTCAAATTGGTCTTTTGTATGTGAGCAGGGACTTGTTTCACAGCTTTTGAAAGATGCAACAGTCCACTAACTTTCTCCCTTTTTTTTATACGAAAAGATCAATACACCTGTATACACACACTACAGCTGGTACTTGCACATTTTTCATTGTTTCACAATGTTTAATGATGTGTATATTAACCATTTTAAGGCATTTGCGGTTTTACACTCTCATGTCCTATCTGTAAACAACTCCTATCTGATCTATTCTCTACTTTTCCTAAGAACTTCACTTAAGAAAATAAAATTAAATATTAATCCTACTTAGTTAAATTTTAAGGGGATTACCAAATTCCATATCATAGAAGTTTTATTTGATAATGTTAAATCCATAAAAATAGAAACTAATTTGACCAAATTTTCTACAAAAGAGAAAACAACATTTTTAACCGTAAAACAGACTGGAAATATGACCAATTTTTTATAAAAATGAATAAAAATCATGAGAAACTGTAAAACAGACCGGAAGTATGACCAATTTTCTATAATAATGAATAAAAATCATGAAAAATGAGTATCGTTTTTAGGAAGGTTAAAAATAAAAGACTAATTAAAATATAAATTAAAAATATTTTTATATTTAGTTATAAATATAACATTACCTAAAAAAATGGAGAAACATCCGTTTTAAGTTTTTTTACGTGTAAGCATTAAATTGAAAAATGTATGACGGATAAACGTCTAAATTTTAAAACAATTTCAACGAATCCATCATGGCAATAATGAAACGACTTTACCAAAGAGGTTGAACTGAAACAGTAGACTCGGTGATACCTAATTAAATAATTAAATAATATGCTATTGGAGATAGTTTATAGGATAAGCCGCACCTAATTAAATAATTAAATTATATATCGTTGAAGATAGTTTATATGATAAGCCGCATGTAATAAAGCTTTCTCATAAGATCCCCTCTTCCGGACCAGAACAGTGAGGAAAACGATCATTGTGTTTTTCTAGGTTTGTAAGAAGGGGGAGATATTAACTTTTGTTTTAACGCATAAGGGAAGGTTTTACCTATTTCCCATCCTCACTTCCCTATTTCCCATCCTCTTAATTTTCATCTCCAATAATCCTATTTACCACTTTTAAAATATTCTAAATCTCATCTTCTTTGACTTTGTGTTTTCCACCCTACCACCACCAAAATCTCTCCTCCTCTCTTCTTTGCAGTGGACGAAGCTTCCATGTTTCATCGGATTTTTTCTTCATCACCACCCGAAAACTTTTAATCCCTTTTCTTCCTTTATTGATGATCGATTTATTATTCAAAGATGCCTCCAAGAAAGCAATTGATTGTTGAATCAAAATCAATTCCAAAAAAAGAGGTAAAATCTAAACCTAACAATTTTTATTCTTCAAATTCGATTTTTTTTATGGTAGTTTAGGTTGCCAATTTCACTTTAATTAAGCATGTTTAAATTAACAGATTTATCTATTCAATGTTTAATGGTTATCCATTAGTCTAAATCTTTTTTGACGAAAAAAACAGCTTAAAAAGCTTTCTTCAAATCTTTGTATTTTTTGATTAAAACCCTAAGTAATTTTCAAGGATAAGACCAACGTAGTCAATATCGCCGAAATTACCGGTATCATCACTCACCCGATACGAAACATCATATACCGCCGGTACGGTATTTGATCGGAATTCTCGGGCGATATGTACCGATACGATATTTTCCGATATTAAACGATATTAGTTTATGGCCTTTAGATTAGAGTGAAGTTAATTCAATGATGTAGATTTGCTCTAGTGTAATAAAATCTAATCTCTCCCTCATTCCTAATGTATTCGGCTCTTTCTCATCTCTCACCTGCAGCTACAACTTCTGGTTAAACCCTAGCTTTCTCTTCAACAAATACATGTTTTCAGGTTCGTTATCTTCCCAATCTTCACTATTTTATGCTTAATCTTTGTGGTTGGAACTTTGAACAACCTATCTTGTTTATTCAGGGTATCATGTGGGTTAATTAGGGTTTGATTGTTCAGCCATCAACCAAGGTGGAGCTTGTTACCAACCTAACGGTATGAGGGCTCATTGATCTTATGTTGTTAATAGCTACCGACCTAAGTAAGTGATTGACTTCTTATAAAACTTTAGTTACTTTCTTTAATCTGTGTTTTCTTTAACCCATGTCTTAACTTGTGTTAACATGTTTGTTTTAATTTTGGTACTTTAGGTTGTTATTATGAATTCTTCTATTGCATCCAATTCGAACACTATAAACTCTACATGTGGTTCAATACTGCATGAATCTTATGTTGATCAATCTAGAGATCCAACTAATCCAAGGATAATAACTTGTTTGTTATGTTTGAAAAAAATCCGTGGTGGTGGAATCACTAGGCTTAAGGAGCATATCAAGCAAAAGACAGGGAATGTTTCATCATGTGAAAAAGCAACAATTGAAATTATAAACAAAATTAGACAGATGAATGTTGTAAAGGAGACCAGGAAAACTCATATGGATAATGTTGATTCGATGTTTAAGCGTACTAACTTTGATGAACACTCTGGTGTTGATACTGATATTGATATACGAGAAGTTATAAATGATGGCAGTGTAGGTGGTGGAAGTCAACCAGTTATTGGGAATAAGAGAAAATTTAAAAGCAAAAGTAATAATAAAGGTACAATGGATTTAATCATGAAGGCAAACCACAAGAAAACTCAGCAGGCTACTATTGAAAGAAATAGTTCAGCGAAAGAGAATTTACTGAAAAATGCATGGAAAAACATTTCATCTTGGATGACTGAAAATTCTATAGCTTTTAATACCGTTCGTTTCCAAAGTTTCAAAGAAATGATTTATGCAAGTAGTGAATATGGGAAAGGTATGTACCTGATACTGATTTATGTGTTTGCTTTTATGTTTCCAATGTTAATACTATGCGTGGTTTGGTACAGAACATGTACAAAACATGATAGTAATAAAATTTTATCAACTGCTCATATAATCTAACTTGTTTGTGTTAATTGAGTTCTGTTGGTTAGTATGCTTATGTATTCTTGATCTGATGTTAGTTTTCTTGTTATATTTTATGTATTCTTGTCGTGTTTTTCTCATAACTTTGTTACTTATGCCTTTTATGTTTCTTCTTTTGATGTTAGCTATGCCCGCGCCATCTTACCATCAAATTCGTACAAATCTTTTTAAGGAACAGTTAGAAAAAATGAAGAAGTTTGTTGATAAATTTAGGGTTCATTGGAAGAGATTTGGATGTTCTATTATGTCTGATGGTTGGACGGATGGGAAAAAGCGGCATCTTATTAACTTTTTGGTGAATTGTCCAAAAGGGACAATTTTCTTGAAGTCGGTGGATGCTTCAAACGAAACCAATGATGCTGAATTCATAAGTGAGCTTGTAAAGGATCTAATTAAGGATGTTGGTGAAGAAAACATCATTCAATTTATTACTAATAATGTTTCAAACTTTAAAAAGGCAGGTAAAGATTTAGTGCTTGAATACCCAAACTTAAACATTTGATTCATCTATTTCTTAAAACCTATAATGCAGTGAGTTGAACTAATATATTTACCTACTTTTCTTTCGTATTTCAGTTGCACACAAAGAAACAAAATCATATACAACAACATAAATTAAATGATAGTGTCTGTATCCAGTATAACAAGAAATTGGAGTGTCGATTCAAGGAAATCCAAGACTATTACGATGATGAGAAAGCTCGAGATCCTATTTTCTTGGAGGAGCGTGATAAAACTGATGAATGGTTGGATCCACAAAATTTGCAAGATTTGGTTGTGAATGGTGATAATGTAACTTTGGGTGATTTGCGTTGGTGGAGAAAGTGAACCAGTTCGTAGGAGTAGTTCCTCTAGTTCTCGGAGTAAGTCTAAGTATCCAACTAAAACTGAATTAGGTGGATATGATACTGATCAATTGATGTGTGACACCGAACTAGGACTACTTGATGATGTATGGGATAGTTGAGTTACTTTAGATGATGACATTTATAGTGAGTCTAATGATCTTGATTAGAATTGTAATATTCTTGTTATTTAACTAGTATCTTAGATGTTGAGCTTTGAAGTTGTAGTTGTTTATTTCTTTTGCGTTTCAAGTTTCAACTACGTATGGATCTTGAATTTTTTTATATTTTAAATAACACTTGTTTTTATTTTAAAAATATTGGTGGTAGTTCATTTTATCTATACATAACTTAACAAGTGTAATGTGAAAAATGTTTGATATACATATTATAGGTATTAAATTTGGAACCAAGATTTCATCGAAAATATCCCCAAATATTTCGATGTATCAGTGTCCCGGTCCCGGCTAAAACACGACCGAGATCCGAGATTAACTACCTTGGATAAGATTGACATTTGAAAAATGGGTTTAGCTTGAATTTGATGAAATTTATCAAATTAGGGTTAATTTGTTAGTTTTTTGTTCTGAAATATTTTTGCTTTCTTGTTTTATTATGTTTCCAAGAGAATCAGTTTATGTATTCATAATTTTTGTTAAGTGCCTGACCAATCGATTGTTGATACTCGGTGAAGAGTCATGCACGTAATCTGTTCAACAATTGAATATAGAATTTGGTCATTCATGCTGAACTAAAGTGACGTTGGTCACTTTATTATGAATAGCCATCGTTGATGGATTACTAGATTCTGGAATGCTTAATGCATTTGTATCTCTGTGGACAAAATGTAATTGGCACTACTGAAGGCATAGTATGCAATGTGGTGAAAAACTGAAGTGACGTATAAATTTGTGATGCATTTCTATTCTTGTAGGAATTCTGGAACAAAAATAGCAAACTTTAGAAAAACATCGAGATCTTGAATATTTACATAGGTAGTTTGCTAGCTGTCTGGAGTGCTTGCACAATTACATCAACTAGTACTAGTACATAGGCATACAAACAATAAAGATACAATCATTATGTAGTCTTAAAATTCAGATCTAGCAATGGTAAATCTATAACATATTGTGTGAAAATTAGGGTTGTTTCAGCTCTGCCGAGGTTTGTAAAGTTGTTTAGTTCTCAAGGTCTACTAGTTTTGTTAAGTTGTCCGGGAATGCAGTTTGGTTTAGTAGCTTCTGAATTTCTTCTTGCAAATCTCTTGTTTTGGTTTGATTGGAAACTACCTTTAGATGGTTCAGGTTAACAGATTCCAAGCTTATGTTATAGATTAAAGGATCACAAATTCTACTTATATCATTCCAAGCTTCAGGTTACTAAGAGATATACTAAAACAAGATTTACTATTGGTCCGCTAATCTGTCTCTTGCAAATCTCTTGTCTCTTCCAAGCTTGTTTATAACATCGGCAGAACTGAAACATGTTGTAGATTTACTATTGACCAAAACAAGAGATCTGCAACTGACAATGAGGGATTTCTCTTATAACATATGTTAGACATTTTTTCATATGTCTAATTAATTAATTAGTTAAGAAAAAAAGAATGTGATCCATTTAGTGGGAAGTTACAATTGATCAAGTAACTCCTCATGATACTCCCCTACTTTAGAAAACTACCCACTATATCCTATCATGACAACTACTCTATGATGGCTAGAGTTAGTATATGGAAATGATAGTAAATTTTTTGAATTAAGGTCACCAAATTCACTCTCATAACTTAATACACCATCTAAAAGTGAGTAGGAAGGTTTGGAACCAATTTTCATATCAACTAAGAAATTAGGGCAAACTCAAAGGATTAAGCTTTCAAATAGCAATTGATGGAGGTATTTATAATCGATCTCTTTTATTGCTTCCGCTTTAATTAGTGTATGTTCATATTAGGATTAGAATATATACATGAAGATAAACATAGGTTTTACAACATATTCATACAAAGAGAGATCTTTCTTGTAAATCTTTACATGAATGAATCTTTTGGACTTACCGTCTACAAAAAATTCTACTTATATCATTCCAAGCTTGCACATGACTAAAGGTGGTTGGTTATCTTTAGTCGACGTGTAATATTTTTCAAACTATTTTTTGATTTGATTGTAGGGATAAACGCAATAATGAGGCATATTCCTCTGATGATATAGGAGACGTTCCATCCACCTTTGTTCCATCTATCTCACGTTCACAACCGAATGATATAGTTGTAGATGATTATGGAGCTCCTCAAGATATATCTTTGTTAATCACTTATAAAGACCATATTGCCGCACATATTTGGAGTGAAGAGGTAATATTTTTCTAAGTAATTATGTTTGTTTTGTCATTTTGTCATTTTGACTATTGATTGTATTTTATACAGTTGTAGTACTTGTGAAACATAATATGCTTGTATGCAGAAACCAACAAGAATGTTGTCGGTATCCAATCGTCATAAAACCCATTATGAGTGGAAACTTGAATCATGTGAATCCATCAAAAAATTATTTAGACGGACCGGTTTACTACATATTGCTGAAAATGCTCATATGAAATATGATGATACGTTATGTAGTGCATTCACATAAAGATTTTATCAGGAAACAAACACTTTCCACCTACCTTTCGGTGAAATGACAATCACCATAGATGATGTGATGAATATAATAGGCTTGAATATAGATGGGTTATCAGTACAAGTAAAACATCCTTGAGAACTTGACTTCCATGAAGAAACTACCCTAGTTTATAAGTATCTGCACATTGATGAGGATGATGTCAGAAAAGAATTTACGAAGAACAAGAAACAAACACTTAGCCTCTTATGGTTGAAGAACAAATGGATGGACATAAACGATTCATCTTCTAACGAAGATCAAGAAGTTGTTTCGATAGCATACATGCTTCACTTGATTGGCTTCGTGTTATGTCCAGACAAGACCAAAAATTCAATTGGTGCGTATTAGATTCAGTGTTTCAAAGATATTACTGATCTTGAAAGAGTCTCATTCGTTTCTGCAATATTGTCTTACTTATTCCATCAATTGGGTTATGCATCTCGCCATGGAACTTCAAGTTTGACTGGGTGTATCACACTTTTATAGGTAACTTTTGTTGTTGTTGTTTTCCATCTAATTTTATGTTTGTCTATTAACGTATGCTTACTGTGTTTTCTTAGTTTTGGATATATGAGCATTTTCCATCCCTCGATAGGTCTATTGGAAATGGAAATTATGAAGTGTCATTGCCTCGAGTTTGTAAATGGAAACCGCAAGTTCCAAATCCGTCTTCAGTTGTTACTATTAGGGAGCTACTTGATGATCTTACCCCTCGGGATGTATGTTCAAAAAAATATAATGTTTTATTTCTCACCTTTGCATGATATCATACGGTACACGGGAACCATGGTTTTCTTTGACATAGCAGAGCCAATCTACCCGGAAAGGGTTCTTCGTCAATTTGGTAGGCTTCAAAGAAAATTAGGATGTCCATTGCAAACTGAAACTGCTCGAAGGGGTGACAAAGCTGCAACATATAAAGATGAGTATAACAGAGTAAATTGGTATTGGGAACAATGGAGAAATACATTATTAAGCGAAGGATTAAGATCGTTTCTTGTTGATCATGATATTCCTTGGGCTTCTGATGATGGTTATTTGGAGTGGTTTGCTAGTGTATCTCATCCCAATGTGCAAAATCCATAAACAAGACTTCACCAACACATTAAGCAACGAGCTAATCATTCCCAACCTGCTACCGACAAATTCGTAAGTATAATCATTTCGTAATATTTGCTGAGTTTATTTTCATCAATATATTTTTTTACTATACAAAATATTCTTTGGATATATAAGCACAACACATTAAACATATCATCGATATCACACTATGCCGAAACACTGATGCGGCGTAGCCAATTTCCACAACTTTATCAGATGTAGCATGGAAACTTCAGAATTACCATAGCGACGAGCCATTGGCCGAATTCAGAGAGATCAATAAAGATCTCTCAACCACTACTAATTGAAGGTATAATTAGCCAACAAGATGTTGAAAACGAATATGCTGAAGAGAGGGGAGTTCGAAGATCCACAAGACAACCAAAACCGATACAAAAAGATGAAGTAAACGTTTATAAAAGAAAGAAAAATACAAACTAAAGTAACAAAGTAGCAATTATTAGTTCACAACTTTTAACTTTTGTTAAGACAACATGCATGGGTTTACGACTCTTAAGGTTTATGGACCATGTATTACTATTTAGATCGTGTTTTTTTTATTATTTATGAATTTTCCTTCAAGGATGGAATCTCTTAATACAGTCGTTAAATGCAAAATTATATTAATTCAGTGTAGTTCGATGCAAATTATCTTTTAAGGATGAATTTCCATTTTTTTGCATGATTTTATAATAGGCTGTGCCTGGACGACTACAATTGGTCATAATCGTCTGAGTATGTACGACTACAAAGGTACTTAGTAGTCTGGACGGTGCCTATTGAAATTTGGGAGGCAAACAGACATACTGAAAATTGGTTTCATAATTGTCTGTGTCTGGACGACTGAAGCAAAACCTAGTCGTCAGGTACTGAACGACTACATAAGTTATTGTCCGTTCACCGTTTACCGACTAAAAAACAAAAGAAAAAAAATTATCCAGGAATATTGCTATCGTAGTCGACAATGTCTGGATGAATGAAGCAGACTCTAGTTTCCAGGTACTGAACGACTCTACAAAAGGAAAAAGAGTGTCCATTAGAATTAGTTTCCTAGTCGTAAGGTACTGAACGAATAAAACCGTTCCTAGTCGTTTTGTTCTGAACGACCGTAGCAGCTCATAGTCGTCTGTGATCTGACTACTACGGGAAAGATGAATAAAATAGTGTGAATAAGTAAAAAAAAGAACAACTACCAAATTACACATTATTTTAAGAATACTCATAAATATAAAAATTGAATGCTTATTAATCCGATAAATTTAAAATGAACTAGAAGAATCAAAATTACACTAGACTTTCATGAATGATTACTGTTTTTTCATATCGTGGCTCTATAGTCTTCATCTGTTGTTTGAATTCCTTCAACTTTTCCTCATATTTTTTTGGCCAGACCTTGGCATCTTCATATGCATTCTTAATCCATATTTCGGCGGGAGGTGGTATAGGAGCACCTAACTTTAATTTCATCGGAACAAAATAGTTCTCATCCATAAAAGCCATCATTATAACTCTATGTTTCTTACCTTTAACTTTCCCATGCCTCGAAGGGAAGAAGGTCAAGCATATTTTGTCTGAAAGAGAAACAAGAACGGTTCAGAAAGTTTGTGCTGCCGCAAGACCATCTTCTGGTATTTTAAACCATTTGCTGGTGTCCATTTCATCTCCATCCTCAAACTTCAATATTCTGAGCATCTCAGTGTAACTTTCCTCAGAGCCAATTATTTTTTCATAAAACATCGTGTGATTAAAAGATTCCTCATGCATATGGTTACTGACAACAACGTAATCATCATGACAAGTAAGACCCAGTCGGAAAACAATGGTATGGAAACCACAATGACCATCTCCACGCACCATTTGAGTTCCTTTTTTGTAAAATTGCATAGTTTCTTGAAGTTGTGACACATAACGTTTATTAGGTAAACACCACTCTTCAGGTCGAGGCTCACGCCACTTCTGTAGTTCCCAAGCATCTTCATCATCTTCAAGTTTGACTTTCTAAAAATAGTTTTCTTCTTCATCTTCTTCTTCTGGGTTGTTCACTATTGATTCAACATCATAAATAGTAGCATCATGGTCAGGTTCTTGATATAAAAAATCCACGGTAAAATCTATAATTTTCCTTGATTCAGCAACATCTACTTTTTCAATATTGCTTGTAGATTCATTCGGTGCGTTAACTTGGTCTTCAGTTATAACCACAAGGTATGATATATTCACCCTATATTTCACCATGTTATCGGTAATATCAAAATTTTCAGTTATGACCGAACCTTCCTCAATTACCATTTCTTTGTTGTTGTTTTCAGTTGTAACCTTTGAAGTTTCTGTTCTTGTTTTTTTTTTCTCTCCCAATATTCAATATTTCTTTTTGTATATTTCCTCTTTTGTATGTCTCCTTAGGTATCAGAAGTTTCCGTATGGTCTTGAGTTTGAGTGCTCCCCTGTTCTATTGGTGGTACCGTATGAATGTCGATTGCATACAAACAAGATTAGATTTCAGTTAAGTAAGAAAAAGGTAAAATATATAAGTAAGTAGAATATATTATCTAAAACGATATTAATTGAGATTTCAAAATGCTCAGGTAAAATACCTTCTTTTTTAAGTCAGCATGTTCATACCGAGAAAGATCTCTATTTGTAGAGTTTTCCTTTTTCTTCTCGGCAACTGTTTTTCTTCCTTTGGTTCGAATAAGAGATGGTGGTTCCTGAAAATTATTCATGTCGGGTTGTGCAAGCTTAGTTACAAAATTTTCCACTAATTCATTAATTCGAATCTTTTCCGGACCAGTAGAATCTTCCTACTTTTTTCGTAGAATCTTTAATTGTGGCAGATAATCAGACACAACGTCCGAACGAGAAACATATGAAACTAAATTATTTTGCCTCCATTGAGAATCGATAGGAGAAAGTGGGATTGACTTACTCTGATTCGGATATTCAGATATCATGTGGGCACAAGGTAGGCCATGCGTCATGTATAAAATGTATCCACAATACTTTTCAACAATAGTTTTTGACTTTTCCAATCTTCTTATTTCAGAGATGATGAAGTTTAAGGCGTACTGTGAGAATGGTGATATAGACCCTTGAAATCATCTATATTGTGCTCATGCTTGATGAAACTCATACTTTGTTGAAATTTGGCTTTAATAGTAACAAGTTGCAATTCATGCATCTTGTGCATTTGTTGCCAGCACTCAAAAAACCCACCTTGACTATTTCTCAAGAATCGCTTTAACACACGGTGTGCACCTTCCACGAGATTAGAAGTTGAGATTCAAAAATGTTTCACTTTATTAGTCGATGCACATGCAAAATATTCCTTATTGACAAGTACATTCTCATAGATAGATTTAATTACTTTAGAATACCGTTTCTCATATTTATGTACGAAGGATTCCAACACCATATCAAATAGAGATATTGTTTACATTCTAAAAACATGCCCCCAATCATCTTCTAGATCTTTTAGAGGATCATCTTCTTCTGCTTCATCTTCTTGATTAACTTTACCCTTGTCTTTATTAAGAATAATACCTTCCATACTGTTTCTCTCTTTCTCTTTGAATTCTTTCATGATTTTTTCTTTTCTAGTTGATTCGCGGAAGTGAGAGTACATATTCTTTTGAATATGCCACACATATAAAAATCTCCGTGCTTCTAGGAAAACGATACCTATACCGTTAATCAAGGCTTGCTCGTTGTCAGTGACAATAACAAATGGTAAGTTTGTTGGAGAGTAAAGTGATCTTAGACGTTGCAAGGCCCATTCGTAGTTATTTGTTAGCTCGGCGCTCATAAATGCAAAAACAATGGAGAATGTTGTACCCATAGATGTCATACCCACCGCATGAAACAAAGGCATTTTCCATCAATTTGTCTTGTATGTACAGTCAATAATCACGACCGAAGGAAAAAATTGAGCACATACTGTGGATTCGGGATGTGCCCAAAATATATCAGTCACCTCACTTGTATCGGGATTTTGCCTATTCCATGTTACATAATGGGCATCATCCAGATACTTATAAAGTAGTTGCATCCTAGTTCTTCCCGTACCTTCGGAAATCCTATGCTTTTGTATGCAGTTGTTGATGGTCTTCACAGTTGAAAGATTCTTTTTAAATTTTTCCTTCAAAACAATGAGAATATGTCTAGGTGGAAAGCCGTGCTCGTGGAACTTTATAGCAATTTTTTTTTCTTCCTCTGATAGTCTACCAGCGTACGAATGCCCCAAAAGTGTCTCTGCATGATTGGTTATGGTGTCCATTTTTAACAACCAAATTCCATTTTGAAGCGACTATACATGTCGACCGCAACTTAAAGGGACATTTACATTTTTTGCTGGTAGTTCCTTTCTTACATTTCGAAGTTCTCACTGTATAGTTACGTTTTCTATATTCCCCACATCCCTCGCATCCAAATACAATTGTGGAACCCTTTCCACCTTAATTCTTATTTTTATTCACCACCTTTGGAATCACAACAACCATATTTTTTTGACTACTGATCTCGTGACACCATTCTATAAAATTTCATTTGATTCAAATGTCTACACACAACAAACAAAAAATATATCAACATCACCATTACAAAACGACCAAAATAACTGATATATCACTTGCAAAACATAAGATAGAACCCTACTTTATCTGTGGTAAAGTATTCATTAGAATCAAAGCCTTCAACATTGATTGGTTTTGGTTTCTCCATATTATGTTGGTCCATGATATCAAAAATAGCCTCATCCTCTCTTTCTTCATCACAAATAGCTTCTTCAGTCAATTTAACATACGGTTGAACGATGGACAACTGTATAACATTAAATTTGACAAAAAACTCAAGTAAGGATAAATCAAAAACATCAAAATGGTGGTAGTCCAGACCCGGACGTCCGTGACGAACTGCAGTTGACCAGAACTGAACGACTAGGAGGCCATGTAGTCACCAGTTACCGGACGACCAGAAATGCTAATAGTTGTCCAAACCTGGATGACTCAAACCTTTATGTCCGTCTGGAAAAGACCGACCAGTTCTTTTGAAAATAAAAATAATTTTTTTTTGAATATCGGTAATTAATTAGGATAATCAGGTTACTTACTAACTTCTAAACCTTGTTCGCAAAATGGGTTTTCAATAGAACAATGATAATCTTCTTGGATATTCGTCGATTCATCTAGGGTTTGGATATTGTCCCCTATATTTTCAACAATTGAATCTTCCATAATGAAACACCAATTAATATTTGATTAATTTGTCTACGTCTTAACGAATTAAATGATAAAAAATGATTATATATACTATAATAATTAAAAAAATCTAACCTAGGGTTTTAATGGTTTTTTAAGATTTTTTGATGGTTTTATTTAATGAACAAAGAATATTATTGAAGAAGAAAATAAAAATAATAATAGTTATAATCAAGATTGATTTGATTTTTGTAGATGGTAGATAAAAGAAATAAGAATTAAAAAGTAGATTACCTTTAGAAATTATGAGGGTAATGGAAAATAAAAAATCTAAAGGTGGGAAATTGGGAAAACGTAAGGGAAAAAATATTAGGTTAAGGGATACCACAATTACTCGCAACATGATTAAAGACTTGATTAAGTTAAAAGACAATTAATATAGTCTGGTTTCCAAATGAGTAAAACCGGTCCTCCTTATAGCACCCATCATAAAAATGGACACTTAGATTCTTAGAGCGTACACAATGGTTGGAGGGAATCACGGACTAAAGAGTAGAAGTAGTCTTTAGTCCGGAAAAAGCATCCACAACGGGACGACTGAAAGTAGTCTTTAGTCCGGAAAAAACACTGTTCCAGAGTAAATCTGGGAATTTTTCTGGACTAAACAGGTTTTAGTCGAGCGGTGGTGTAGGTGTCCGCCTGATGGTAAGAGGATGTGTAGTGAACCGCTTGATGCCAGGCGTTATTCTAGCGTAATGCTTGAAAACACGGGCGGTAACCAAATCTCCGCCTGATCAAGCGCTCACCTAAGACTACGCCTGATGGAGCATGCGTCTAGGATCACGCCCACTAACAGGCGGTAACCAAATCCCCGCCCCATTGAAGCGTAATGCTAGAGATTCTCCCCACTTCAAGCGGAAGGTTAAGGCTCCGCCCCATTACAAGCGGAAGGTTATGGTACCACTCCAAACAATTACCGCCTTCTTTACTAAACAGAGTTTAATTCTCCAACCAAGCCTGTCAGTTTTGTGAAACGATAGGGTAAATTCAAACCATCTTCACGGTTATTCACTTAGGCGTTTCAGCGAGCACTTGGGGTGCAGGTCTTATAGGTAATTCCGGCATGAATTGTTGGTAGTTTCAGACATACACACTCTCCTTCCCTGCAACTGAGACAAACCCATTCCATATAATCATACAAAACACCATAATAACCATTCATTCAATCAAACCATTCAAATAACCACCAACATGATCATGGTTACAGCTTCATCTTCAAACTCGATTCAAGACTAAACCCTCAATTGATAGTTTCAGTCACACCCCACTCATTCAAGACATCATACTCGTACAACAACATTCATTCGAACCCTTTTCAACAATTTGTCCTATTCAAATTCACAACAACAGTTCCATCTCAATATTGTTCTCAACACAAACGCATTCATTACCTTGAGTTCTAAAGCTTTTCAAACTTGAACACCATCACAGATCCATTCCTCTTATGTTCCATTTAATTCTGACAACAACCCACAATTATCAAACCATTCAATAAACACAATTAAACTCTAACAATCAGATACCTAATCTGTGGCTCGACCTGTTGCGAACAGAGAAGGAGACTGCCTTGAAATCAATGCGGTGTGTTAATAGTCCGCTTGTGAACTAGGTGGAACGTTAGGACCCGCCCCCGTGTTTTCTCCCACACACTTTCTCTCGCACGTGTACACAGTTGATCAGGCGTAATGCTAGGGAACCGCTCCATCAGGCATTTGTCTAGTGGTGCGCCGTCTCTTGGGCGTGCTTCTAGGAGTCCGTCCATCGTCAGACGTTATCTTTTGTTACCGTCCCAACTCAAGCGTTCAGCTAGACGTTCGCCCGTCTCACCAAACGTTACGCTGGACAACCGCCCAACAACACGCGTTATACTGGAGCACCGCCTGATCATTTTTAATCTTTGTGCCGTTTGTTTTTATACCGGACCAAATAGTAAAATATTTACTCTTTACTCTTTGGTTTTGATCCATAGGTTTTGATCCAGCCACCGTGGATGCCCTTAGCAGACAAAACCGGAACCAACTGCCGACACAGCACTCTCTGTCTGAGTCTTCTCCTCATGTAACTCAATAACACTCTCACAGGCATGCTCTCTCTCCCTCCTTCTCTCTATCTTGCTTTGAAGTTACTGTATTATTTTCCTGGCTCTTCCAGACTTGTAAGAGGTTTCTTTCTTTTCTTCTTTAAAGAATATTGCTTTTGAAGGTGGGTCATTTTTATTTTTATTTTTTTTCGGCACTTCTCTTTATTGCCCTAGAATGAAAATGAGGGTTCCTTAGAGTGATAAGATGCTTAAGCTTAACTAGATCCCAAGAAAATAGTAATAGGGGGTCTTATTATTCTTTCTATCTTGTGAGATCTGAACAGATAATAGGACCAGTGCCTTTCTAAGTTTTCACTTCTTTAGTTCAAGATCTGTTCTATCAATCTTTTTCCAGGTTTTCTTAGTCATATGAGTCTTCCTGAGTAGCTTAATGTTGATTTCCTTCTCTTTGATGTTATAAGTCGTTTAGGAAGTGTGATATTACATGGAGAGAAATAAAAATGTGCCCCTTTTTTTCTCTCCATATATTTGTTACTGAATATACTTTTCACATATTTCCACTGCTGACGGATTTGAAACTATCTCTCATTCTAAGGCATAACTTGTATCCATGCGCATCACGTTTACTGCATCACCTGTTAGAGTGCATTGTATGCGCTATTAATTATTATACATGTTTATTTTTCTAAAGAGGAGTGAGTACATTCTTGATTGAAGGCCGAATCAAGAATGATTACTTTCATCAGATTGATCAATAATGTCTTGTTCTTAAATTTGTCAGAGTGCTACACTTCGTTTTAACCTTGTTTTCCTAATTTTCATCTTTTGCAGTGTTGCACATGAATCAATGGGCTTAGACACAGATCTGGACTTTGAAAAGTATTGCAAAGTAGTTGAGGTCCCAACACATGGTGGTCTTTCACTCCATCGTAGTGGGAGAAACGTAGATAATAGGGATGAGAGAGGAAAACCCACTGCGAGAAGCTCCCTCTCACGACTGGGTGGAAACTTACCTGATATTGGCTTTAATAAATCCTTGAGTTCCTCTTGCAAAGTCACGTCCTCTGGGGCTTCTATGTTGTCAGATAATGAAGCATCTAAGAGGGGTTCTGTTTATCAAAGCTCAGCCGAAGTAAGGAGATTGAAAACAATGGGAGCCGTTGAAGTAAGAGAGAAGATAGAACTGTCTTGTAGAAATGATACCACATCATCTTTTAAGATCATTGAATCTTTGACTCACCTAGATGAGGAGGCCAAAACACTTGCAGTGGAGAAATCATCTCCAGTTTCTTGCTACAGTCGGGATTCAAATCCAAATTCCATGTCAGTTACTAAGTCAGACAATATCATCAGGCTTCAGCCTGGCCTACTTTGTGTTTCGTCTGCAGATGTCTCATCAGATGGCTTTCGTGAAACCCTTGTGCACTCGGAGGACAGAGAACATTTCTCGGGAGCTGAGTGTGCAGTAAGAGGCTCAACAGACAGAAAAAACTTCAAATGCGGTCGGACTGTGGACCCTCTTAAAGATGGCAAAAGTTCATTGGAAAGAGATACAGTATTCAGTTTGCACAAATCGTCATCTGAAAAATTAGAAATGCCTTATTATTCTTCTACTTATAGACTTGAAACTGATCGGTACTCTAAAGCTGACCCTAAAACTCGTTTCAGCCATTTTAGACGAATGTTAGATCCTTTCATGAAGTCTAAATCTTTGAGAAGTCCATCAGTGTATGTATCACACGCAAGTGAAGAAGTAGCCACCATTAAGAGGAGTAAGACAATTTCCAAATCTTTATTGAGTGACTTCTCAAACACAGCTCATGAGATGGAAACTAGTTCCTTGTTCATCGACCACTGTGTGGGCACGGCTTCTTCTCCACCTGCACACCTTCAAGGCCAGCTTAAGTTGGAACATAAACATGGGGTCCCATTTTTTGAGTTCTCGTTAAAGGATCCCGAAGAAGATGTTCTAGCAGCCAAGCCATGGAGGGCGGACGGTACTTCCAATTGGGTATATACATTTCACTCTGTGAACAGTTGTAAAAGGAAGAGTAGTAATAGAAGTCCATGGGGTGCGAAGGATAGGCAGAGAGATGACTCAGTGGTTGGGCGGATGCAAGCCTCCAGTTATTTGTGTTCAGATCTCAGAGAAAATGGCGAACTGGATAGTTCGATGATGTCAGAATTTGTGTTGTATGATATTGCACATGCAAGGAAAATCTCTCAATGTTGTTCTTCCACTGACACCAGTAAACCACCAGCAGAAGTGGCCAAGGGTATTGGTACTACTTGTGAGATGCAGAGCATGGCTGTGGACAACCATCCTGATAAGTCAAAGGAGGTACTGGATCCTCACGAGGATCCATTGAATCACAGACATGAAGTTAGACATTCATCTGGCAGCGTCGGTGATTCCGGTACCCCACTGACTTACCCTTGGGCACTTGGTGATTTGCTTCCAAACCTTGAAATTGCAGGAATCGTAATACAAGTTCCATTTGAAAAAAGAGAGAGCTTGAAGGGGGGCAAACAGGAGGATATTGCTTGTGTGAGTTATAACCGAAACTCATTGGTTTGCCCAGGAGTAAATAACAGAAATAACGAGAGCCTAGCTCCGGGTACAAGAAGAAGAAGAAGCTTGAAAAATGTGACAGTGGTAACACCATCTGGCACTCACGGTTTACCTTCTAGTGAAAAAGGCGGGGCTGGCCCATCACCGTTGCTAGAACGATGGAGATCAAGTGGAGTTTGTGATTGTGGCGGCTGGGACATGGCATGTCCACTTCTTGTTTTAGACAGTGCGAGAGTTCAAAATATTGCAGGTGGTAGTGGTCTTCGATTGATGGACGATAAATGCCCTTTAGAGCTTTTTGTTCAGGTATCTTTTCCCCGTATAGGTGCAGTTTGTCGTTATATATTCATTTTAATCTCTGACCCTATATAAAAGACTAAGGAATTGGTAGCTAGCTTTTGCTACTCACTCCTTCATGTTTGGATCCAATGGTTTTGTTTCTTAATTGTTCCTAATTAACTGAATCTGGTGTTACAAGCTAATATTAGTCTCTCATGAGTTGCTTTTTTCTGATCTGTGCACAGAGAGCTAAAGAGAAAATTCCAGCATTGACAATAAAAGCTATTAATGATGGGCAGTATGCTGTTGATTTTCATGCCCAGCTGTCCAAGTTGCAAGCTTTCTCTATTTGTGTTGCCATTTTGCATAGTTCTGATGTCTCTACTACTGAAGTATTTGGATATGAGAAGGATGTGAAACAAAGGTTGCATTCCAATTCGCTGAAGGTGCTACTTGAGGAGGAAGTGAGGTTCCTAATTGAAGCAGTTGCAGAAGGGGGGAAAAGGAAAATAACAAAGACAAAGGAAGAAATTTCTCCGTCTTTCTTACTCAATCCACCTTTTTCTCCAATCGGCAGAGTATAAAAGATAAAACCATTACAGCTAAAATATTGATTTGCTAATTGGACTAGACAGGAGAAAACAACAAATGTAGATTGAGTTAAGATCAGTAGTTGGACTGCTTGTTACTCCAACCTCCCACCTTGAGATTTCAGAACGGTGACAGCTAGATGCAGTCAAAACCATTTGTGCAGTAATTAGTAAAGACGGAGCACGGGTACTGCCTGCGGGAGTATCATTCCTCGGCTAAAATTCTTTGTAATACCCTTTCTTTCCATCAGAATTTTGTCAGCAATCCTGTCCATATTTTATTTTAAATACACCCATGGGTAATTATGATCTTGTACTGTTGTAAGAATGACTGTCCCACTTTTTTGCGGATTGTGTCATTGAAATTAGGCAGAAATACAGGATTATTAATCGTCCGTTTCCAAAAACAATAAAATGCTATTGAAATTCTTATACAGAAAAAAGAAATACACTATATGAAGTTCTTTTGCTTTTCTTCTTCTAAATGTACTGAAAGTTTACGGTCTTGCGAGTCCGAGTCTCTGATCTTACTAGCTTCACCCAGAATCCATTGCTGGCACAAAAATCTGACAAAAGTGTTGAAATATGAGTCTCATGGTCATGTTACATATAGTTATGTAGTGTAGGAATAGTGTACAATGATTTGTGAATAGTGTTTAGATATTTTTCACCCTTTAAGGGTATAGTTGTAACTATACAAAATCTATCTATCAAAGTGAGGATCTTCTCCTCTGAGTGGTTTACACTCTTCCATTCACCCTCTCTTGATTTCCATATGATATCAGAGCTCAAGAGATAGATCAACTGTAGCTCCAATCTGAGATTCAGATTTGTGAGTTAGATCCTCAAGCTGTTCTTGAAGAAGCTGTGATCTGTTTTTGAAGAACCTGTGGCTGTTTGTAAGTTGATTTCTCATTTGAAATTGTCTTTGTTGTTGAGTTAAAAGTAGAGCTATGGCTAATACTTCTGAGAATAATAGTGTATCTCATTATAGGAGTTCATCATCTCTAGACTTTTCTCATAATGATAGTATGAATGTCATTATGACATCTTGTAAGTTGGATGATACCAACTATCTTGTTTGTTCTCATTGGGTGAAACTTTACATCACTGGTAAAGGAAAGATTGGGTATTTAATCGGAAGCAAAGTCTGTCCAGTAACCACAGATCCTACATATGAGACTTGGGTGGAAGAAAAAGCCCTAATAATGAGTTGGTTATTAGATTTAATGTCTACTGATTTAAGGGGTAGTTTTATGAGGCTAGCTACTGCAAAAGAAGTATAGGATGCAATTACTCAGATTTATATGGTGAGTGGTGATGTTACACAGATATATGATTTGAATTGTTGAGTAATAGAGACACGACAAAATAATAAACCCTTGTCGGTATACTATAATGCTTTTCAAGCTCTGTGGCAAGAACTTGATTTCCTCTAGCAATGTGACATTGAGTGTGTAGCTGACACCACCAAGTTACAAAAGAAAATTAAAAAGGGTCGAATCATTGTGTTTCTTGCTAGTCTAGACTCTGATTTTGACCCATCAAGATTCAAATACTGGGAAAGGATCCATTGCCGACACTTCGGGGAGTTTATGGAATTGTGAGGTCTGAAGAATTTGTAGAGATGCTATGACATCTCCAATATCTCAAGAAATTTCAGCATCTCTATTCATTCGGGGAGTTTACCATCTCTATTCATTCTCCAATAGCCACACCAGAAAACAATCGAAAGCCCGACGATAAAGACTTGCTATATTGTGACTATTATAACAAGAGAAGACATACTAGGGATACATGCTTCAAGCTCAATGGGCGTCCATAATGGCAGTATGATAATAGGAGAGAGGGCTTCTCTAGTGGCAGTGTTGGAGGAAGAATAAAATGTCGCAATGGTGTCCCAAGAGCATACCACACAACAGATGAGGATGAATTTCCATCCGCATCAACCAACAATCCTTTTCAACCATCTTCTCAACCATCTCAAACCCAAATGGAGCAAATGATAAAAGAGTATGCTCGGATGTTGTCTTCCAAGGAGAATTCTGTTGGGTCTACTTCTATTGCTCAATCAGGTAACAAAGACACCTTTGGTAATGCATCTAAATCTACATATGATAAATCTAAGGATCCTTGGATTGTCGATAGTGGAGCAATTGATCACATGTCTACCAAGTCTAACATGTTTTCCTTTTACAATCCCAATCCTAGTAAAATTTGTATCTAGACTGCCGATGGGTCTCCAACTATTGTTTCTGGTGAAGGGAACATTCTAATAACTAGCTCTATGTCCCTTTCTATGGTGTTACATGTCCCGAATCTCTTTTGCAATCTCCTTTCCATCAGTCAGATAACTAAAGCACTAAACTGTTGTGTTACATTCATTGACACACATTGTTTTTTTCAGGATCTTCGCACAGGGAAGACCATTGGTTATGGTAAGGAGAGAGGATCCCTTTACAACCGCAATTCAGATACAAACGTCCAATATTAAAGTTTGGTTGTATAATACCTTTTGTCTATAAATACTAAGCTCAGCCAAGAGAGAAGGGAGGATACGTTAGGTGATTTGAAGAGAAAGTTGTATTAAATTTGAGGGAATAATTGGGAGTGTATTTGGGGAGATTGAGTCCGTCCCTTTTGTAATTTTGATCTCTTTCAAATAATATCAATCTTTTCCCCCGTGGACGTAGGTAATCATACCGAAGCACATATATCTTTTGTGTGAAAGTTATTATTATGTTCTTATTCTTAACTATTTATCTTTTACCTAAGAATGAATGGTTTGATATAGGTAATGGGATTTTACAGAACTACATTTTGGCGCTAGAAACAGGGACTGATTAACATCTTGTTGAGTACCTTTGTGGTGAAATACTTCATAAAACTATGAGATTTATAATCTCCAAAGTGTCACTGATCTTAAAGATTATTCAAGTTAGTTTTTGTTTATCAGTAGCTAATCTTAAAGCTCCAAAGCGTCAATGACCTTTGTAGAAGCTAAAATATCCATACAATATTTGCTCATGTTTCAAAAGTAGAAAAGGTTATAGATCTATGAGCTCCAAGGTGTGAATGATACTTTGTTAGAAACTAACGTAGATCTGAGTTATTTAAAGGTTTAACAACACAATGGACTGAAAAACATTTAAGTTTTCCCCATCCCCAGAGTTATAAGCACAAGAAAACTTTTCATAAGTGGTAAAAGGGGTTGCTACAAGCTAATTTCTTCTTTTCCAAACCTAAAAGGATTTAGCTATTTTTTTTATTAACAAAGTAATGACGGAAACCTTCATAACTTGAGGTTCAGGAAACCAAAACTAAAAGGAGAAACTCAGATCAGTTGAATCCAAAAGTCATTCGAATGATCTGAGCTCAACTTATAGAGGTCGTAGTCTAAACTTCACAAAGTTCGTCGGATATTTTTAATGACAGAAAAAGAAGTTAAGATCAAAGAAAAACAAGGTTTCTCTGCATCTTGTTTAAAATGTCACCCAATTTTTTTTTTCAATCACTGGAGATGACAAATTTGTCAGACTCCACTCACTCAGTAGCAGAAAAGGTAGACTTCCACTAAAAGTTAACTGAGAAAAACCTAGGATTTTTGGGATATGACGTTATTTTCCAAAAAATCACCTGGACCACAACAAATCTTTTTCTGAGGGGCGGAATTCTGACATAAGACAGATAACCACCTCTGAACACTGATATTTTTGGTTATAAATTGTCGGATTTGGGGATTAGTACCCAACAAAAGAAACTTTAAAAATATGTTATATTTCCCTTAATAGGTTATAGTGAGTCTGTGTGTTTCTCTTCTGGATGTAGGTCAACATCGGGAACAAGCAAGATTCGATGGCCAGTTCGTCAGCACCAACGGGACATCTACGCATTCGAACGACAGCGGGAGCAAGTCTGCAAGAGGGACTGACGACTTCTGGGCAAGAAAGCAACCCTAATCCAAGAAAGACCCTAGCAAGAGGAATCCGAATCGAGATGCCACCAGTGGAAGAGAAGATCCGCCTGGTCCGACCAGCTAATATGCAGATTCATGAAACAACAAAAGGTGGAGAGTATCCCCGATGGATTTTCCGCTTCGGACAGTGAGGAAGAACAGGCACAAAGAAGGTCTCACGAAGAAGAGCAAATGATAATGGCTGAGCCGGCGCAAAGAGAAGCGGCGAAGACAGAAATAGAAAGGCAGCGTAAGGTCGTGCCAGGGAAAAAACATTTGGAAGAGGGAGGCAGCGTTGCAAGGAGGGACAACCCATCTACTCACGAAAGCGTACATGCGACTTTGGCAAGGATTTTGGCAAACCAACAAAAACAGAAAGAACTGGTTAGGGCACTAGAGAGAAGGAACTTACTGTTGGAACAAGATAACAACTTACTAAGAGAAAGAGGGGTGAGACATGGAATCTTACTAAGGGAGTACCCAGATCTAGTGATAATACGCGCTCAACAGCTGGAGGCACGATTCGAACACCCAACATGAGTAGAACAACAAAGCCTGCTTTTCCCTGGTACCCAAATCCAGAACCCGAGTTGCAACCGCGAAGATATTATAGGGTCAGGGAAGACTGTACCTCTGAGGAAGAACCTAGGAAGGAGAATCGAAGACGCACACATTCCATGCCCAAGAAGCTAAAAAATTTGGAGGCAATGATCAAGAAGATGGTGGGCAAAGGAGATGATGACAAGCTGGCAAAACTAATGGCAGAAGCTGAGAAGACCCCATTCACCAGGAGATTGGGGAGAGCTGAATTTCCTGTAGACACTCTCCCGACTTTTGTGACAAGATTCGATGGAACAGGCGATGCAGTGGAGCATATCAAGATGTACGGCATGTCACGTTTACAATGGAGGTATAATGATACAGTGATGTGCAAATTCTTCCCAGCAAGTTTGGATGGAAGGAAAAGACTTGGTTCTACTCACTCTCTCAAGGATCAATCGGGACCTATGAGGAGCTGACTGAAATCTTCTTGGAGACTTACATGCACAACATCATACCCATACCCCGGGTGAACAAATTGTTTACCCTAGCTAGAGGACATAAAGAATCGCTTCGATCACTTACAAACATGTGGAGAAAGCTATGCACCGAAATTGGTAAAGTACTAGTAGACCAGCAGATTATGGGGTTTGAAAATGCTATGAGAAAGAAGGATCCAATCTACGTAGCTATTTACAATGAAAAGCCTCAGACTCTAAAGGATATCAGAAAGCTGCAGGAACATTACATTGCTCTCGAAGAAATACAAGGAAGGGTGCAGGAAATACAAGTCTAGGAAACCACGAAGGTGGCAGAACCGTCCCGGGCTATACATGCCATTCCCCATATAAAGTCCAGACGAGTTGAGAAAAGAGGAGAGCGACACGATAAAAATGCGACTTCAAAAATATGGATCTCGAAAGGGAAAATGCCTGTATTCAAAGATAAAGTATACGTGCCATTGAATGCCCCCCTGGAAGAAATTTTCAAGGAAGTAGAAAAGCGAGGAGACATCAATTATCCGCCGAACCGAGGAGTGCGGTTTGAAAGAAGCAAAGACCACCCTGACTACTGTGTTTACCACCAGTATAGAGGGCATTCAACTAACAACTGTCGAGATGTGAAGGAGATTGTGCAGCACTTGATTCGAGATGGCTTTTTACAGAAGTATGTGAGAACTCAACCTGCACCAGCAGAAGTGCCGGTACACCAAGTAAAAATTAAAAGAGACGTTAGGGGTTCTCCAATGCAACACGATTTCCCACTCAGTAACTCAAGGTTTTACTCTAGGAAGTGGAATAATGTCTCAAGTTCACAAGAGAGACCACTCGGGAAAGGAAATCTACAGTGTAGCCAAGACTCTGCTGATGAAAGTCATGGATGATGCAGCCAATATCCTTCTCCTTAAAATATGTGTCTTTGAATGGGGAAGCTCATGCAGACCCGTTGGTAATTACACCGATGATTGAGGACTAGGGAGTAAAGAAGATATTGGTGGATATTGGAAGTTCTATTCTATGACACTTTCAAAAGAATGGGCCTATCAGAAGACATCCTCATCCCTTCCACTTATAACATCTATGGATTTAATAGGTCAGTCACCAAACCGAAAGGCGAGGTTACTTTAAGAGTACTAAGAGGAAAATATCTAGACACCATTACTACTTTCTGTATAGCAGATGTTGTTTCACCCTGCGAAGCCATAATCGGGAGACCATGGAATGCAGGAATTAAAGGGGTAGCATCAGCATATCACTAGAGACTGAGGTTCCCGACCCCGATGGGAGTAGCAGAAGTGGTAGGAGATTCACAAGTTGCAAAGTTATATATCAAAGTATACATCAAAAAAAAACAAGGACAAACGAGTCAGGAACAGAAGATAAAAGAACCGCGTCCAAGGAGAGAATCACTCACAAGAGCTAGATGAGATGTTGACATTAGCCCAGGAGATTAGAAAAGAAAGCAAGGGTCAGGATGCATAGCAATTACATTACGCAACCCTTATCGAGGAACCCAAACAACATTTCACGGCTCTGGAATCAACCCAGGATCTTAACATCGGGTCGGAGAAAGAATTAAAAATAGTAAAGATAGGGTCGTTATTAGATTTGGAAGAAATCACAAACCTGAAAGCTTTGTTGCAGGAATACATATATGTGTTCGTATGGAGTATGAAGGAAATGAAGGGAATTGACCCTGCCATCACCTGAGAATAGATCCAAAGTTTAAACCCATTCGAAAAAAGATGTGGAGAATCACGCCAGAGCTACGGGCCTTAGTAGAAGCAGATTTAAAGAAGATGCAAATAGCTGGAGTCATCCGAAATGCACAATATTCGGTATTGATCTCAAACATGGTAGTTGTACCAAAGAAGAATGGTGGGGTCTGAATTTGCATACCAGAAGGACAATGTCCCTCTCCCGAGTATAGATCAATTGGTCGATGCGATTAATGGTCACGAGGCGCTGAATCTCATGGACGGTTACTCTGGGTACAACCAAATTCCACTGGCCCCTGAAGATCAGGAGCACATAGCATTCTTCACGCCTAGAGGATTCTGTTGTTACACAAAGATGTCGTTTGGATTGAAAAACACGGGGGAAACGTACCATAGGCGGGTGGAAGATATGTTTGAAAGTTGGATTCACAATACCATTGAGGTATATGTAGATGACATGCTGTTCAAGAGCAAAGAAACGGTAAATCATGTGTCATACCTAAAGAGAATCTTGGATCTGATGAGAAAGTACAAAATGAAAGTTAATCCCGTGAAGTGTACGTTCTGGATAACGTCTGGGAAGTTCCTAGGCTATATAATCACTAAGAGCGGCATTGAGGCAGATCACGACAAGGTTCATTCCATTTGAGATATGTCGTCACCCACTACAGTGAAAGATGTTCAGAGGCTAAATGGACGCCTAGCTTACTTGAGTCGATTTATCTCGAGATAGTCCGAAAAATGCAAACCTTTCTTTGGTACCTTAAGAAAGGGGGATAAATTCAAGTGGACAGATGAATGTGAGGAGGCATTCCAGAAGATCAAAGAGCATCTCGCGAAGTTTCCAGTGTTACATAGGCAAGATTCCTGAAGAAGCTCTCACAATATATATTGGGGCTACCGCTCACGCTATCGGTGCTGTGCTAGTCAGACACGAAGGAGGAGACGAGAAACATGTGTACTTCATCAGCAAGACCATGCTACCAGCGGAGAGAAACTACACCAAAATTGAGCAGTTGATCCTAGCTCTAGTCTATGCAACACAAAATCTAAGAACTTACTTTCAAGAACACAAAATTCAGGTTCTGACCAAATCCACTATCAAATCAGTTCTAGATAACTTTTTCAGATCTTGACGAATCTCAAAATGGGGAGCTCAAATTAGATAATTCAATGTTTTCTATGAGATGCGTACAACAATCAAGTACCAGGTCAAAGATGATTTTTTGGCATATTTTCCCTTAGAAGAAGAAGAAATAGAAGAAGTAGAAAACATTCCCGGGATGAAAGAAGAAGATGAATGATCAGCAGGACTCCTCGAAAGTTGTCATCCCAAGAGATGGGAAGTATTCATAGACAGATCCTCCAATGATGACGGATCCGGGTTAGGCGTAGTGTTCACAACATCAAAGGGGATAAAGATAATTCATTCTTTCAGACTCGAGTTCAAAGCCAGCAACAACGTCACCGAGTATGAAGTAGTAATCCATGCTCTAAGACTTATCATAGAGTTGGGACTAATAGAAGTAAGGCTTACTAGCGATTTTCAGTTAGTAATACGCCAATTCAAAGGGGATTACCAGACTCTGGATCCATATCTTCAGAAGTACTTAAAACTAACTCGGCACTATATGAGTCAAATACAAAACATCAAGCTACAACATGTTATAAGAGGGAACAACATACATGCTGATGCATTGGCCTACATCACGTCAATGTTAAAAAATCCGACGGTGGAAGCAATTCGAGTCAGGAGGGTCCTCACACCATCAATAACCGGGACCGAAGATGACAAGGAGACGATCGACGTAATCGGTTCGGGACTCTATGAATCGGATGACTGGAGAGAGCCTATCCACCGATACCTCGAATCTGGAGAATTACCTGCGAGCACTATTCAAGCGAACAAAATCAAGAGCAGGGAAGCTAATTATCATCTTCGGGACGAGATCTTATACATGCATTCCTATATGGGCCATTGCTTAGATGCCTAGGAAAAAAAGAAAGAGCACCATATCCTGGTGGAATTGCACTATGAAGACGCTGACAATCATAGTTCAGGGAGGAACCTAGCCCAGAGAGCAGAAACTATAAGATATTTTTGAACCTACATGCACAAAGATGCAAAGTACATGGCAAAAGTCTGTGAGGAATGTTAAGATTTGGAAAAAAGATTCATGCACCATCCACATCCTTAAACTCGGTGTTAAGTCCATGGTCTTTTGCAAAATAGGGAGTAGATATCGTGGGACCACTTCACGAAGGGATACTCCAAAGAAAATACCTCATCATGGCCACAAACTACTTTACCAGATGGGTGGAAGCAGTTGCCTTAAAGCATATTTAGGATAAGGATGTCTTTAAATTCCTGTTCGAAAAATCATTTGTCGATTCGGGATACCCGCCGCAATAATGTCAGATAACGAGAAGCAACTGCAAGGAACAAATATAGACATATTGTTCAACACTTACAAATCAGGAAGAGAAAATTTATACCCATATACCCACAGAGCAATGGCCAGGCAGAAATCACTAACAAAACCATAGTTGATAATCTGAAGAAAAGTTGGATGACCACTATGGGGACTGGTGCGGACAGTTGCATAACCTTTTATGGGCATATCGAACTACAAAGAGAGAAGCTACAAGGTTATCACCTTTCATGCTCACTTATGGGACTGAAGCAATTTTTCCTACTGAAATAATGATCCCTACCACTAAATCAGAAGCATGGATGAAGAACCTCACATCAGATTTGATAGTCGCCAAACTTGACAACTTGGAAGAGGCCCGAAAAATTGCACTCTAGAAGATGGAGAATTACCAGAGAAGGCTGCAAAGAGAGTATAACAAGAAGGTTCATCCCAGATAATTCCATCCATGACATCTAGTACTCAGAGAGATCCCTGGATATGAAAGAGAGAAAGAATGAGGGAAATTAGCACCCAGATGGGGACATCCATACACAATATTATCCAAGGTGGGAGAAGGCGCTAAAAAGCTACTCAAGCCCAATTGGAAAGGAAATGTAATACCCATGGAACATAAAGCAACTAAAGGAATACTATCCTTAAGAGGTAAAATATGATACATAATGGATCGTTTGCACTCGGGGCAAGACACGAATCTCCCCTGAGGTGATCTGAGGACTCTGGTAGGTACAGAGTTAAAAAGATTACCCGGAGAATAATTATGGTAACCTCATGATAGTAAATGGGTCATTTGCACTCGGGCAAAACACGATTCTCCCCTGAGATGACCTGAGGGTTTTGGACTACGGGTCCAGAATCAAAGGGGCCACCCAGAGACTAACACAGGTGGTCCCATGAGATTGTCCTAGGTGGTCAATCGAAGGAGAGAGGGATCCCTCCAAGTAATAACAAATTATTCGAATTGGGAAATTGGTAAGTCCGAATGTAATCTGGACCCTAGGCTAAGATAGTTAGTGGATTTAACATATCCCGTCACTAGGGATTAATGATGATGATATATCCGAATCGGGACATGGCATTGGGCCCGATGATCTTCCCTATCATGGATATCGAATATTTGGAGTAACTAAATGATTACGTAAATTTGGCAGAATTATGATGGACATGGGGCACGCATAACAAAAAAGTAACAACTAAATCAAGATAAAATCAAACAATCAGAGAAGAAAAAGGAAGGTGTAGTAAGAAAACCTCAACCAGAGAGGTCATCATGGTGACGCATCACCCCAAAATAACAAATTTTCAAAAAGGTGACGCAACACCCAGTAAAATAAATTGTCCATAAGAAATCAGGAAAAAACCAGGAACAGTAGATCAACATCAAGAGGTAGGGCGCTTGGAGGAAGAAACAACACGTTTGTCCTGGGCCTTGGTTCTCAGGTTTTTTAAGGTGGTTTGCACCTTCTTCTGCACTAGACCATCAACTTGCGCTTCAAAGCCTCTCTTTGCATCAGCCAGAGCCTGATCTTTTTCCGTACCGGCCCGAGAAAGAAGCTCCTTCAGATTCACCACATCAGCACCCAGAGATGCTTCAGAGCGCTTGAGCTTATTCTTAAACCCCTTCAAGGACTCCACCTCCCTCTTCAGAATCTCCACTTCCGCTTGAGATGCTGAAATCATAAAAAGAAAGATTAGCTTAGGAAAATAATGCAATAGATACAATTGTGCACTTGAGAATCAAAAACACCTTCTAAATTCTGAAGGGTAATCTTAAGGGTTTTCTATGATTCAATAACAATTGTATCAAGCTCGCTGTATTTTAAGGCCAAATCATATTTTTTAGTGGCTTGACATGTCTTCATATGATTTTCAAAGACACCCTTCTGGCTATCATAAGCAACTTGGATACTATCGCGTTCTTCCCGAACTGAGTCTAATCGACGGATCTTTTCAGCATAATGAGTAGAAGATAATTTATTCTTTTTCAGAACAATTTCAGTATTCTTATTCCATCGAATTATGGTCTTCTGATCAGCGTAGAGATCACGATTCAAGGTCTTAAGATTAGCATATCTGTCCCCGAGCTGGTTAATTGTCAGAAGTTGATTACGGGACGACTCACGAATCATTTCAAGCTCATATTCTTGCTTATATATTTTATCATCTTTATTGCTAACCTGCTGGTTTAAATTGAGGACTCTACTTTTGAAGACTTTGATCTCCCCCATAAGTTCTGATGTATTCATCTTTGGCATTAAGTTGAAGACGCCCGATGGTGGCTAGCAGTGACAATCACGACTCAGGATTCTAAAAGCCATAATATTACTAAGGTAACAAAAAGAAAGTTTGGAGGAGAAATTACCTTACTGCTCGGTGATATGCCCTTGTAAATTTCAAACTTCATCCTCCAACAATTGGTTCTTGCTGAATGTGCTTTCGTACGCAGCTTGACTCCAAAGTTGAACGTTTTGAGTCTACAACAACAAGTAAAGTAAATATATCAAACAAACATGCAGTAACCATAAATCTAACAAGGAAGGGAAAGTCACACAACTCACCAGAGTAAGTAACAAAGAAAACACATATGCAATGAGAGCCAGGACAACAGAGAGCATGTCATCTCGGGAGAGAGACCCGAATGATGAAGAAATGAGGACCCCAACCAAATTACAAGAAGCCCCGGAGAGGGATAGTACAGATGATCTAGTAGGCCACAAGACTAATGAACTCACCACAGGCTCCTCCAAGCCTGAGCTCACACTCCCACCCTCAAGGGTGGGAAGGTCCATAGTAGCAGCAACAGTTCTACTGTCTTCATTTTATTTTATCCCATCACCATCATCAGCGTCGTCTACTAAAAAGTCATAGTCCTCCCCTTCGAAAAACACTATTTCAACATTGAACTCAGAGACTCGTCCGGCTCAGGCAGAGATTCACTAGAGCCAGGGATGTCACTATTTAGCAGCAAATATGGGGGCAATGTGCTAGGTTGAAATACAACCTCTTTCACAAAGTTAGTGCCAGAACAACACCCTCCAGATTCTCCCTTCTTTCACCAATATATCCTCCATCAGCATTCTCACCATCACCAGGCATCTCAATACCCTTTCCTTTATTACCATCAACAACTTTAACTATACCATCTCCACCAACATTGGTTCCGGTGGTGGTGGTGCTGCCGAGAAGAGAAACGTTGAAGGCTTGATCATCACCAGTAACTTGAACATCACCACTACCAACAACAACTTGACCTCCACTATCTCCAGTACCTCTGGAACTCCTCGGAATAAGACCACCTTCAGACTCATCATCTTTATCTTCCTCAATCACAACAGACCTCACCCTCTATAAAATAAAGAAGACGCGGGTAAGATTCTGTTAAGGGACCAAATAAGGGCAAAGTACATGTACTTAAAAGGTTAAAAAGTGGTATTTGCTACCTTAACAACTTCATCCCCGCCTCGATCATCTCATTCCTCTTCCGACTCAACTTAAAAGACTACAAAATAATCAAGAAGAATCAACAAATGGAGAGTGGATAGTAAAAACATACCTTTTCTGTATTCACCACCCAAGGTGCATAGGATGCATGGTCATCAAAGCTTGCAGGAGGAGGACGACTCCTAAAAACCAAATTCCCATGGATAACCAGTAGGGTTCTATCCCAGATGTGATCGCTGGTACGTCTCAGGTGCCTATTGGTCGTCTGATCCATCTCGGGGTCCTCGTTGAGCAATATATTTTCATCCTTGTTGAGAGGTGTAATATATCGAGTCGGCCCGAAAGACAACCCCGATAATACAACCGAGAAGGGAGTGTAATCTTTATAGTTATCCAGAAAGCTCTGGAAAGTATACTTAGGGGCGTTAGCATGATCGTAAGTAGAATAAAGAGAATCTGTACACTTTCCCTTGCTCCGTCTCTCCCACTTAGATAAAAATCGGTACCAATTTTAGTTAAACTGTCCCAAGGCACGAGCCGGTTCAATGCGAGATAAGACATCATACATAAATGAACGAGAGAGACTGTAAAGAGGCAGTCTGAGTCCCACGTCGAGTTCTCCCTTGGTGATAATGATATCATTCTCCTAATGGGGAAACTCAAGGTACTTCATACGATCCAATTGACCGCACTGACCAGCCAGCAACACTATATCATAAGCTTGAAGAACATACTACTTCTTGAAATAAGCACAAAATTGTTCATCGGACATCTCATCGGTTCTAGGGGCCGATCTCTTCTCAGGGTTTCTACAGTCAGAAAAAAAAGGTTTCATAATCAGAAAAATTATGATCAACAAAACGTATAGGATGATCAGGAAAGCATGGCAAAGTCTATCACGAGCATCATGAGAAAGATTAACGGCTGGAAATAAAGAATCAAGAACATGAAAACTCTCATCAAAGAAGGAACATACTTTTTGTTTGAGGATGAACGAGGAGGACTGGAGGATGATTTATCTTCCATTTGATTTTTGCTGATGATCTTGATCTTGGTGATGATTTTTGATAATGAGTACAACCTAGATGATAAGTAGGGGAACAACTTCAACAATAACGGTGGTGATCTAGCAAATAATAAAGGAAAAGAGACAAGAAGGAATGTTAGGAGAGCTTTAATGGCGGAGAAGAGGAGAGGTTGAAATTGTTGAGAATGTCGAAGAAGAAGTAAATGAGGGTATTTAGTTTAGTCTCTTATTTAAAGGAAAGAGATAGAGGGAAAAGGGAACCGACGGTTGAAAGTAAAAGGTGAAAAGAGGAGATAAGGTAAAGTTATGTGGAAGCGGTCAAAGAAAAGATTAAAATTTTCTTCCATCGTACCCTCGGTCCCGATGGAAAGAAAGGGGAAAATGTAGTGGAGAAATATCTGATGACACTTGTAAACATCTTAAGTTAAGGGATTATGATACTAAGATAAGGGAGAAGTACTGAAGAAGACTTCTTGGTCTTACACGATAAACGAGATATCTACCACATCAACCAGAAGTTAGGACACGTGGAAAGTAAAAGAGAAGATCAACGGTCAAGTTTAAAAGGGGAGACAGAGCATTAAATGAACTTACAAAGCGCGTATGGTGTGATCATAAGCATTTAATGCACCTGACGAGAAGACGTACAATCTTCCGGTTGTGATTATGAAGAACAAGAAGCCACTATCACCTTGGTTCGTATCCAGAACAAGTCAAGATAAAGATCACTATATCGAGAGAAGCAGAGAAGACTCGAGACATGATATCAAGAGATTCATGCCATACTCCTGAGCAAACTACCGCAATTCAGATACAACCGTCAAACATTGAAGTTTGGTTGTATAATACCTTTTGTCTATAAATAATAAGCTCATCCAAGACAGAAGGGAGGTTGGGTTAGGTGATTCGGAGAGAAATCTGTATTAAATTTAAGAGAGTAATTGAGAGTGTATTTGGGGAGATTGAGTCTGTCCCTTTTGTAAGTTCGATTTTTTTCAAATAATATTAATCTTTTCCCCCCGTGGATGTAGGTAATCATACCGAACCATGTATATATTTTGTGTAAAATCTATTATTATGTTCTTAGTCTTAACTATTTATCTTTTACCTGAGAATGAATGGTTTGATATAGGTAATGGGATTTTACACAACTACAGTTTCGATGTCTCTACTACTGAAGTATTTGGATATGAGAATGATGCGAAACAAAAGTTGCATTGCAATTCGCTGAAGATGCTAGTTGAGGAGGAAGTGAGGTTCCTAATTGAAGCAATTGCAGAAGGGGGGGAAAGGAAAATAACAAAGACAAAGGAAGAACTTCCTCCGTCTTTCTTACTCAATCCACCCTTTTCTCCAATCGACAGAGTGTAAAAGATAAAACCATTAAAACTATAATATTGATTTGCTAATTGGACTAGACATGAGAAAACAACAAATGTACATTGAGTTAAGATCAGTAGTTGGACTGCTTGTTACTCCAACTTCCCACCTTGAGATTTCAGAATACAGTAATTAATAAAGACGGAGCACGGGTACTGCCTGCGGGAGTATTATTCCTCGGCTAAAATTCTTTACAATACCCTTTCTTTCCATCAGAATTTTGTCATCAACCTTGTCCATATTTTTTTTAAATACACCCATGAGTAATTATGATCTTGTACTGTTGTAGGAATGACTATCCCACTTTTTTGCGGATTGTGTATCATTGAAATTAAGGAGAAATATCGGATTTTTAATCATCCATTTCCAAAAACAATAAAATATTATTGGTATTCTTATACAGAAAAAAGAAATACATTATATGAAGTTCTTTTGCTTTTCTTTTTCTAAAGGTACTGAAAGTTTACGGTCTTACGAGTCTTTGATCTTATTAGCTTCACCCAGAATCCATTGTTCGCACAAAAACATGACAAAAGTGTTGAAATATGAGTCTCATGATCAGGTCACATATAGTTATGTAGTGTAGGAATAGTGTACAGTGATTTGTGAATAGTGTTTAGATATTTTTCACCCTTTAAGAGTATAGTTTTAACTGTACAAATGTATCTACAAAAGTGAGGATCTTCTCCTCTGAGTGGTTTACACTCTTCCATTACCCTCTCTTGATTTCCATATGATATCAGAGCTCAAGAGAGAGAGAACAGAAAATCCAACCTAGATCTACTTTAGCCACAATCTGAGATTCATATTTGTGAGTTAGATCCTCAAGCTGTTCTTGAAGAACCTGTGAGATGTTCTTGAACAACCTGTGGCTGTTTGTAAGTCGGTTTCTCCTTTGAAGTTTTCTTTGTTGTTGAGTTAAAAGTAGAGCTATGGTTAGTACTTCGGAGAAGAGTAGTGTATCTCGTTCTAAGATTTCAGCATATCTATACTTTTCTCATAATGATAGTATGAATGTAAAGATGACATCTTGTAAGTTGGATGACACCAACTATCTTGTTTGGTCTCATTGGGTAAATTTTACATCACTGGTAAAGGAAAGATTGGGTATTTAATTGGAAGAAAAGTCTATCCAGCAACCAAAGATCCTACATATGAGACTTGGGTGGAAGAAAGTACCCTAATAATGAGTTGGTTATTAGATTCAATGTCTCCTGATCTAAGGAGTAGTTTTATGAGGCTAGCTACTGCAAAATAAATACGGGATACAATTGCTCAGATTTATGTAGTGAATGGTGATGCAACACATATATATGATTTGAATCATTGAGTTATAGAGACACGACAAAATAATAGACCCTTTTTGGTTTACTATAATGCTCTTCAAGCTCTGTTGCAAGAACTTGATTTCCTCCAGCCATGTAACATGGAGTGTGTAGCTGACACCACCAAGTTATAGAAGAGAATTGAAAAAGGTTGAATCATTGAGTTTCTTGCTGGTCTAGACTCTGATTTTGACCCCATCAGGATTCAAATACTGGGAAATGATCCATTGCCGACACTTCGGGGAGTTTATGGAATTGTGGTCTGAGGAACTTCACAGAGCTGCTATGACATCTCCAATATCTCAAGAAAGTTCAGCCTTGAAGGCTATTACCATCTCTACTCATTCTCCAATAGCCACACCAGAAAACAATCGAAAGACCGACGATAAAGACTTGCTATATTGTGACTATTGTAACAAGAGAAGACATACTAGGGATACATGCTTCAAGCTCAATGAGCGTCCACAATGGCATTATAGGAAAGGGCTTCTCTAGTGGCAGTGTTGGAGGAAGAAGAGGAAGTCGCAATAGTGGCCCAAGAGCATACCACACAACAAATGATGAGGAATTTCCATTTACATCCACCAGCAGTTCTTTTCAACCATCTCAAGCCTAAATGGAGCAAATGATAAAAGAGTATGCTCGGATGTTTTCTTCCAAGGAGAATTCTGTTGGGTCTACTTCTATGGATTAATCAGGTAACAAAGAGACCTTTGGTAATGCATCTAAATCTACATATGATAAACCTAAGGATCCTTGGATTGTCAATAGTAGAGAAACTGATCACATGTATACCAAGTCTAACGTGTTTTCTTTTTAAAATCCCAATCCTATTAAACTTTGTATCTTGACTGTCGATGGGTCTCCAACTATTGTTTCTGGTGAAGGGAATATTCCAATAAATAGCTCCATGTCCCTTTCTACGGTGTTACACATCCCGAATCTCTCTTGCAATCTCATTTCCATCATTCAGATAACTAAAGTACTTAAGTGTTGTGTTACATTCTTTGACACACATTGTGTTTTTTAGGATCTTCGCACAGGGAAGACCATTGGTTATGGTAAGGAGAGAAGGGGCCTTTGCTACCTGGAATTACAAGAGACAAAATAAGAGAATAATGCAAGAGCCTACAAAGCAACAAGTGGATCTAGTTCTTAAGAGCAAGTCTGGCTATGGCATAAACAATTAAGACATCCTTCTTTTGGGTATTTGCAAAGGTTGTTCCCTAAGTTGTTTTAAGATCTTGATATATCTAAATTTCATTGTGAAGCATGTGTGCTAGCTAAACATCACCGTGTACCTTATCCTTGAAGCATGAATACAAGTCTTTCTCTTTTTGCCATTGTACATAGTGATATCTGGGGTCCTTCACGTGTCACTACAACTTGTGGCTTCCGTTGGTTTGTTATTTTTATTGATGATTGCTCTCGAGTCTCTTGGGTTTACTTATTGAAAGATAAAAGTGATGTCCACACTGTCTTCAAGAACTTTCATCAGTTTGTTCTTACCCAGTTTAATAGAAAAATTCAAGTGTTAAGATCTGATAGGGATGGTGAGTATCTAAGGCAATGGATGTCCTCTTACTTCTTGGAAAATAGGATTGTCCACCAAACTACTTGTACTGATACTCCTCAGCAAAATGGAATTGCTGAGTGAAAAAATCGTCACTTGTTAGAAGTCACTAGATGCTTGTTGTTCCAAATGAATGTGTCAAAAAGATATTGGGGTGTTGTCCTTACTGCAGTACAACTGATTAACAAGATGCCTTCCCGGGTTCTGAATTTTCAGACACCTAATGTTGTTCTTTCTCTTAGTCCTTATCGCCAACCTCATGGTCCTTCTCCAATTAAAATATTTGGGTGTGTTTGTTATGTTCATGTCCATAAACAAGATAGGAGTAAATTTGATCCAAGAGATCTGTCACCCTCCTACGGGAAAGATCTATGTATCGATGGATGTAACCTTTTGTGAAGACCAAACCTACTTCTCCGGGTATTCAGAGGATTCTCTTCAGGGGGAGAATCAAACATATTATGAATGATTATTCTTGGTTTGATATTCCTTGTTCAGTACCTAAGGAAGGTGGTACTCCATTAGTTATGGCTCCTGAACTCCAGGATGCTCCTCAACCTCAGGTTATTCCGTGACTTCAGGTGTACAAAGGAAAAGACAAGGGCCCTCAAGTAGCGGAACTAGAACCTTTTACAGTTCTTGCTGAAACTACCTTAAGAGCTAATGAAGATGATCTTTCAGCCGATGAATCCATAAAAGTTGTAGATGTAGATTCAGATGATGAGTCTATTAATGTTGTGAAAGATAGGAACCCTACTTGTATGTGTAAGCCTCCAACTATATATGGGTATTCTACTGATCATCTAATTTCTAACTTTGTATCTTCTCATCGTCTGTCACCTTCTTATGCTGCTTTTGCAAATCAATTAGTATCTGTTACAATTCATACAAGGGTTGAATACGCTCTTGCTGATCTAAAGTAGGAGCAAGCTTTGATAGAAGAAAAGAAAACTTTAAAAGGGAATTTCACATGGGATGAGGTCGAGCTACTAGAAGAAAAGAAAACTATTGGCTGCAAGTGGGTTTTCACTGTGAAGTACAAGTCTGATGGAACTATTAAAAGATACAAAGTAAGATTAGTAGGCAAGGGCTATAATCAGACTTATGGAATTGACTATCAAGAAACCTTTGCTCTTATTAGTAAGATGAAGACTATTCGTGTCTTGTTATCTTTGGATGCAAACAAGGATTGGCCACTTCAACAGTTTGACATTAAGAATGCTTTTATTAATGGTGATTTAGAAGAGGAAGTATACATGGACATTCCTCCTGGATTTCAAACAGCCACTAATGAAAGGAAATTATGCAAGTTGAAGAAATCCTTATATGGTTTAAAGCAGCCTCCAAGGGCATGGTTTGGCAGGTTTACCCAAAGTATGTTGAGATATGGATTTCGGCAAAATTAGGCAGATCATACCTTGTTCCTCAAGCGTTCACAAAATGGAAAATCACTATGCTTATTGTCTATGTGGATGACATTCTAATGACATGTGATGATGTGGAAGAAATGGGAAAAGTAAAATCTTACCTGGCCAAAGAATTTGAGATAAATGACTTAGGAGAGTTGTGCTAATTTCTAGGAATTGAAGTGGCAAGATCAAAAAGGGGTATCCACATTTCTCAAAGGAAATACGTTCTGGATCTTTTAGCCGAGACATGGATGTTGGGCTGCAGGCTTATTGACACACCAGTTGAACCAAATCAGAAGCTGGGAGAAGACACCAATGGTATTCCAGTTGACAAAGAGAGATATCAAAGGTTAGTAGAAAAACTAATTTACATGTCTCACACTCGTCCTGATATTGCATACTCTGTGAGTGTTGTAAGCTAGTTTATGCATGCCCCACGAGAGACACATAAGTGTATCGAATACTTCGACACCTAAAGTATGCACCAACAAAAGGGTTGTTATTCTCTCAAAATAATCACAAGGAAGTTGAAGCATACACATATGCAGATTGGGAAGGCTCTGTGATTAATCGTAGGTCCACCTATGGATATTGTTCATTTGTGGGAGGAAACCTAGTAACTTGCGTAGCAAGAAGCAATCAGTTGTAGCTAGATCTAGTGCAGAAGCAGAGTTTATGGCTATGACTCATGAATCTTTGAGTTGGTTAAGAATATTGTTGGCACATATTGGATTCAGTCCTAAAGGTCCTATGAAGTTACATTGTGACAACAAGGCTGCCATCAACATTGCTCACAATCCAGTCCAACATGATAGAACATTTGACAAACATTTCATCAAAGAGAAATTGAATGCAGAAGTCATCAACACTCCTTTTGTAAGAACTGAAAATCGGATTGCAGACATACTGACAAAAGGAGTTCCAAGTCGACCATTCAACTCTTTCTTCGACAAGCTTGATATGCTAGATATCTATGCACCTGCTTGAGGGGGAGTGTTGAAATATGAGTCTCGTGGTCAGGTCACATATAGTTATATAGTGTATGAATAATGTACAATGATTCGTGAATAGTGTTTAGATATTTTTTACCCTTTAAGAATATAGTTATAACTGTACAAAATCTATCTATAAAAGTAAGGATCTTCTCCTCCAAGTGGTTTACACTCTTCCATTCACTCTCTCTTGATTTTCACAAAAAACGTGTAATAACCAGCTGTTTTTGGACGTGAATGGACCACCGTTCTTCTCCATAAAAGCTTATTATCTTGAATCCGTGTGGATCCTACAAGGGCTCAAGAACCTAGCCAAGAAGATTCACCATTGTTGCATAATGTCCTGTTGCGGGGCAAAAACTCTCTGGTCATGTACCAAAAATTCTGTGACCATGCACTAACCCATCAACGATGCAAGATAAACCAGAAAGAAGCATAAATCAGGATCTATTTCCTCTCTTCGGCATGTTGAAGAAACCCATCGGTGCACCCTCTTCACATAACTGCACTCTCGATGCCATGTATTAAAGCAATACTTGTAGTTAGTCGAAGCTCCCTGAATTTACATCTAAAGCCCAGTAGTAGTTTAACATGGGAAGAAACCAACGAAACAATAGTCTTTTTATTTTTATTTTTTAATGGTGGAAACAATACTAAGTAATTCAAAATTCAATTTGCCAAAAAGTGTGACAGTTTATAAGAGTATTTTTGACGAGATGCAATTCCTAAACATACTTTGGGAAACCATCCCATATGATGAACATGACTGCTCCTAGTTTAAAACCTAGATAAACTAATTCTCTTTCATTGGAAATCTTCATTAAGCTGATTCCAAAGTTACAATCGATTACGTCACAGTCTGAACGACCGACTTCAGATTCCAAATGATTATAACTTACTAGTCTATGTTCAGCTGAATTACTTAACAATGCATGCAACAACATCATTCCTTGATCTCTCATGCAGCCAGTGCTCAGCTTATCTTTACGTGCTCATAATTTTCATTGTCAGTAAAACAGGGATAATAGAAGTGTGGTAAATCTTTTTATAATTTTTGGTAGAGTTTTATTTTCTTTTCCTTGGACAAGCAATACAAAGAGTATGTAGAATGGTGGAACAAGGAACTTACACACATTTTACCCTAAAGAGAATGTTTAAGTCTAAGATTGAAAACATGTCATTGGTCACCAGTTGCATGTTTCTCAACAACTGGTCATAATAATTCACTGACTTTGATTCAAATAGATGAACAAAACAAGATATAAAGAGAGAATGAGTTTACATATATGAATCTTGTATAGCCACGGAAATAGAGTATACTGTATAATACAGACCAAAGACATCATAACGCAAAGAGAAAACTTACATATACAATGGGCTCCATACAATTTCTCAGAGTTCAAACATATCTTACAGATTTCTCTATACATTATCCTATATGCTCAAGACAGTTTTAGAGAGTGGTACTTATAGTAGAAGAAGATATTCTTCTTCTAAAGCCTAGGTGGTTGTTATGATGATACACTGCCAGTTTTAACAAAACGACTCGATGCACTAAGACGTACATAGGACCGATGCCTATCAAACTTCAGGTGTCAATTGATAATCCATTGTTATAATCAGAAAAGGTGTGAAAAGGCCATATACAACTTGCTTGGAGTTTCTAAAGCCTTGTTAGTGGTTATGATGCATATCATACACTGCCAGTTAACAAAACGACTTGATCCACTAAGATGTACATAGTACCAATGCCTGTCAAACTTCAGGTGTCAATTGATAATCCAGTGTGGCTGCTTAATTGATTTTTCAGAAATTCGATAATCTGGTAATAAACTAGATAACAAGAGCAGTGACATACCGCATGCATCCTCTCTATATCCCTCAAAAGTTGCGCCGACCAATCATAGAATGTTTCATGCTGCCACGAGCAGTATTACTGCTACTACTACCACTACTACATTTTTTCTTTGCAAGAAGCTGATCCCTGATAAGTTTCTCATTTGCGATGGATTCTCGAATGCTACTGTGAAGCATATCACATACTTCATCAAGAGCAAGCATTGGAAATGGTTCCTCGATGAGAACACCAACCTGCATTAAGCCGTAAACCAAATATATTACTTTACTTATTATGAAATAAAATTAATATACAGAGTAGAAAAGCTTCTTCCTCAGATACTTGCTGGTTGGATTTCAATGTAAACCCCCCACCATTTCCAGCGTAGGAGCCGCCAATTGTAAACAGAAAAAGAGAGAATTTTACTTAAAATGTAACATATTCTGGCGTCATATTTACAACTGTTGTGGAGCTAACATGGAAATAATTACAAGGGCTGATTTGTGGCAATGACATCAACTCATCAAGTAGCTCATCCTCACAAAAATGCACATCATTATCACTTTAAGAGTTCAACCCTGTTCAAAAGTTATTGAAATATAGGTGTTTCCTAAATAAGATCTTTCACAAATAAGTTTTATGGGGCTACAAGTAAAATGCTTTTAAGGATACAATTATATTCTCGGTAATACTCCTATTAGGATCCCAAAGGCAAGGAAAAATGTAGTGTAGGAAATTGTGAAGAAGAAAAGGTTGGGACTAGTAAGATTTCCGAAGAAAAAAATTGGAGGAGGGAACCTAGTACCAAGAGGCAAAAGAATGCTACAAGAATCATTATAAACAACAGCCCGGTAGATTTTAAAATTTTCAAAACGGAAAAGTAAACACATAGATAACCACTGGAATTACCTCCTCAATACAGAACAAGGAAGCAGCACTGATAAAAGTAGCAGGAACAACAATCCAGTTACAATCATCCCAAAGTATTATGGGAAGAGTGAGATGCCAGAGTACCAGAAACCTTGAGGTCAAGCGAGTGTATGATAGGGGGATTGGAATACCCATAAGTTGTTCACAGACACCAATGCCTTCATGTAAACAAGATACTTTTGACTCCTGCATGCAGGGTAGTAAGCCTGTATATTATTCTAGAGGCAATAAACAATTTCCTAGCACAAGCTCATCCCTACTATACTAAAAATAGAGAATTCTTTCTCATACATAAAAAAATTTGATGGTAGTACAAGTTTCACAGAAACTTCTTTTGCTGTTAAAGTACATACAAGCCTTTAGAAAAACCACTGTGTTTTTATTTCATTTAGAGAAAAATTATCTAATCCGGAATGCTTAACTGCATACAATAAAACTGAAAACCTTAAAAAAAAAGTTAGGCGATTGAAATGCAAAAAAATAAAATAAAAATAAAATAAATACATAGCAGTGTTTCTATTTCAATATGAAAGGAGGAATTACCAAGACAGTACGCTTTGGCTCCTCCAAATGTAACAATTGAAGGCTTTGAGAGATGAACTCAATGATGCAGCGAGGTCTATGTGGTGCACCAAGAATGACCGCTAGATCATCTTCGTCAAGCAAGTTTTGCAGGTCTTTTACAAAATCTGAGCCATAAATTACATGACACTGCAACAAACAATAGAAAAATAGAAATATCATGAAACGGGCTCCAATTCCAGTGTTATTTTCATGTGATATCCAACATTATGAGTGAGTTTAAATCATTATAATCTGTAGGCGTGCATATTACCCAATCATCATCTTCATACCCCCAACACTAAGAAACAGATCAAATAAAAGATTTAAGCTATTCACACTTAGAAAGTATATAGTAACAGTAGTAAGAGAATAAGTGAAATGAAAGACTAATAATAAGAAAGAAACCTTGAGGGCAACTGGAAATGCCATTATATACTGTATCAGTGCATTCTTTATGGCTGTATTTGTATCATCGTCACTCCTATCAACAGTAGCAATGACTTGGCGTGCAAACTCACTTGTCCCAGCGATGACTTTAGTCCAAGCCTTCCTCCCTTCTTCGAACCTCGAATAAGATGCCTCGGTACGAAATACTAGTAAAAGAGCAAGAGCTGGTGCCGTTAACTGATATGGCAGCGATGACGCTCTCAAAATTGGGAAGAAATCCGGCAACAAATGCCATGAAGAAACGGCAGAATTATAAGTTGCTACCACTGCTGCAACAGATGTGAAAGCAATGACTGGTGGAATTAAAGAGAGAACTACTCTAGAAGATAGACTGGACATGAAATGGCGAACGTGGCGGAGAGAACTTCGATGCTTAACCCAATCCTCGTGATTGTATAGGGATCTCTTCTGTTGCATCCGCTCCTCTTTTATACCATCTGCCCAATCAGGAATTACTCTCAGAATTGATGATAGGCTAATTACAGTTTCTTTATTTTGAGATTTTGGAGACGAGTAGATATTATTCAAGGATATTTTTGGATTGATGATGAACTTGGAGGGGAGTAATGGAGAGTAAATTCTCAGGACTGTACTACTGATACTGGTATAATGAGAAAAGGATGATAAATTGAACGGACGACTGTAGAAATTTGATACTTCTTTCATTTGTGGAGAGACTTTAGCGTTCGGATTAGGGGAGAAACGGTACAAAACGGAATAAGATTTTTGTTTTTCTTTTTGAGAAATATGTAACAAGATGGTGGTGAAGGCAATAATACTGGGAAAACATGATATTTTCTTTTTTTCCCGTAGGTTCTGCTGGGGAAAGTTTGAATAGAGGATTAGTGTGTGTGCGAGAGAGATAAGGGGTTTGTGAAGGAGAATTTCGCACTTACTTACATTATTTTATTTTATTAAGAATTATTCTTCTTTGAAAATTTAAACCGATACTTTCTCCGTGTCAAAATAAATATCCACTAAGAAGACTGTAATGATATCCAAAATTACCTTTGCTAGATGTTATTAATTTTTTTACCCGTATACTGTATAAGTTTAATAAATTATATATTAACTAATATCTTCAGAGTGAAAGAGGTCGTAAAAAATAACATATTATTTATTTAAAATAAATTGATTTTATAATTCTAAACTAAACCTATAAAGATGTTAGAAGTAAATTCCAAAATTCTTAAAAACAATCATGTCCAAATCACAAAGTATCGAAAAAAATGATATAGAATATAAATAATTAAAACATTTTTTTGTGGTATTATTTGGTCTGTTTTAGTATCAGCGATCAATGTTTTTTTTTTCCAATGGAGAACTTTATGATAGATTCAACGGAGTCGGTGGATCGTGATATGGCACAACTTTCTTATCAGATTTTGATGGAATTTGTGGCTGACGATGTTTTATTTCTTTACTCCTTATTGTTTTTTGAATCTTTCGGTAGGTTTTCCGAATTCGAATTTAGCTTCTAATTCATGGTTGTCGAGTAAGATGCTTATAAAATGATTAGTGAGTAAGATGTTCATGATGAGTTTGTTCCATGGGATGGTGCTTGTGGTTGGTTTCAGACTTTCAGCAACATTACGATTATCCCTATATACCAAAATTGTTCGTGATGGTCTTTGCGTATTGTTTTTTTTTTTAATTTTTCTTTTCCTAGCTTCATACTTCGTGACTTTTAATTTGCTTCTCTTCATCATCCTTTATATCTAATAGAATCCATTTTTGAGATAATCCTGTCAACATACTACTAAACTGAGCTACCCCACTTAGTTATATATATCTTTCTTCAGTTGATCTCTTTACCTAACTAATAATGCATAGGAAAATCCGTGACAACCTCTTACGCTTGGCTGAGAAAGAAAAGAGGGATTCTTGAGTTTTTGTTGATAATTATTCCAAGCAACCGAAATCAATGTTCAAAGAGACAAAAATAACAATAATAGAAACACATTTCAACTAGATTTATGATATCTTTGAGAATGAGCAATGTTATTACAGACTCTAATATATGTATAATAGAGCTGGCGTGCCCTTAGAGAATGATTAGTTGACTGCCAAATGCTGAAACAACATCTTCCATCTTTTTAGCAAATGAGAAATTTAGAAACTTGTAATGTAACTGATTCATAATCTTTCAGTTATATATAAATACATCAAAAAATATGAATCGAATATACCCAAAGAACATACCGAGAAGTAGAAATTTAATACATAATTACAAATATGATAAAACCCAAAGAACATACTGGGAAGTAGAAATTTGATACACAATTACAAATATGATAAAACACGAAGGCTTATCGAAATTTAGTAGGCATAAGGAAAAACATGAAATTTAACAGCACAAATTAAGAGCAAAAATCTAGATCCATCATGTGCTTAGTATAAAATAAGCAACACAAAGTTAACATACAATAACCATGAAAACTCATGTATTGACATATATGTAGAAAATCATATGAAACGTAAATGAAATAAATAGTAGAAGACTAATTTTCGCAGGAATAAAAGATTAAATATTATTTATTTTGCTTTCAAATTCAAACCCAAAAATTAGAAGAGATCTAAAAACACTCTTAGAAGCACCATACTGGTGATAACTTGACATTGCAGGCAAGAAGTCAAATTACACTGGTCTGACAAAAAGAATGAACGTACCTCAAAAACCAAGATAACAGTGACGGAAAGAAGGTATCGACTAAAATTCTACAATAAAAACATTTAAAAGTGCTACAAAGTTTATTAATTTTTTGTACCTTACCTCAGTAATCTTTTAGTATCATCATCATCCAAAACCAAGCACTAAATGTACAGTAGAACATTCCGTCCTCCTTGCAGCTAGCTTCCATGCATAGACCAATAGTGCACACCATCTTTGTCTTATGATTAACCAAATATCAAAAATTGTTTCTAAACCCACCTTCAATGAGAAACTATGATTCCCTACTATTTAGCAGTGCTATGGGTGTGCAGCACAGATTCTCAACCTCTCAAACAGAACCACCATCTATTCAACATCCCCTTTTCCATATCAACAGTGTTCTGCAATACATCTTCAACACAAACATCAACTGCTTTCCTGTTCCCAATGACAAATGGTTCTCCTCGCACAAATGCTACTATAGCTTAGATTTTCATGACCCTCAATAAAGCTGCTACCCGGCATTTTCCTAAAGAAATGCTTACTTAACTTTAGTCCATTTCAATTTAATCTGCACATGCACAAACCACTATTAACATGCAGCATAATAAGATCAATGCCGAAATCAAAAGCAGCCAAACTCTTAAGAGCATAATGACATGGTAATATGTAATCCAACATTTAAAAAGTATAACCATTTTTACATTGTCACAACTTAAAACCTTTTATTTTTTGACATTGTTCTACAATAGCGGTGAACTTAATGAAAAATAGAAAGAAAAGGGAAAAAATACATAAACTTGAATAACATAAGCTTTTAGTAAATTTGGAGTAAACATTTTTTTGTATCTATTTTTCATAGTTACATACATCATAGCCATATGTATACGGCGCGGCCAATAGGTATCATAGTAACATTAGACAAAGACATGGAATGAAAAGCAAAGCACATATAAAGTCTAAAAATAAAAGGAATATTAAGTGCCAAAATTATAGACATTATGCACCAAACAAACACAAACTGGAGCAGGAAGCTCAATGAAATCAAACAATTAATTATTTATCTCACGAGGAAGATTAGGAATATGCTCACATGAATGATATTACCTTGATTATACAAAACTCCAGTAAAGGAACATAAAATTAGAGGGTTGAACACCATAATATAGCAAAAGAAGGAAATGTTAGTACCGTAGTATCGTTTTTTTGTATTGGACCAAGGTTTCATCATTTTGTAACTCTATATAACGGTGGGTTCGTACTCATGTGCATAGTTATACGTGCCTAGGAAGCCACAAAGTTTGCGTAATCCCAATTCAAATTAATTTTGTTGTCCGGAATATGCCTGCAAGGAAGACATAAAGTTTTTCCATATTTAATAATCATCTTCCTCGAATTGTCACCAACAGAAAGATAAAAAGGTAGAAAAAGTAAAAGGTACGAATTACCTACCAGCAAGTATTATGGAAAGGTCTAACACCGCATCCTTAAATAATATTCTCAACATCGTGATGATAAATGAGAAATTTTGAATCTCTCGATTTACTCCCAAAATAGATTATTATTTAGTTGAGAATAGAAAAAGATAACACAAAAATTATAAATCCTAAACTCCCCGTATCATTCAAATTTCAGTTGTCATCATGATTTATTAAAATGAGATGAAAAATGTGCGAATCAAGTCATATCATGAACAACAAAACGGTTTAATCTGGATGTTCCCATTCTTTTAAACTGCTGAAGAAGATTATCTACTGCAAATGGAACAAATTTTATCTTTATTTCACTCCACAACTTTACCAAATTCACTAACACTTTTGGATATACATGACCCAAAATTATCGATTTTTCCATACTATTCAAGTTGGCAACTGAAACAAAAAATATACTGAGTAGAGTTTGATGAAAAATTGACCTAATTGAGTGCCTGGCTATTCACGTCGTGGTCAACATCGGCTATTCACGTCGAAATAGAAAACATACTAAGTAGAGAGATAGTTGATTCATGGCTTAACAGTGAAACAAAATTTTCAAATGGCTGTAGCTTTCATACTATTAAAGTTTATGTAAGATCTCAAGAATTGTAACTGACAAAAGCAGAACGCCCGTTAAGTAAAGAAATATGTACTAAAATAGTTTCAATGCAAGAAAAATCAAAATGATCTTTGTAAACTAAGCATACCTCTTGCAACAAAGTTGTTGGAGAAAATTCCTGTAACAGTGAACAAACCAAACAGAAGCTTGAAAAGAGTTAAGGGTTAGAACAGATAGCACACTTCAGACAATCACACAAGCACAGAGAGATGAAGTCGCCTGTTCAACATACTGCCCTTAACTCGATATTTGTCAGGTACACCTTTAGAAAAATGTTGCTATACCTTTACAGATGACAAATCGAATCCAGAATAAAACCACCTGATACCAACCCAGTTAGCAAGACTCGTTGGCCCGTTGTGAACTTAACAGTAGAAGAAGATGAAAATAAACTAGTGCGCATACAAAGCAAGAAGAGGGGAAAAGTCGTTAGGTCAGTGGCTGCTACTGGGGTAAGTGAAAATCTGATTTTTGTTTTTCTTTTAAAGAAGAAGAAGACTGTTGATTTTTTCAAACGGTCAAAATTCATTTAATTAAACATATTTATTTCGAGATATTTAATTAAAAGATTTTGTTTATTAAACCTGGTTTAATTTTATAAATACAAAACGGTCAAATATTTAATGTATACAATTAAAATATAAAACCGTTGGATCTTTGATGGGTACACGTATACACTCGCAGGCACACGCCAACGGTCGCGCCAAGGCTCGCGCCAAAAGCACACGCAAAAGCAGAGGCAAGCTCCGCAAGCCCGCGGCCCGCGGTGCTTCGGTGCGAAGCACCGCACATGTGTGCATTTGCCCACTAGTCCATTTCCTAAGTCCATATCCAATCCACTAGTTCTTTTTCCTTATATAGAACGTTTGTGGTAATAAGGATAAACTTCCTCCTTGGTTTGCCCAATATGGGACAAACCAAAGGTTTCTTATTCACTAAGAAGTGAAAATGGATGGCTTTAATTTTTCCACCCCAAGTTTGGACTAGTGACCCTAGGCCCCTTTAAGATATATTAAGTAACAAAATTAATTTTAAGTAAGAAATCCATTTTTAATTCTAACAATCCCCCACATGAATGAAGAAAGCGATAAATCAGAAAACCGAAAACGAGAAATACCTCTTAAGCAATAGGTGTCCATAAGGAATTGAACCTTTGCTTAGTGAGAAGTACCGGAACTACTTGATGGACAGTGAACGCGATGTCTTGAACTACCATGGTTTGGTGTAATTCATCAATAGCTCCTTACGCGAGATATCTCTCATGAGTGATGTGAAGTTCACGCCGTTGTGTCCGTTTTGGCCCTGGACATATCCCGTTTCTCAGAATGCTCTAGAGAATCAACTCAATTCTCATAGGAAGCGACCCACTTCCTCATTCAGATAGGCGAGTTCTATCAAGAGTGTTAACTGCTACACCCCATTTCAATCTTAAATTGAAACTATAGAACTCATTAAGACTTTATTATAAGTCATCCTCACATGCAGTCACACTATCACGTCTACACCATAGGGAAGGGACAGAGAAAATAATTCCCTGATAGTGTTTAATTTTAACCCGCCACAAGTTAGTTATCTCATTCAAAACCTTGATCTTGGGATCTCCAGTCAGCAAGGTTGAGTATCCTTCATGGCAAGTTTCAATTTATGAGCTTAAGTCCCATCCCCCTTGATGCATTATTAACTATCTCCTTGGACAAGCCTTTCGTCAAAGGGTCCGCGATATTCTCCTTAGACCTCACAAAGTCAACAGAAATAACGCCAGTTGAGATTAGTTGTTTTAGAGAATTGTGTCTTCTCATAATATGAATAGATTTTCCGTTATAGCTGTTGTTTTTAGCATTAGCTATTGCAGCTTGACTATCACAATGTATAGATATAGCTGGCACAAGATTATGCCAGAGAGGAATGTCTTCTAAAAAACATCTTAGCCAAGCGGCTTCCTCTCCTGCTTTATCTAACGCAATAAACTCGGATTCCATAGTGGATCGAGCGATACAGGTCTGTTTGATCCACAGCCTAGAGTGAATACATATCCACTCGTAGACTTTGACTCCTCTGAGTCTGCTATCCAGTTTGCATCACAGTATCCTTCAAGAACAGCGGGGTGTCTTTCATAACTCAAACGGTAGTTTAAAGTGTATTTAAGATACCTCAACACTCTGAAAAGTGCATCCCAATGCTCATGTCCTGGATTACAGGTATACCTACTTAGTCTACTCACAACATAGGCAATGTCTGGTCTTGTGCAGTTCATTAAATACATCAGACTTACTATGACACGTGAATATTCAAGTTGCGAGACTCCATTGCCTTTGTTTTTCTTGAGTTTGCAAGAAGGGTCAAATGGAGTACTTGCTGGCTTACTATCAAACTGGTTAAATTTCTTAAGAACTGATTCAACATAATGAGATTGACTAAGACTGAATCCATTAGACTCTTTTCTAATTTTCATCCCTAGGATTACATCAGCAGGACCTAAGTCTTTCATGTCAAAATTCTCACTCAACATGTTCTTAGTGGAATTAATGATTTCTAAGGTTGTACCTAGTATAAGCATATCATCAACATACAAGCATACAATCACACATGCATCATTTATAGATTTTTTGTACACACATTTGTCAGCTTCATTTTATTTTAAATCCACTAGAGAACATTACATGATCAAATTTTTCATGCCATTGTTTCGGTGCTTGTTTCAAGCCATATAAAGACTTTTTAAGTCTACACATTTTGTTTTCATAACCCTTCACTACAAAGCCTTCGGGTTGGTCCATATAAATTTCTTCATCTAATTCACCATTTAGGAACACAGTTTTTACATCCATTTGATGTATTTCTAGGTTATGAATTGCAGCGATTGCAATTAGCATCATAATGGAAGTAATTCTAGTGACAGGTGAATAAGTGTCAAAGAAATCTACACCTTCTATTTGTTTATATCCCTTAGCTACTAGTTTAGCTTTATACTTTTCCACAGTTCCATCTACCTTACGTTTTCTCTTGAAGATCCATTTACAGCCTATGGGTTTGCACCCTGGAGGTAAATCTACTATCTCCTAGGTTTCATTCTGAATAATAGAATCCATCTCACTAATAGTGGATTCTTTCCACCATGGAGCTTCAGACGAAGTCATGGCCTCTTTATAGGTTTGTGGATCAGTTTCAACTAAACAGGTTATGAAGTCTGGCCCAAAAGATTTTTCTATTCTAAGTCTTTTGCTTCTTCTAGGTTCATAAACAGGTTCATCTTCTTTTATCGGTAAAATATGGATAGAAGAAGGGACATCTAGGGGATCATCACATATCATGCGAGATTCAGATTTCAACGGAAACACATTTTCAAAAAATGTAGCATCCCTAGATTCCATAATGGTGTTCACACCAATTTCTGAGTTTTCAGAACTCACAACCATAAACCTATAAGCAGTGGTGTGTTCGGGATATCCTATGAAGACACAATCAACTGTTTTAGGTCCTATTTTAGTCCTCTTAGGTGGAGGAATAAAGACCTTGGCTAAACACCCCCACACTTTGAGGTATCCATAAGAGGGTTGTTTGCCTTTTCATAATTCATACAGTGATTTGACTGATCCTTTAAGGGGCACTCTGTTCAAGATATAGCAAGCTGAGAGGACGGCCTCCCCCCACAAGTTCGTTGATAGTCCTGAACTGATTAACATGGCATTCATCATCTCCTTAAGGGTTCGGTTTTTCCGTTCAGCCACTCCATTAGATTGTGGTGAATAAGGAGGAGTTACCTCATGAATAATGCCATGTTTTGCACAAAATTCTCCTATAGGGATTACATATTCACCTCCATGGTCAGATCTAATGGTTTTAATTGTGGTGTTCAATTGGTTTTCTACTTCTAATTTATATAATTTAAATGCTTCTAAAGCATCATCTTTTCCTTTAAGCAAGTAAATATGACAGTATCTAGTACAGTCATCTATGAAAGTGACAAACCATTTTTTACCACCTCTGGTTTGGATTGATTTCATATCAATTAAGTCTGAGTGAATTAACTCTAAGGGATTAGAATTTCTGTGGACATTTTTCTTAAAGGGCTTTTTTGCATATTTTGATTTTACACAAACTTCACATTTATGTTCATATTCCAAATTTAATTTTGGAATGCAGCCATAGTTTGCCAATTTGTTCATTGATTTATAATTTACATGACCAAGTCTACCATGCCAGATATTCAATGAGACAACAACATAAGAAGAATCAATTTTATTAACTTCAACAGAGGTTACATATAATTTGTATAGGCCTTCAGCCTTATAGCCCTTTCCCACAAAATCCTTTCCCTTAGTGATAATCACTTTCCCAGACTCAAATACAATCTTAAAACCCTTATCATCTAGCACACCACTTGAAACGAGATTCTTGCAGATGTCTGGTACGTGTAAAACTTCATTCAATGTGAGGATTTTCCCAGAAGAGTGCTTCAGCGAAATTTTTCCTTTTCTTGCAACCTGTGCTGCAGATGAATTACCCATATAGAGTTTTTCTCCTTCTCCTACCGTCTGATAGGAGGTGAACATGTCTTTACTTCCACAAACATGTTTGGTAGCTCCAGAGTCTACCCACCAGTCTCTCACATTGGTAACTAAGTTAACCTCAGACACCGTGCCAGAAAACTCATTTTTACTACTTTCAACTAAATTTACATTTGTTTTCTTAAAATTCGCATCTTTGTGTTTTCTACAATGAATTTCCATATGGCCAGACACACCATAAACATAACATGCTCCCTTAATTTTACCAATAGCAGATTTTGGTTTTTAAAAAGTACCTTTTCTTTGCGGGCATAGCTTGCGCTTGTTGTGGTCCAGACTTAGATTGACAAATTTGTGTTCGATAACGTGAGCTTTGTTTGACATGTCTCTTGCAGAAGAAATATTCTTGTCCTTTGAACACAGCAATTCTTTAACTTGGATTTTCTTGCCCAATTCTACCATGGAAATTTCACCAGTTTCATGCCTTAGTCTTCTCTTGTATTCAGCCCAGGAATTTGGCAATTTTTCAATAACAGCAGAAACTTGAAATGTTTCGTCAATAACCATTCCTTCAGCAATTGTTTCATTAATAATTTTTTGCAGCTCCAGAAACTGATCAACCACTGATTTATCATTCATCATTTTATATTTCAGAAAACGTGCAACCAGGAATTTTTTACTTCCTGCTATTTCTGCTTCATATTTATCTTGTAGTGCAGTCCATAAATTGTAAGCATTAAAATTATCCTTAGCATTGTAAAAATCATATAAAGCATCTTCTAAGCAGTTTAAGATATGATTTTTGGCCATATAATTACTTCTCTTCTAACTTTCTAAATCCTGTAATTTTTCAGGTTCATTCAAAGACTCATCAAACGGCTTTAGAACCATATCATCTAGCATGTGGAAACTCAAGAAAAATAACATTTTTGACTTCCATCTCTTGAAGTCCTTTCCAGAAAATTTCTGAGGTCTGTCAACATCAGTCTTCACCATTGTTACAGAAGTAAAATTTTGAAATTAAACAAAATATCGAGTTAAGAATGTTGGAGAATATTCCTGTACACTGAACAAACCAAACAAAAGCTTGAAAAGAGTTAAGGGTTAGAACAGATAACACACTTCAGACAATTACACAAGCACAGAGAGATGGAGTCGCATGTTCAACATACTGCCCTTAACTCGATATTTGTCAGGTACACCTTTAGAAAAGTGTTGCTATACCTTTAGAGATGACAAATCGAATCCAGGATAAAACCACCTGATACCAACCCAGTTAGCAAGACTCGTTGGCCCGTTGTGAACTTAACAGTAGAAGAAGATGAAAATAAACTAGTGCGCATACAAAGCAAGAAGAGGGGAAAAGTCGTCAGGTCAGTGGCTGCGACTGGGGTAAGTGAAAATCTGATTTTTATTTTTCTTTTAAAGAAGAAGAAGACTGTTGATTTTTTCAAACGATCAAAATTCATTTAATTAAACATATTTAATTAAAAGATTTTGTTTATTAAACCTGATTTAGTTTTATAAATACAAAACGGTCAAATATTTAATGTATACAATTAAAATATAAAACCGTTAGATCTTTGATGGGTACACGTACACGCAAGGCTCGCGCCAAGGCTCGCGCAAAAGCACACGCAAGCTCCGCAAGCCCGCGGCCCGCGCATGTGTGCATTTGCCCACTAGTCCATTTCCTAAGTCCATATCCAATCCACTAGTTCTTTTTCCTTATATAGAACGTTTGTGGTAATAAGGATAAACTTCCTCCTTGGTTTGACAATATGGGACAAATCAAAGGTTTCTCATTCACTAAGAAATGAAAATGGATGTCTTTAATTTTTCCACCCCAAGTTTGAACTAGTGATCCTAGGTCCCTTTAAAATATATTAAGTAACAAAATTAATTTTAAGCAAGAAATCCATTTTTAATTCTAACAAAAATTCTATCTGAAGTACCAGAATTTCTAACAAAGGCCCCATTTGAGCTTGCTGTAGAAAGTAACTGCATGTACTGGGAGTCAGATACGCAACATACACTGCCATTGCGGCTCACGGTGGAAACCCTACTCCATAGAGACAAATATAGAGACCCAAAATGTGCATTCAAGCACAAAGTGGCGACTTTCAGGCGCCATATATTACTGTTATTCACCTGTTCCCCATTATCAGTAGTACTGTTGTTTAATATTGTTTCTTTGGATTCTCTAGTATTAAAATTACTTGAGTCAGCCACTACTTCTCTCTCTCGCTCTCAGTGCCCTGCAAAAAGAAGAAAACAGAGAGATGAGTAAACAAAGAGAATACTTAATGCCTTAATAGGCTATGATTAAAATGAATAAGAGTGAATCATAAGTGGAATCTTGGATTCTTACCTGTGATGCAACCTTCATTTTTAGATATTGAAAATTTTCTGTAAAGATGTCACTGTTACGTTTTCCTTCATAGATTTTGCTGGAGCACCCCATCCCTATTAAAAACTACCTGCAAAATTAACAAAAACTTTTGAACCATCAAATATACCCAGTAAAAAAAACACTATCAAGATTCTTACGACCGACAGTGCAGCAGTAGGATCATACCATGTATGTTCTCAATCAAGACTTTTCTAGTTAAAAACAATGGACTTAGCAATACTCAGAGCATTTATTTTCCAATACTTCCTTATAGTATAATAGAAGTTGGTTTTAAAAATTCGAGATGAAATTTCGTTGCAGCATTCTCAAATCGAGCATCCTTTCCTCATGCATTACTTGAAATACTACAATTTAGTTCCTTTCTATTTCATTCTTGTGTACAAAAATATCCAAGATCTAAAGATGTAATGGACGAACCTCTGCAAGCTCCCTGGTTAAATATCCATCTTGGTAAAGGTCCGATATAAATGACACTTTACCTGGCCAAGACTCAAAGTAAGTTTTCATAGTTCTTGGAACCATCTATGCAAACTCGTCATTATGTAGTATAGATGCGAGACCCCCTGCAAAGCACATGGAAATTTTCAGTTGTCTATTGTACATGAATATCAGACTACACTGAAAAACAACATGACTGACAAAAAAAATTAAGGGTTCTGAAAATGATACCTTTGGATTAATCAATGTAAACATAGGTTCATAAGAAACTGTATAAACCAATCATAATCAATCCAAACTATACATAACAAACAATACTGATTTTCGACTCATCAGTATATACCTCTAAGAGAGTATAAATTCATTCTTTGTCTCTCTGATAAATTTATGTCCTTTTCAATATACGAATATAAGGTTGTAACTGCAGAGATGAGAGATGTGAAAAAAACAGTTTAGCTTATGCATTAAATCACTTAAATTTTTTATCTTAAACGACAAAGCTCCAGCTTGGTATAACTTACTTTTGCACGTTGGGACAATGAATGATTGAAGTCTCCTTATTCTTTGGTACTCTTCAATGCATTTTTCAGTAATGAAGTCTATCTCCTTGGCTATCTTATCGTATGCATTTCATTCATCGTTGTTTTTCTCGATTAAAACAGGATTATGGTCAAGAAAGATAACCTTTTCCTGTAATTAAAAACATGAACATTAGGGACCATAACATAAAAAGTTCAAACTGTATAAACCTATTATAATCAATTCAAAATGAATATCGGTTCTCTACTACAACTATTTGAGCTTATTTTTAATGCTCTGCTTCTGCCTGCATCTGAGTAGATTTGGCATAGAGAGAGCAGAGAGATCAAACAATGAAAATCTTTGAATATCTACATTGTATTTATCCTACTAATTACTGATTTATAAATACTGCCTTTATATAGACTTTAACAGACTCTACTAGTTTTCCTAACTAATAGGCATTACAGCCCATGTTTAATACACTAAACTCTTCTAAAGACTGGGACTAACCCACCTAATTAATACCACTAACTCTAACAATCTGTGACTTAGTCACCAACAACTACTACTAAAACAATTTGTTAAACGGTGATATGTGTGAATACAACTCACACCCTATCAACCCACGACTAAATACTTGACCGTATTTTACTCAGAAGTTTGAGTTTATATAGAATTCCAACATCCTCCCTTAAACTTAAATTACAAAAGAACAAATACTGCATTGTCCCATAAACTAAATATACGAGCATTTAGTTTATGCAGTTACGACACTTCGAGCATCTGGTTGAACTTGCTTCTGTTACCGCTGGTTTCACCCTGAGTCTCAAACTCTATTAAGAGACATACTAGTATTACAATATCATTTGCATGCCTACTCAACACAGAAACGAACCTACTTCGCATATAGATTTTGAACAACACCCTAGCCATCTTCAACACCTCGAATAACGACGAGCATCTGGTTGAACTTGCTTCACTGTTACTCCTGGCTTCAACATGGGCTTCTAACTCTACCTGAGAGACATACTGATACTGCGGATCAAACTGTATGCGCCAAACAAGCCGAACCTATTTCATAGATTTCGAACAGTTTCTTATACAAGATTCAACACCCCGTATTTCACCAACGACTCACAAAACTCTTGTAAGCCAAAATTGAACACAGCTGGATCTACACCACCGCATCTGACCATTACTAGGTCTGCACTACCGCATCTTACCATTACTAGATCTGCGATAAATCTGTTTATCATGAACAAGAAAAAAGAATAATGAAATACTATTATTACCCACATACGAAAAACCACCAATACAAAAATGCTCCGCTTATGTGACTCCCAATACTAGTAGAACAACGTACACAACTTGCACACTTACATTAGCGACTTCACTTGACCACTAGTACCGTAACAATGCTACCGCAATACTGATCACTACTTGCCTTCCCAACTTGACACATAGCCCTCTGAAATATCTTTGAGGAATAAAAACCATAAACTCTATAAAGGGAAGTACCTCATGTAACTTTTGCAGTATATCACCAACCTGCGAAGGGACCCTTGCAAACACTATGAAGCAACATCACAGGAACCACCCGTACCGCATCAACTGCAAATACCACCATGCTGACCTGTAATAATTAACACCCGTATAACCAGAATATATTCACATATTACTGCTGCATCAACTTTGCTGCTGGCATCACATTTGATTTATTACACGAAGCATCACAACAAAATAAATTTTTATTTGTATGAACTTTCATTCTTTTACAATGAATAAGTGAATAAGTATTTACACTTCCGAAACAAGTGGTATCCTCGTCTTGGTAGCATGCTTAGCCAATTCCTTTGGTTTTATCCGTGGAGTATCAACTCCACAACAGGGATTCACTAGCCTCTACTCATGGCCATCCCTTGATACCTTAGTATTTATATTCATCGTCAACAAGCTAGAGCAGCGTCTCTATCTGCTTGTTCCATGACATGAAACCAAACATCCTACTACTCGTAGGAATTTCATTCATACCTATTTAACTTATAAGCATGTCTTTTAATAGTTTCCAAACACACAATCACATAATTCTACTTATTCAAACTCCATACAACAACATTACTTGAAGTAAGGAAAACTTTAAGGAACCAAACCACATACAAAATATATACCCATCAAAGGGAAGCTTCATTGCTGAACTAAGACACCAACCTTGAAACCCTTGGTAACAATTTAGCCACAAAGATACCAAATTCTAATAGCACCAAAAGAACCAATATCAACTACTGTGGAACATCATCAACCTTGTGAAAAGACCCACAAACAACCTTTCCCACAGAAATCATACCAACTAGATTGTTTTAAAAATAACTACTGTGGTCTTATATATAAAAACTTATGGCTAGACATCACAAACATAAGTGAATCAACATGATGCACTTGTCTCAAATCAACCAAGTCATTAACTCCATATATTAGAATTAGAATGAAAAACAGATGAAACATTTTTTTCTTACCCATCTTGCAACAAGATCATATTTGGTTTCTTTTATGGAGTCAAAAACTCCACTGAATAGACCTTTAACCTAGTGGCCTTTCTGTGATACATGTATATCGCAAAATATCTTTCTAACAAGCTAGAGATGCGGCTCTTCCCATGCTTGTAAAAAATCACGAAACCAAATCAAAATAATACTTCTTTACTCATAGGAATACCTCCAAACAATTGAAAGAGATTCTGAAGAAGAAAAAAAAAATGCATGTTTCTGTCGGGCTTTTCATCGAACAATTTCTAAGCACTATGCAAAATCTTTAACTCTTCCTAGATTCTTCCCCAACCCCACTTGTTCATATCAGCGTCATCTATCTCACCAGCGGAAATACCAAGATCAAACATTTGACTTCTTCTTCACAGAAAAGAATTAAATACCACAATGAATGAATCAAAGACACACTCTAAATTTTTTATATCCTCTCTTAAAACCTAACCACTCTCTCTACCCTAGCTCTGATACCAAATGTAGATTTGGCATAGAGAGAGCAGAGATGATCGAACAATGAAAATATTTGAATATCTACATTGTATTCATCATACTAATTACTGAATTACAAGTACTGCCTTTATATAGACTTTAACAAACTCTACTAGTTTCCCTAAAGAATATGCATTAGGGCCCATGTTCAATACACTAAACTCTCCTAAAGACTAGGAATAACCCACCTAATTAACACCTCTAACTCTAACAATCTGTGACTTAGTCACCAACAACTACTACTAAAACAATTTGTTAAACGGTGATACGTGTGAACACAACTCACACTATCAACCCACGACTAAATACTTGACCGTATTTTACTCAGAAGTTTGAGTTTATATAGAATTCCAACATTCTGCAATGGATTTAACTCCCTTACGGTGGCTATATCCCTTGTAACCAATACAAATCAAGTAACAAAGATTAGAAAGAGCATGTAATCTCAGCTTTGAATCCGACTTCAAACTTCATATCCAACCTATGATCATTGATAGACACATTTTAGTGTCTAAATTGCACCTTTGTTTCTATTAAGTTAGTATTCGATTTTGCAAATATTACGTGTTTTTATGCTTTTGTAGGTACATTAGAAGAATAAAGATTTGTGGAAAAATTGGCTCAAAAAGTGATAAAGGCACCCAAGGACAAGTGTTATTGGCACCCCAAGAATGGATAAGGGACACCCTAGGATCGACCGAGTCAACCCAGCGAGTCAACCCGGCGAGTCAACCCAGCGATCCAGCGAGTCAACTCGGCCGAGTCACCGATTCACTCATCGGGAAGTCCTGTTTCAAACAGGAAAAGGATTGGGACTTGAATTTTGGATTGTTTTCGGCTATTAAAGATGACCCATTGCGATTAGAGTTGAAAGAAATCAAAAGACAGTGAAAAATCCCAGTAAATCAGCTCGGGAAATCCAAGTTTGGCCGGAATCAGGACTCGGTTCCTGTTTGAGTTTGAATTGAAGATTGGGAGTGAATTGAGAGAGTTCTATTAGGTTTAGAACTCTCTCTGGGATTTGTTAAGCCTATATATACCAAGAGATTCGAAGAAAATGGAGCACGCAGCCCTAGAGATCGATTTAGAGAATTCCGGCCACTTTCGATCATCGCCGTTCACTGCTGCTGCTGCTCCGGTGCCGTGTTCTTCATCCACCATCACCGAAGAAGACGACTCTGCAACGTCTGTATCTGTTGCATATTCAGTGTTACATCTTGCTCCTGTTGCCTTAGTCCTTAAACACTCCTCTTGCTTATTTTCTTCTGTAACGGCTGAACCATCTTCTGTAACGCATATACGCGTATCTAATCAGCTGTTACACCATTATTCAACTTTGTAATCAATATTTTGAGCAATGAAGAGATCTTTTGAGCAAGTTTTCTTCACCATGGGCTAAGTTTATTTACTGGGATGATGGAGGAGGTTTATCTTTCAATTTTATGTGGTAAGTCTATTTTTAATTAATTATTGATAATTCTTTTATTATTATTTGCATGGATTTAAATTAGAAAAAAATGGTTTGTATTAAATAGTTGTGTTCTCTTTTGATGGGTCATGCTTAGTTAATTACTCTTGATGTCCCATGCTTAGGATTTACAATTATTCTTCTAGAAAACATATTTTTGGCAAACTTGAATTAAATTGTTAAAAAGAATTACATGATTAATCACATAAATTGTTAGAAATAACTGAATCCTGATTCCTAGTTTTCTCCATATTTTCTAAAAATCATCTTTAGTTTATTTTCCTGATTTTTATTAGTTTAGATTACATCCAATATTTTCTAAAATCATTACCTTCACAAGTTCGAGAATCGGACACTTTATTTACCACTTCTAAATTACATCAATCATACCAAAAGAATCAACTATACATAAGATTTGAAACTTACCAAGAAGTCATTTCCACACGTGACATCCACATAAGTTCATCTGGTTGATCAGTTCCCCTAGGTGCATCAGGTCGGTCAGTTCCAAGTAGCGACATAAAGTTCTAATTCAATTAGCCTTCTAATTCAAAACCCATGTCTTCGGATCCTTAATGATATAGATTTCTACCACCATAACCCATATCATCTATTGAACTTTCTCTTAGTTCTCATCTTGGCCACAACAAACCCATTTTTACAAAATCAAAATAGAATAGAGAAAATATAAGAACATGTAAAAAACAACCCTTGCCTGGAAAATCTACCTCAAAAATCTATTTCAGATCTGCACTTCACGGAAAAAAAGAGGAATAGAGAGAGAGGAAGAGTGGAAGCGTCCGGAAAAGAATGTTGGCTAGGGTTTCAGTAAAGGTTTTATGTATGAATCATGGGTATTCATCACCCAAACATAATCCGTATGGAGCAAGAAAACCCTTAAAAAAACGAAACCCACTATTCCTAGGCTAAAGACCATATGGTGGGGCCAGAAGCTCTGAAAGCTCTAAAAATCAAGAGAATTCTCAACTTTTAACCAAAGCTCTCAAAATCAATCTCAAATTATATAGTTAAATATTGCTACTAATATTAAAAATAAGTGAAGATTGTAGTCAATATTACTTTTATTTTTAAAAGGAACGTAGTATAAACAAGGAAGATATTTGCACATTTGTTTTCTAATTATACACATATTATTTAAGATTTTAAACTAGGTCTCACTAAAAATAATTTATGAGTATAAAAGACTCAAAGATATATTTGAGAGTTTATCGAAATAGTACGACTATAATAAAAGCTGGACACAATTTTAAAACTGACGAAAATGAATAAATGACAAAAAAAATTTAAAATTAAGGGAATACAAAGAGCAACTACTCTTTGCTGGGTTCCCCTAAAATAGCGTTGGGATGTTATTATGATAAATACATTCAAGTATCGACTATTTAGCACTTCGACAGACGACAACAATACGGATCGATTGGTTTAAATGCGCGCAGTAAAATGTAAATTTTAGACAAATATCCGATCAAATATATAGGAATCCGAAATATACAAAAATACGTATTTAATGTATTTTGGATATACTAGTTTGACATTCAAAATTCAACATAAATATTTGGTATTCGTTTTTTATTTTTATTTGTGGTCACAAAGTAAATGTAATATAAAAGAAATGGTCTTCCTTGTACAAAATAAATGAATGTAAATGATATATGTAAATAAAAAACAACGTAATTAGGAGAGATTACTATGGATAACATATGATGGCAATAACATCACATGATATGGTAAATCTACTGTCAACAATATCCTGTAGCATAACGGTACATGATACAGGTAACTAAAGGACTTATGGAAAAACTAACATTGCAAACTCATAATATTTAAAATTTATTCTCTCCCAATTTTGAATACGGGTCTTCATACGTCGTCATTCCATAAATATGGTGTTATCATCTGCCACACTCCCTTCGGCTGGTTTGATATGTTCGGAAGATATGGAAAGGCGTCTGGTTTTGACGATCTTGCACGTATTATTTATATTGAGACCTCCAAACGGCAACTGCGGGTAATTGATTTTTTTCATACCGAGTAGATAGGAATCTCATTTATATCTGTGGTGGTTGTTTTGGTCGTGATCTGGATATCTATAGGTGCCATGAAGATAGTTAGAAATGCTTGTTCGACCGTTTCTCGTCCGTTTTCCTGCGTTCATTAAATAGTTCAACATGATTTTATTTTATTTCTTTTTTGTTCGTTAAATATTAGTTGTTTTTCAGTGGTTTATACCCACCTCTTCTAGAAGGCTGATATAGGGGTTTTAAAATCCTGGAGGGGCTCCTCTAATAAAACGAAATAGAGACATTTTGAAGTAAAACTCAAAAACCCATTATCCATAATATTTTCACAATGCCTAAACCACCCCTGATTAGTTAATCTTAATAAAATTAATTAATTAATAAATTAAGCTAATCATGATTAATTAAACATAATCTTTTACTTAATCAAATGATTTGATTATTTTTTTTTGAATTTGTGTTTGGTGGGAAAAAAAACTAGATGAAATTTTAAAAAAATTTGTCGTTTTTTTTTAAACCCTAGATTTTGATTCAATAAACAATAGTAGCATTGAGTATACCTCTAACTTAAACTCTTGATCTTTTTATGGCTCAAATTTGATGAAATCACGATTTGAAAGATTGATTTTTTGTTGTTCAGAGAAACTTACGGTTGGGTGTCATGTCGAACCCAACCGTAACACCAAGAACACCCCATATATACGGTTGGGTTTTCAACCAGACCCAACCGTAAGTAGAAGAAAATGAAGAACACCATTTTTTCCAATAGTTAGGGTTGGGTTTTCAACCAGAACCAACCGTAAGTAGAAGAAAAATGATGAACACCATTTTTTCCCATAGTTACGGTTGGGTTTTAAGGCATAACCCAACCGTAACACATCCTTTTGAGCATTGATTTTTTTGGTCAAATTTGAGTTTTAAAATCAAAATTTTGAAATAATTCAATCATTTTAACTAGATTGAAGGTAAATTGGGTAATTCAAACAAAGAAAAACCGAAAAACACACAAATTAGATAATCCAAATTTGTGTTATCCAGTAGAATTTACGGTTGGGTTTTGGCTTATAACCCAACCGTAACATATTCTGTTAATTTTTGTTACAATTTCAACACAGAGTTACAGTTGGATTTTGCCTTAAAACCCAACCGTAACACATCCTTTTGAGCATTTATTTTTTAGGTCAAATTTGAGTTTTTAAATTCAAAATTTTGAAATTATTCAATCATTTTAACTAGATTGAAGGTAAATTGGATCATTCAAACAAAGAAAAGACGAAAAACACACAAATTAGAGAATCCAATTTTAAGTTATCCAGTAGAATTTACGGTCGGGTTCCGACTTAGAACCCAACCATATGTTCTAGTGTTAGTTTTAGTGCATATTTCATCATATAGTTACGGTTGGGTTTTGCCTTGAAACCCAACCGTAAACAAGCTGTGGTGTTTGTACAAATTATTTTACGGTTGGATTTAGTAATCGGACCCAACCGTAAAACTTTCACTAAGCATTTCAGCATGATTTACGGTTGAGTTTGTGTCCAAACCCAACCGTAAATGCTTCTGTTAATTTTTTTTTTTGATTTTCAATATACTCCAAATTGGGTTTAAAACACACCTTTTTAACTTATTCATTTTATTGTAATAGATTTAAAGTAGTACATTAAAGGAAAAAACAAAGGAAACGAAATACAATAGATCATTGGATGATTACACTTAAACACTTAAAGATAATGGCGATAATCAAGCACCCGACTTGTTTCCATAATACGATAGCAATATGTATGCTTGAAATCCTCCCCATGTTTGATTCTATATTGCTCCATAGCCAACACATGCTGAAAAAAATAAATCAATTATAAGTTTGAATTTTTGAAATCTCTTTTTAATGAACGATTTATTAATCGAAAAAACTTACACTTTCCACACCATTCTCGTCGGGACGTGCTTTGAAACTCATTTGCATTTCCAGTTTTAAGTTTTCCATTTCTTCATACAACGCCTCAAACCGTCTCTTGATGGCTCTCCACGTCCTATGATTTTCATTCCCTTCTAATGCCGCAAACATTCGAAACACACGCTTCCACCAAGGATCAGTATCTTGATCCTCATGCCAATCTTCTTGTGAAACGACGTTGTCATTGTCGTTTTTGAATGCTCTATCGTAAGCATGCTCTACCATCGTATGCCACGCTCGAACAATTGCAACATCTTCATCATTCGTGTATGTAGTTACCATTTTTAGTGATTCAAAGGGTATGGTGTGAATGAGTTGGAAAGTCTAGAATTAGCATGACAATGAAAGGGATAGAGAATAATGAGAAAGTGACAAGGAAAGGTTTCCTTTTATAGCGAAAAGATACCCAACTGCTAGATTTTCAAGTAAAAAATCCGTTGGAATTGTCTACTTTAAGGAGACACAAATTATGACAGTTTTGAGAATCCAGTAGAATTTACGGTTGGGTTCCGGCTTAGAAACCAACCGTAAGTTCTAGTGTTAGTTTTATTGCATATTTCATCATATAGTTACGGTTGGGTTTTGCCTTGAAAACCAACCGTAAGCTAGTTGTGGTGTTTGTACAATTTATTTCACGGTTGGGTTTAGTAATCGAACCCAACCTTAAAATTGAGTTTTTTTTAGTAGGAATTGTAGTTACGGTTGGGTTGAGTCACCGAATCCAACCGTAAGTTTTAGTGTTAGTTTTAGTGCATATTTCATCATATAGTTACGGTTGGGTTTTGCCTTGAAACCCAACCGTAAGATAGTTGTGGTGTTTGTACAATTTATTTTACGGTTGGGTTTAGTAATCGAACTCAACCGTAAAATTGAGTTTTTTTAGTAGGAATTGTAGTTACGGTTGGGTTGAGTCATCGAATCCAACCGTAAGAAGGAGTTTTTAAGAGAAAATTAGTTATGTTTGAGTTTAGTTCATTTTCTTATCAAATACCAGAGTTGTTAAAAACCTTATTTTTAACATTAAAGGAATAACCAAAGGAAACGAAATACAGTAGATCATTAGATGATTACACTTAAACACTTAAACACTTAATCATAACGGCGAAACTCAAGATAGAAACTTTGTTCCAAGATACGATAGCAATCCTTATGCGTAAACTCCTTCCCATATTTGATTTTTACTGCGCCCTAGCCATCACATGCTGAAAAAAATAAATCAATTATAAGTTTGATTTTTTTAAAACTCTTTTTAACGAACGATTTTTTAATTGACACACTTACTCTTTCCACACTGGGTTCTTCGGGAAATGCTTCAACTCTCATTTTCATTTCCAGTTTTAAGTTTTCCATTTCTTCATACAACGCCGCAAGGCGTCTCTTGATGGTTCTCCACGTCCTCTGATATCCATTCCCCTCTAATGCCACAAACATTTCAAACACACGCTCCCACCAAGAATCGTCCTCCTGGCCGTCCATCCAATTTTCAGCTCTAACAACGTTGTTATTGTTGTTATAGAAGGCTCTCTCGTAAGCGTGCTCTATCATCGTAAGCCACCCTCGAACAATTGCAACATCTTCATCATTCGTGTATCGAACCATTTTTAATGGTTGAAAGGGTATGGTGAGAATGAGTTGGAAAGTCTAGAATTATAATGAGAATTAAAGGGATAGAGAATAATGAGAAAGTGACAAGAAAAGGTTTCCTTTTATAGCGAAAAAATACCCAACGACTAAATTTTTAAATAAAAAATCCGTTAAAATTGTTTACTTTAAGGAGACAAAAATAAAGAAGTGACAATAATTTTTGTCACTATTCAGGGATTATTTACGGTTGGGTTATCCAGAAATCTCAACCGTAAAATCCAAATTAAGTTTATAATTTCAACTTGCACTTACGATTGGGTTTTTCCATAAAACCCAACCGTAATCAATCCCTTGGAGCATTGAGTTTTAAGGTCAAATTTGGGTTTCAAAATTAAAATTTTGAACTTATTCAATCATTTTAACTAGATTGAAGGTAAATTGGGTCATTAAAACAAAGAAAAATCGAAAAACACACAAATTAGAGAATCCAATTTTAAGTTATCCAGTAGGATTTACGGTTGGGTTTTGGCTTAGAACCCAACCGTAAATTCTAGTGTTA
>JAJJMC010008370.1:1066998-1168643 GCA_023531435.1 Papaver californicum | reverse complement strand
TGGCTTAGAACCCAACCGTAAATTCTAGTGTTAGTTTTAGTGCATACGCTTTTACGGTTGGGTTTTGTAATGAAACCCAACCGTAACAAATATGTGGTTTTAGTGCAAATTATATTACGGTTGGGTTTAATAATCGGACCCAACCGTAAATATGAGTTTTTTTAGTGGAAATGTAGTTACGGTTGGGTTGAGTCATCGAACCCAACCGTAAATGATCATCTTCATCTCCTATATCCTTCATTTTTTATGCATAAATCAGTCTTTTATTTGTTTTTTGTTGGTGGGAAAAGTATAAGAAAGATAAGAGAGTTTTAACCCAAAATTTTGAAAAACCCAAAATGAGTGATTCTAGTGACAAATTTGTGGAGGGTGAATCCTTGTATGATTGCCAAACTAAATTCTACATACCCATTGAGGGAGATCCAACTATGTATGATTATTTGGATGGTAGAGAGGTTTTAAGTGAAAGTTGTGATGCTGAAACTCAACCAAATGGAGAAAGTAGTCGTCAAAGTGAAGATTCAACTGCCGAGAGTAGTCAGGTATACCTCTAACTTAAACTCTTTGTCATTTTTTGCTGATATTTGATGAAATGAGGTACATAATAGTGAGTTTTGTTTGTGACTCCGGCATGTTTACGGTTGGGTTGTCTTCAGAAACCCAACCGTAACTGTACATTTGATGGAGGAAAAGTACACTTTCACAGTTTTACGGTTGGGTGTTTACCACAAACCCCACCGTAACTCATTATGTGCATGGGTATTTATTGCACTAGTTACAGTTGGGTTTGACTCTTTAACCCAACCGTAAAATTGTTTGACATTTTTTTTGTTGTATTACGGTTGGGTCCGACGCTTCTACGGTTGGGTCTGACGCTTCTAACCCAACCGTAAACTTATTGGTTTTAGTGTTTTGTTGCGTAATGCCTTGATCTTTTTTGTTCAGCTTGCGGTTGTACCTCAACCAATGTATGATCAGCCTCCTCCAAATGATATTGAAACTAGAGATACTACGGATCACTATTTGAACGACCTGGTAGGTTATAGATAAGTTGTTAATCCCTTTCGACAATATAGCTAATGCCATTTTTTTTCTCCTAACTTTCTGTTATTGGACCATGTAGACATGGGATAAAAAAGATGATGCTAAGAAATGGGCTAGAGAACATGGGAAACTCATCATGTGTGTGATTTTTGGTAACAGCCAACAAAAACACAACCGCTTTCAAATGGTTTGTGAGTGTAGTGGACAATACACAAGACATGCGAAGAAGGGTATTGAGTATGTACCAAAGACGAAGATCAAGCGAAAAACTTTCACTAAGAAGACGGGATGTCCTTTCAAGCTTCAATTTCGTACCAACAACGAGAATAAGTGGTTCTTGTCTACAGTTGTATGCGGTCGTCACAACCACCTACCACCAGATACTTTGTTAACGCATCCTTCTACGGCACGGCTCACCGAGGAAGAAAAGCTCATCGTAAACGATATGGCGGATAAGCGTTTGAAACCCAGTGATATACTCGGGCACTTGAAGAAAATAAACTCAAATAATATGTCTACGTTGGAGACAATCTACAACGCCAAAGCCAAGTTGAAGCGTGAGAAATGGGAAGAAAGGGACCCGATCCAACAACTTTTATACTTGGGGGAGACGAAAAAATACACCATGTTTCACGAAGAAGATAAGAATAAAGAAATTAAGCATATTATATTGGCTCATCCCGAGTTTATAAAGTTAGCATGGTGCTCCCATCAAGTGCTTATGATGGATTGCACGTATAAAACTTACAAGTATGATCTCCCGGTTTTGAATGTTGTAGGCCAAACTTCTTCCAAGTCCCCATTTAGTGTTGCCTTTTGCTTCTTGAGAAACGAGCTCGAAGAAAGCTATGTGCGGGCATTGGAACAAATTAAATTATTCTACGTTGAAGGATATACCCCTAAGGTAATTACCACCGACAAAGAACAAGGCTTGATGAATGCCATTGCAAGGGTATTCCCAGATGCTCATCATCTTCTTTGCACGTTCCACTTGTGGAACAATATTCAAACCAAGTGCAAAACGATTATTCGGCCAACAAAGAAAAGCGAGATGGACAGAATTAAGAAATTGCCGGATGCTGAACAAGAAACGGCCAAAGAAAAATTCGAGGAGGACGACAAGTTGGCGGAACTAAAATGGGCTAGTTTCCAAAGTGAATGGGACGCCTTGACATGGTCTATCACCAAGGAAGATTATTAAGAAAATGTTCGTATGTTATGCTTGCATTGGAGTAATTATCCAAGAGTTATGAACTATTTGATGGACCATTGGTTGAATCCGCACAAAGAGAAGTTTATAGCGGCGTTCACAAACTAATATAGGCACTTTGACAACCAAGCTACAAGTACCGTGGAGTCATCTCACAACAGAATGAAGAAGAAGCTTCATAATTGTGATGGTGGGTTTGTTACGGTCTTCGAAGCGATGCACGATTATTTTCTCCGTGACCTTGATAGAGTTAAGGAATCTTTTGAAAAAAGCCTTTCTAGAAAATACGTCAGCTATAAAGACGAACCATTGCTCCAAAATATTTCTTATAAGGTGTCACATTGTGCGATTGAGAAGATAATATACGAAGTAAATCACTATAGATTGGGCAACTTACACGGAGAACAAGAGTGTGTTTGTCCTAACATGTCAAGTTTGGGACTTCCCTGCCGTCATATGATGCCCAAGTACCAAGAAGACGGTGTGATCCCAATTCAAGATATTGATCCGTTTTGGCAACAATTGGCTTTCGATGAACCCATCGTCAAGCAAGATTTTGGTGTATCGTTTGACGACACCACGTTGGAAAGGCTCTAGCCAAGAAATACGAAACATTAAATCAGGCGCAAAGGCAAATTTGGTTGACTAAGTTGAGTTACTTCGTGTTTCCGCACACAAGGTACGCTGTCAAGAAACCAATTAGAGGGAAGAGAAAAGGTAGGCCTTCTACCAAAGAATCGAGGGCCGTGGGACGCAAAAAAGCTAGGGAATTGCATGATGAATCAAAGAAAATAAACCCTTCTGCATTTGAGCATTTGCAAAAGGAATATGAAGCAGAGGATGAGAAGGAGGATGATGCTCAACGAAAAAGAAGTCAAACGGAACAAGGGGGACCAAGTCTAGTAGATATTAAAGAAAAAGGTCCGCGGTTCCCACTCAAGAAAGTTCAACAATTGAACTTGGTGCCAAGGGAAAAGTTCCTGCACACCCAAACTCAAGAAGAGTAAGTATGAAGGAATTAACAAGAAGAAAAAAAAGAGTTAGTATGAAAGAATTAGCAAGAAGAAAAGAAAAAGTTAAAGGCAATATATTAGTGGTTGAAGAGCCACATACGATCCGGATTACAAGAGGATTGATGCAATTTCCATCTAACTTTTCAAGAATTGAGAATGGCAAAATCGTCCGAACCGAGCATATTATTTTTGAAAATAATATGTCATCGTTTCCGGATTTTTTTCGTCCATACATAAAGGCCACCGACGATGTTGCCGGTGATGGTAATTGCGGATATCATGTATTCATCGAACAAGTTGGACCATTTAGCAGAGCAGCAGGGTTGGGTATGGACGAAGTAACTTATGTAAGGCATAAGTCAGCGGTTGAACTACGCTCTTACCCGGATTTATACAAGCCAATGATGTGTGCATATAGAGATGAAGAGTCGTTGTTAAACGAGGATTTCATTGCGTTCGAAAGGCGTTTAATAGGCAACAAGAATTGCACTAGCGAGTATTGGATGAGCATGCCAATATATGGCCAAATCCTCGCCAACGCTTTCAATTGCGTCATCCATTATATCTCAAATGGATATGATTTTACATTTGCACCAACAAGATCAACATTTGTCGAACAATTGGCTAATAGAAGATGTGTGATTGGGCTGGTGCAGAACTGTCATTTTGTCGGTCTCAAGTTGAAAGAAGGAAGTCCATTACCCCCGTTACAGGATGGATACGACGGTGACATCGCCAAGTGTTGGTGTCACCGGTTCGAGCAAAATTTCGAACTCTAGAAGGCATTAAAACCCTCCCGACCTTTCAATTCATATCATTTGTTTCTGACTCGGAGTCAGAATGATAATATAGTAATATTCACTAAATTTAATATTGGTAGTAACAATATCATATGTATGTTGGAGGAATCATAATATGAATATAGTTTTTTGGAAATGAAAATTTTGTAATATCATATGTAAACATGTCACTACAAAATTCACCCAGGTTTACGGTTGGGTTTCACTGAAAACCCAACCGTAAACCTGTCACTACACATTATGACAGTTTTACGGTTGGGTTTGGAGTCAAAACCCAACCGTAAACCTTCCAGAATTTTTTTTCCCAGTTTTACGGTTGGGTTTTGACTCCAAACCCAACCGTAAAAATGATGTTAAAAAATTTCATCCAGGTTTACGGTTGGGTTTGGACTAAAAACCCAACCGTAAATATTCTTGTTAACCTTTTTTTGGAATTTCAATTCACTCAAAATTGGGTTCAAAACACAAAATTTATGTAAACATCATTACTTTGACCACATTACAACCCATGAAATCATTAAAGTAACCTGGGATACAATTGAAATTACCACTAACAAACCCAAATGGCATTAAAAAAGAACTAATAAATAGGTTTGCGAGTGAGCAAAAAGTCCTTTAGGATGTGATAATGAGGTAGGTATAAAAAGGGCCATATTTTCCATCTCCTCCATTCCTGAAGAGATCTCTGTAACACCTCATCTTCGGTTTCACCCCTAAGTCGTAATTGACCAATAATACGAACTAATGCCATAAATTATTCTACGTATCGGTGTATAGTGTTATATCGACAAATCAATTTGACGTGATCACGGTTATAAGGGTTACCGGTTTCAGAACAAAAGTTTTCATGGATTGTTTGCCAATAACTCGGACTCGTTATACCACTTTGCCTTCGTTCTTCTCCTCTATTTGGAAAACATAATACATAGTTGCGGCAAATACATAAATCTTCATCCAAAGAAAAATCTGTATTTTTAATCCCAGGTTGACCCATATTCTACTATGTTAGAGTACTAGTTTTGTTGGAGATGATTGTTGTAAAATAAAGGTTTAATTTTTTTTTAAATGGATGGGTTGGATATGTACTCAACTATTTCACTTATAAACCAGAAGTGTAACGGCTCTATTTTGAAAAAATGGGTCTACAAGGTTTCAACGGCTCTATTTGCAAACCCAAAAAAACTTCAAAAACCACCCAAAACATTTCTCAAATGGATTTTACGGTTGGGTATTGACTCAAAACCCAACCGTAAAATCCTTGGGAATTGATCTGTTAGTTTTAGTTACAATTTCATCATATATTTACGGTTGGGTTTGCCTTAAAACCCAACCGTAAACCATCCTTTGTAGCATTGAGTTTTAAGGTCAAATTTGGGTTTCAAACTCAAAAATTTGAAATTATTCAATCATTTTAACTAGATTGAAGGTAAACTGGGTCATTCAAACAAAGAAAAAAACGAAAAACACACAAATTAAAGAATCTAATTTTAAGTTATCCAGTAGAATTTACGGTTGGATTTTGGCTGAAAACCCAACCGTAAAATTGATGCTTTAGTTTTACGGTTGGGTTATGGCTGAAAACCCAACCGTAAACTTGTAGTATGAAAATGTGACAGTTTTACGGTTGGGTTTTGGCAAGAGACCCAACCGTAAAACTGTCATATTTTCATGCAACAGTTTTACGGTTGGGTCTTCAGACAAAACCCAACCGTAAACCTTCAACATTTTTCATTTTACCAGTTTTACGGTTGGGTTTTACCTGGAAACCCAACCGTAAACCATCCTTTGTAGCATTGAGTTTTAAAGTCAAATTTGGGTTTCAAAATAAAAACTTTGAACTTATTCAATCATTTTTACTAGATTGAAGGTAAATTGGGTCATTCAAACAAAGAAAAAACGAAAAAAACACAAATTAGAGAATTCAATTTTAAGTTATCCAGTAGAATTTACGGTTGGGTTTTGGCTAGAGACCCAACCGTAAACCTTCAACATTTTTTATTTTGCCAGTTTTACGGTTGGGTTTTGCCTGGAAACCCAACCGTAACACTAACTTTTTTGGGTATTTTGACCTGTTTTTCCCATTGCATGGTTTCCAACTTCAAATAACTGGAAATCAAACAGGTAACACACAAATTTTAAGTTTAATTTTTATAATTCACGTGTAAGTTAAATTCAAACTTTAAATCCAACTTCACAATAAAGGTACAAGTAATTCACCCACACAAAAAAAAAACCATAGACATAAGGTTAGGGAGAAGGAGGAGGGGTAGGTCGATGACTTTGACGAGGTCATTTTTTACTCATAAGATTACGATGAGCAGCACCGCCACGAGTACCAGAACCAGCACGACCGCCTCGAGTACGAGCACCACGTTGCGCATCCTCGGCTTCATCATGTGTCTCTTCATCCGATGCTTGAGGCTCTCTTCTAGTAGTACTCGCATCTCTAGTCGCGCCTCTTGTAGCGGGTATACTCCTCTTTAAAGTCCGCTGCACATCCTCGGCTTCATGATGAAGCTCCCTAATCAAAGCTTGGAGTTGGTCAGGCGTCCTCACATCAATTGTGCTTAGGCATGGATTTATAGAGTCCTCCAATGCAACGTCTTCTATTCACATATGAAAATAAAAGTAGGATGAGTGTTTAGTAATAAATCTTAAAAACATTAATAACAAAAATAATGTACGTACCAAATTAAAATATGCCTTCTTCCAGAAACCATCTTATGTATTGTTTGGCATAGTCTCAGGACCATTGTTCATGATAGTTGGATGACCGAAATGGCGATACCAATCCAAGTAATCTTCTGCAGCCTCTTTTGTGCCCGGAGATGGAGTTAACTCTGTTCTTTGGATTTTGTATTTCGGATCATTGCGGTTATTCCAAACCGCGACCGAAGGCGTTGGCTCGTAGTTTAGCACGATGTTTGGGCCTTCGATCATCGACCCACTCACACACAAATTAAACATTTCACGTGTCACCATTGTTTGGACGTATCCATATTGGCGGAGAGTTCGGCGGGGGTTGGACATCACGTACCCAAACAGATGGTACAAAGGGCCGTTATAGCCTGCCACGTCCGACAATTCACGTAAATCCTCAACATGTCCATCACCCTCTATGCTAATATTCACATAAGGATCAAAAATAACATCTTCAACCGTGAAAGCATCAATTTCAGTTCTCATCTTTGCTATGAGCACTTCTTTATATTTTACCTGGGTCCCGGTGAAGACGAATTTCTTTCCCGTAGGTCCAGTACCATCACCGCTCGTTTGAGGAGCCAGTCTGGGAAAGTGATCATATACCCATGCCTATGAAGATAATAAATATTAATATAAGAAAATACGAAAAAATAAATTAAAGTTGAACATTGAAATTCAAACAATAAATTACCTGAAGCAGACCGGTATTCCCGACAATCTCAGTTCCCCTAACCCTCGAAGCTTTTCGAAGGTTAGCAAGTAGGTAAGCCAGGGTGGCAGTTCCCCACGAGTACTGATGCGTCATCCCGAGATCACCCTGAAACCACTGTAGATAGTGAACGTTGACCCTGTTGCCCGAGTTGTCAGCAAAGAAGATGGTGCCGAGCATATATAGTAGATACGCTCTGCCTGTTCGAATAGCTCTGGTGTCATCTATGACGACCCCAGCCATTTCCAACTTTGCGGTTCCTCCAAACTTCTCCCTTAGTGAAGCAACAATGTTTTCTTGATCATACCTTGACCTTTCTTCGTTGGCATCCCCGGTTTATCTCCACTGACCAATTTAAACTCAGATTCGGCTTCGCTCTTCTCCCATCCAAGTGTATCTTTCACAAGTGCATAAAGATCACTCCATGACATATTGTTGTTAAAACCCTCAAACATTGATTTACCATCCACCTCCAGGCCAAGAATTGATTGGACATCATCCGGCGTTATAGTCATCTCGCCGAATGGGAGATGAAACGTATCGGTTTCAGGCCAATAACGTTCACTGAAGGCTGCGTAGACGATACTGTCATACTCCTACATCGAATTGGTAATTCCGGGAGCTAACCCGGTACCATTTACGAGAATTTGTACGGATGTACATTCATCAGTTAAGGGCCAACGTTGAGCCCTTTGACGAACCAATTTCTTGATCGCCTGTGTATGATCCTACAAAGAATAAAATCAAATTTGTTTTACTTACAAAAGTTAACAAACAAAAATTTAAAAGAACAAGAGAAGTGTTTAGATTAATACCTTGGTCGCAACAACTTTGGCAGCCCATGAATGGGGATAACCAAATAATATTGCAGATTTGTCTGGGGCCTCACCCCAAAGTCCTTCATTCCTCCTCTTAGGCCACAGTTGAGGTTCGGCCTTTTCTTTGGGAATTTCTTTGGCAACCCTTTTCTTTGCCTTTTTTTTGGGAATTTCTTTACCTTTGTCTTGAGGGACATGTTGTTCTCTGTCCCTCTCTTCTTCCTCGTGTTGTTGCTCTTGTGGTGGTTCTCTAATCACAAGAGAACTTCTAGGTGTTGGTAGATCACCCAAGCCTTGGAACACACTATATTCCTCTTGTGCAATTTGAGGAACACTACCACCCCCTACCTCAAAAGATGGATTATGGGTCTTACTCACGCCTCTCTTCTGAACCCCTAAATGCTTTCCGTGGCGAGTGTTAAATTGTTACCCCTCTTATTCTTCCTACAACACACAAGCAATACAAGTTAGATAATTTCCAAGCAATTCAACTTCAACTAAAAAAAAATTTGACTACACAGGATTATTTACGGTTGGGTTTTTCTCAAAAGCCAACCGTAAATTTTTAGTTGAAAATTTTGTCACTATTTTACGGTTAGGTTTTAACAAAAAGCCAACCGTAAAACACATGTAGCCTGATGTGCACATTATTTTTACGGTTGGGTTTTTTATAAAATCCAACCGTAATACTCTAACAAAAATTTTGTGTGCGCTAGCAAAACCCAACCGTAAATTGTTTTTAAAAAATGGCACAAAATGTTTACGGTTGAGTTCAATTTCGAAACCCAACCGTAATATCCTTAACTCTTCATCTTCTTCCCTTTGATTTACGGTTGGGTATTGAAAACAACCCAACTGTAATATGAAGAACATGATATATTACGGTTGGGTTTTCACACGAACCCAACCGTAATGTTAAGAACATGATATATTACGGTTGGGTTTTCACACGAACCCAACCGTAATATCAACTGTGTCCAATATTTTTAAACCAAAAAAACACAATCAAACATGCGAATCAATCAATTACAAGTTCTAAGAATAACATGGGTTTTCTTCAGTACCTTAGATACACCATTGTTGGATTTTCGGTGATTGATTTTGCTTTTCACTATCGATTTCTTCTTGAATCTCTTGATTAGGTTGAAAGGAGCAGTGTTGATTGCCATCACTACTACCTTTAACGCCTTTAGTATGCTTCTTCATCTCAAATTGTTAAGTTTAATCGACGAAGAATTTTGCGAATCGGCGATGAATTTCGATGGATTACGGTTGGGTTTTTCTTTGGTTTAGTTTTTGAAAGTTATGAATAATGTTAAGGGTGTTTAGATTTTAATTGGCATAAGAGTAAAATCGACATTTAACCAAACCCCTAGGACATTCCTTAACGTAAAATTGGGTCACCTCACCTCCACTTGGAGCCCCTCCAAGATTTTGAAGCCCCTATATCAAGCTTCCTCTTCTAATCAGATGAGATGTTTTGTGGTGCATCTCAAAAACGTTTCGGCCTCATAGTCAGATGCCTCAAAAATAACAGTTCTTGTAGTGTCTTCAACAACCAACCGTATCCAGAATTTGGATGCATATTTTAGTGTTGCTCAAGTTCTTGTACATACAAACATTTCAGATTACATATATAATGTTTCCATTCATTTGCTTATTCACTGGTTGCTAAGTTATACCTTGGTATGGGTTCTTTAATAAGAATATCACACATACTGCACCGTACGTCATTGTCCGCCACTACTTAATGAGTGCACTACCCACAAGTCAAATAGTACCAATCGCTCACATTGATTAGCTGAGATACGGTTGCTTTACACATCAGCTTGTACATATACTGCCAATACCAACACAATTGTTATTGCCTAGTTGTTATTCATAATGAAGACAAATGTTATGCAAATTGAAGTTTCAGTTCAATGATGTTAAAAGTGTAATTTAACAAATCTAGAACAGACAAAGTAAATACAAATAAGCTAACTCAGATGGAGGATGTGAAGTAAGGCAATCAATGAAACAACAATCCTGCATTAAATTCCCCCAAGGGTCTTTAATGCTCTTGGTGTGCTAATTCGAGATTTCCAGTTTAGTGGATGAATTGAATTAGGCTTTAGTCAAATCTCCAGCTGGTGTTGAAGTAAATGATCTAGGCTATCTACTTAATCCAGTTCATCTCTAGCATTCAAATTTCCCCATTTCCCATTTCTCCCTAATCCTTTCTATTATGCCCTAATTTCATTTCATTTCTAGCTTTCAATCTCAAATTCCCCAACCAATCCTAACAGTCAATTCAATTTTCCCCAATTTCATTTGAAATGCCCTAGTACCTCAAATCTCCCTCACTTTCAATCCCACCTCATTTCGTCTCAAAACCCCAGTTCAAAATGCCCTAAAATCCCAATTTCCATCAACCCTTCATCTCAAATTGTCCCAACCCCTGTATTCCCTTTAACCGCACTTTCCTCTATTTCTTTAATGGCTCACTAACTTTAATTATCTGCTTTGTGTTTTCTGCAGGTTGAATCACAAAGGTAGCTCAAGCTCCATGGAAAAGTCAACATGTATGCACCTCCCTTCGTATGAAGCTAATACCCAACAGATATTTCAGGTACCTTTCCTCATCAAACTTCACAACACTACCAACTGTAACCACTATAGCCCCCAGTCCATCACTGTACTGTCTAGTTTTCATGTCACTTCCCCTTACCAGTCTGAACCCACCCATTCCCCTGTCCCTGTACACCTAACAGAGCCACATCAATTCATTTTGAAGGACATTTTCCCATACCATCACAGAGACACCCCATCCCATGCTTCCCATCTACCCATATCACATCACATTAACCCCCCCAGTACTTTCAAAACAAAATGGCCTCCCCCACACACTCAAACCTTCTCTGCTCTAAATCCTCAAAATCACATACACTGTAATAGAAGTCACAGACCATTCTACATCCCTCTAGACACAAATTTCACTAAAATGGAGAACAACAAAGGAAACAACAATGGAATCCAATTCAAGGAAACCACAACTGAAGAGGTCTCCACATTGAAAAATAACCAGGCACTAAAGCACAACAAGGATATCCCTAGTAGCTCTGGGAAAAACAAATGCATTGACACTCTCTCGGAAGATGAAGAGGAGAGGATCATTATGTATCATAACACTTCAAGTGATGAGAATGAAGAGGAAACAAAAGACATAAACTGGAGTTATTCTATAGTTGGAAAAATCTATGCAGAGGAAAGCCTAGAGCTATTTGAGGTGACTGGAGAACTATACAAAAAATGGAACAGATTCCATCTAAAACAAGCCAGAAAATAGGGACAAAATCTCTACACCTGTAGGTTTGAAGACATCAAGGATGTGCAGGAGGTCATTCAATCAGGCCCATGGACAGTCATGGACCACTTGATGGTGATGGCACCATGGAATCCAACTATTGAGAAAAAAGACATCTCATTCCAGTTCCAGCACTTTTGGAACCATATTAGTCAACTGCCAACTGAGTTCTATGGCAAGAAGATACCTACAAAGATGGCAGCCCTGGTTGGTGAAGTAATTATGCTGGAGTCTCCATCAGGAAACCCATCACATGGCAACATAGTCAAAGCTCTCACTAAAGTTGATGTCAATAAAGCAATTCCTAAAGGCATCACAGCAAGCAATGGAGCAGGAGTCACTGGATGGATAAAATTTTTCTTCAAAGGTAAACCCAAATCTCTGTGCACTGCCTGTTTCCACATTAACCATAGCCAAGACTTATGTATGGAAAGATCAAAGAATGTGCAAGCAGCAGCCAAAATAATCCACATTTTCAAACCAAAAATCACCAACATCTCTGCCCTTAACTGGTAGCCCTACAGATCCACTGAGAGAACAAGCTACAGAGATCCCCTTTCCAAATACCCAGAACAGGATTCTCAATTCCCCTCCTCAACTCAAGCCTGGCCAGTTTGGCTATCACAACTGAAAAGGAAAACCCAACCCAGACTGATCCAAACCATTCAGAACCAACAAGCCAAAATCTTCACCCAGAACTGACTGATGACTGGAACCTCAACCAACCCAGAAATAATAAAAGGCAAAGAAACCCTGCAGAAGTTCCATGCTCCAGCAACTCAATTCAGCAAAGCCCTGATAACAATGAAGGAGGAAATTACATAATGACTGACCATGGAGACGCTACCTCACTGATTCAGCCCAGCAGCAACATTGAGCAGGTAACATTCTCACTCACTCATAATACTCAATTCAGTCAGATCATCAATTATCAATATTTTTTTCTTAAAACTTTTCCTGCTATAACATTACAAACCAAAATCCTCAACAAGCTTCCATGCCACATTCCTGAGATTATTACAGTAACAAATCTGAATATAAATCTGGCCACAACTCTCTGCTACTTTTGTGCTGAAACATCTCTCAGAAATCACCATATCAGGAACCACCTCAGTCTCTACAATCTATACCCAAGTGGTAGATTCCAGAAGGCCTGGGATTCAGGCACAAAAAAGGATACTGTTGCAACAAACTTGAAAGCTTCCAGAATTCATTCAAGTAGCTACTACTGTTTCGTTACAAAAATTTCTTGGCCCAGCCCAAGAACCTCTAATCGTGAACCCAACACCCATGATCCCATAAAGAAAATCCACAGCTACCACACCCTGAGACCTAGTGAACAGCAGTCTCTCATAACCCAAAATAAACTCATACAGGCCCAAGTCCATCACACAAAATCAAACCCTACAGGGCAAATCTCACAAGCCCTAACCACCAAAAAAATAGACTTAACAAGAGTGATAACTGAAGCCCACAAAACAAAGATAAAACTTCACTACAACAGCATCCTGGGCCCTTTGTTCCTAACTACAAGTTGGCCCAGTTCCCATCAATCCACTCAAAAGGAAATCAATACCAGGCCTCAACCCCAAGATCACCCTCAACATAAGACCATCAACATCAGCTACACCGATTCAGTCCAAGCCCAATCCCAGCACAAAAATCGGATTAGAAATTCCCAAAGACTAACGGACAGGAAATTTCACAACTTGCAGGCAGATCCAAGTTGGTACCCCCATAGGATAGATAATCAAAAAACCTGGAATAGACCGATAGGCCTTAGCAGATCTAAGTTGGTTCACCCATCTGTTAAACACAAAACCCATAAAAAAATCCATCATAAAAAGGCATTTCACAGCCAAATCATTCTCAAAAATCCCAAAGCAGACCATCCCTCAAACCAAACGAATCCCCAAATGAAAATTCTCTCATGGAATTGCCAAGGACTAGGAGGGGTTAAAACCAAACAGCATCTAAAAAACTCAATTAGGCAAGTTAACCCGGATATCATTTTCCTATCCGAAACCAAAACCTCTGAGGAAAACACCCAAAAACACCTTAGGACATATAGCTATCCCAACATCTGGGCCCAAACTCACAAGGACTCTCAGGAGGACTCGCACTCATGTGGAAAGATAACCTAGATGTTACGATAACCTACCATGTCAGAAATCTTGTGAATCTTAGAGTTAAAACTAGTCCTGGAGAGGAGGATACCTATATTACCTGTTTGTATGGGGAGAACAATTATGGAGCAAAAAAAGCCCAATGGGAGCACATTCTGGAAATGAGCAGGGACATAGAGTATCCCTGGATCATCTTGGGAGATCTCAACATCACCTTGTCGCTGGAAGACGCGAGCAACCAATCGCAAGATTCTGAACCGCCTTACAACCCAACTCCCGCGATTATCCAATCCGCGGGGCTTATAGAGTTAAAACATTCTGGCCCAAAATACACTTGGTCCAATAATAGGGAAAATGAGAATTTAATTCTCAAAAGATTGGATAGAGGCCTGGTCAATCAGGAATGGGAGTCCCAGTTCCCAACTTCCATCATTCAAAACTTGCCTTGCATAGGATCGGACCACAATCCCATTATCCTAGAAACAGAAGTAAGGGAAAAAAATCTTAAAACTTACTTCAAGTTTTATGAGTGTTGGCAGAAAGTAGAGTCTTGTAAACCTACTATAGCTGAGAGTTGGCACTCCTCTGAGCAGGGTTCATACCAATATACCCTAAAAACCAAGCTAAAAAACACCAAAAATGCTCTCCAGAGATGGAAAAAAATATCATTTGGGAAAATTGAAGAAAAAATTGAAAACTTAGGAGGGAAACTCTTGCACCTAAGGGACAGCACTAGAGAAAGTGACCGGAAAACTCAAAAACTCATTGAAAAAGAGCTTGAATACTGGTATGATATCCAAGAAAGTTTCTGGATTCAGAAATCAAGGGAATATTTTATCAAAGATGCCGACAGAAACACTAAGCTCTTCCATGCCATCACAAATCATAGGAAAAAAACAAACAATATAGTGAGCCTAAAAAATAACAATGACCAGTGGATCACAAAAAGAGAGGATCTCGAAAATCTCCTAACCTCGCATTTCGAGGAAATAAGCTCCACAAGCCACAATTCCATAGACCCTAATATTGTCCAACTTTTCAAACCTGTGATCAGCAACCAGGAAAATGACCGCCTGACTAAGGTTCCGTCTTCGGAAGAAATCAATTCTGTGGTTAATAGTATGAAACCTTGGAAAGCTCCTGGTCCGGATAGATTCCAAGCTGGTTTCTATCGTCACAACTGGGATATTGTTGTCGAGGATGTCATAAAAGCCACAAAAGATTTCTTCAAAACTGGTTTCCTCCTAAAAGAGTTCAATAATACTTACATCTCTCTCATACCCAAAACCAAGATTCCCCAAACCCCAGCTGATTTCAGACCCATTAGCCTTTGCAACACCATCTACAAAATAATATCCAAGATCCTGGCCAACCGTCTAAAAATTATCCTGAACAGAATCATCTCCCCTGCCCAATCGGCATTCATACCTTCCAGAAACATCCATGATAACGTGATCATAGCCCAAGAAGTGGTCGAGGCTATGAAAAGGAAAACCGGTCATATGGGTAGATTAAGAATAAAACTTGTCATGAGTAAAGCCTTCGACAGGATAGAATGGTCCTTTATCCTAGCTATCATGGAAAAAATGGGGTTTTCGGAAAAATGGTGTAGTCTTATAAATCAATGCATATCCACTGCCACTCATTCCATTATCCTAAATGGAGTGCCATGCAAATCTTTCAAGCCCGCTAGAGGCATAAGACAAGGGGATCCTCTCTCCCCGTACCTGTTCATTATATGCATGGAGGCCTTATCAAAAATGATAGACAGCGCAAATGACATGTGTTTCATTAGCGGGATGAAAATATCTATGTCTGGACCTCCAGTCTCTCATCTGCTTTTCGCAGACGATTGCCTGATCTTCATAAAGGCTAATCAGGAGGAAATAAACAACCTCTTGTCCATCCTAGCTGAATTAAGTCAATCCAGTGGTCAATGCATAAATTTCAACAAATCGGGTTTTTTTTGTAGCAAAAATATTGAAAAAGGTTTCCAGGATGCGCTAGGAGACTGGCTCGACATCCCCAAAATGACGGCTGAAGAAAAATACTTAGGTTTTCTTCTCTTCAGAAACAGATCTAGAACTCTAACCTTCCAATCCATCCTGAAGAGCATGGAGCTCAGACTTCAAGGATGGCAGTCGAAAATGCTTTCTCAAGCCGGAAGAGCCACCATGATCCAATCGGTCATAAACACCCTTCCCAACTACCAGATAGGTTGCTTAGCCATCCCAAAAAAAGCTATAAATGCAATGGATAAAACCCAAAGGAACTATTGGAATTCTGGCAAAAGCAACGTCAAGAGTCACTCGATGGAGGCGTGGGATTCCCTATGCCAGCCAAAAAATATGGGTGGTCTAGGTTTCAAAAATCTAAATTTGTTCAATGAAGCGATGCTAGCTAAACTGGCTTGGAGATTAATCCAAAATGACTCTGATCTTTGGGCTAAAATATTAAAAGCTCGCTACTTCCCTAACTCCAACCCCTTGACCGTCCAAAAACACTCTAGAGATACCTGGATCTAGAGGGGTATTCTAAAAGGCATAAGTATATTTAGGGAACATCATTTTTGGTCCATCGGAGACGGCACAAAAGTCAAAATTTGGGAATATAATTGGCTTAAAAGCATGAAACCAAACGAGGTGACCGAAAGCCAAAAAAATTCGGGTCTAACTTGGGTTAGTGAGATCATTGATCACGATTCACATTCCTGGAAAATTTCGACAATAAGGAACCTGTTTACCGGTCTCCAAATTGAAGAAATAATGACCATCCCCCTTCTCCCCGAAGTCCGGGACGAAATGGGTTGGGGTCTCACTACAAATGGGTCCTTCTCTGTTGCCTCCACATAAAAAAATCTTGTCCAAAACTCCATTCCTCTTGCTAGAATCAGCCAAGTGAACTCTGGGGTCTGGAAGAACATCTGGAAAATCCGAACCCCAAATAGAATAAACCTATTCATTTGGAAAATCGTGAAACAAACATTAAACACCAGAAGTAAAATCTTTAAACATTTGGACGTTATGGATCAAAGGTGCCCCGTCTGTAATAAGCACGAAGAAACTAGCACACACTTGTTTATTCACTGTGACCTAGCTAAAAGAGTCTGGCAGACCCTCTGGCCCAATTTATATGCGAATATGTTGACCTATAACTGCATTTCTGAGTGGATAAATTCGTGGCATAAGCACAACAACTTTATATCTTTCAAAGATACAGAACTGATTGCTTATATCGCTCACATTCTTTGGAGAATTTGGAAACATAGGTGTGACGTTATTTTTGATAAAGCAAAACCCAACCCAATCACGATCCTTTTCACCATAGCCAACACCACGGTCCCCCCCCCAAAAACTAAATCTTAAATCCCATCCACAATGCCCAAATTAGTCCAAGCTACCCACCCACCCACAACTACATCAACCCCTACTCCACTACACAGCCAGAGGGCACCCAAAATATCCTCCCGATAGGTAAAGGCAATCGCCACATTCCAAATGTTCACCCACAGTCCATAACCGTTCCTAGCACAAATACCAACCAAACCCCACCTATAAATACTTCAGAGCCACTTTCAAAAACCAAAGCAAATCAAATACAACATACTAGAAATACCATTTTCTCCGAACAAGGCTCTACATCCAATTGGGCATCAAAAAATCAGGACTATGTGATAATAAATTTTGATGGGTCTTATTCTGTTTCTGACTTTGTAGCGGGATATGGAGCAGTAGCCCGGACATCAAGGTGCTCTTTTATTGCAGGTTTTTCGAAGGTGGCCAAGGTCGGATCCAGTCATCAAGCGGAAGCTCTGGCTCTAAGAGAATCCCTTATCTGGGCGAAAGAACAAGGTTGGAGTCAAATTTTGTTTCGGGGAGATGCAAAGACGCTCATTGACGACGTGAATGACATCTCGACTTCTAGCCCTTGGTCCTGCTATGCTTTAATATTTGATTGTAAAAGACTTTTGAAATTATTTCCCTTTTGTAACCTAACTTTCATTCATAGGAAAGAAAACAAGATAGCGGACTCTATAGCTAATCTAGCTCGTTCAGAGAGGGCAGGAAAGAATTGGAGTGATCCTTCCCCTTTCCACACCCAATTAACTATAGACCTATGTAGCCCTCTTTTCTATAAATGATTTTCGTTTTTCCGGTCAAAAAAAAAAAATATGTTATAATTTTCCTCCAACTTTATTTCCGAGAACCGAGTGATTGTTTTTCTATTCTCAATGTAGGCAATTGTGGTCCTTGCATCAACATCCCTTCTTCCTTTCTCTTCATGATGTTTCCACATTACAATGTTGTTTGGTCTGCGGAGATTATCCCTTTACTCCATGAAATAATTTTAAATTGCTGCGCTCGGATAGTCAGGTAAAATTTGAGGTCAAACACAAATTTACAAAATAAGATATACTTAATTCTAATGTTAATAAATATTCACTGGTTAATTTTAAATTAAATTTGTAAACCTCTTTTAGCATCATATCAGCATATGGCACATAACTATCCTTATGGGATATTTTTACGGTGGACACCGTGAACATAGTATTACCATTATCGTTGTATGTGTTTCCAATACATACTCCAAATTCGATTTCTTTGTGTAAAACTTCGTAAAGGACCTCAAATACATGCACCGGGAAGAGGACCTGATTTGAGATAAATTTTTTTTTTTTCTTTCGCATCAATATAGCCAACGATATACGTGGTTTAAATTGTGAAGGTAATATATGTATGTAGCGATGGATTGGTACTCATTCTATTAATGGTGATTAACGTCTGCACAATACATTGGATCAACTGTTCGGTGGCTTCTCCTTCGGGCAAAAACCGAGCATTGGCAGTCAAATCCTGAACTTCCATTACTAACCTTAACCTATTGTAGGTAAAAAATAAATTAATTTTATTTTTTCTGAACAATATAATTCGTGAAAATTATTACAATATTGATCACTTGTGATTCAGTTACCTCTCTGTTGATCGGCACATTACCTGGCACGCGTAACAGTGTAACCAATATAGAATTGTATGAGGTGAAACCAATTTGATGTTGCATTTTGGACCCACAATTGAAAGCCAGTCATCGCCAAAACTAACAATATTTGCTTTTTTTTTTGGTGAAAAATGTTCCTTCATGCATATAATAGGTAACATCACAATATGCGATTTATAATAACAAAACCTGGTATAAAAAAACCAAGATGAATAAACTTTTTATACGAAAAAACCTCCCATATTATCTTCTATAAACAAAAACTATTTTCATTAAAAATGAGACAAAAACCACATTTCATTTAATACTAATTAAACTTAGATTTTAATTATTTTCAATATACCCGAGTTGCCCTTCCTTATATAACCTAGGTATTGTAATTTTGTGGTGTTTTTTTCTTTTTCTTTTTCTTCTTCTTCTTCTTCTTCTCCTCCCCACCACGACTACCAACAACAACAATACCTCCTCCGCCACCATCACCAGCAGCAACAACACCTCCTCCGCCACAACAACACCTTCATATCCTTCACCAACACCTTTCTTATTCTTCTTCTTCTCCCCACCACCATCACCAACAACAACAATACTTCCTCCGCCACCATCACCAGCAGCAACAATACCTTCCTCGTCGTTATTGTTTCTCCTCCACCACTATAAGTCCAAATCCACCACCAACAACACCTCTTCTTCCTCCTTCTATCCTCTACAAACATCACCAACACCTCCATATCGTCATCTCCGAAAATCATCAACAAAATATAATGATATATCATCATTGTCAAAATTTGGGTTTTTTGTTGGTGAAATGTCAGGAAAACTATGAGCCCTTTTGGGGTTTCATAGTTTTTTCATCATTTTTTTTTCATCTGTAATTTTATTTGAAAAAAAAAAAAAAACTATGAAACCCCAAAAGGTTTCATCGTTTGTTTTAAAAAATGTAATTGATATGTATGAAACCTTATTCAGTTTCATTGTTTTTTTATATGCTGAGACATTTTTTCTTCAGAAAAATATAATTGAAATGGATGAAACCTTATTCGGTTTCATTGTTTTTTTATATGATGAGACATTTTTTCTTCAGAAAAATGTAATTGAAATGGATGAAACCTTATTCGGTTTCATAGTGTTTTTTTCATCTATTTTTTTTTTATTTGAATGAAAAAAGAAAAACTATGAAACCCCAAAAGGTTTCATCGTTTTTTTTCATCTATAATTTTACTGAACGAAAAAAAACGATGAAACCAAAACCGAACATAATTGAATCATAAATAAATAACGGTGCAAACAAATGGAATTGAAACTTTCTATCTTTGAACCTTAGTATGAAAGATTGATTTCGAAACAGATGAAACCTAAACCTAACAGATGATGAAACCATTTTTTATTTTGATCTATGATTTTGTTTTGATTTTAGGTTGAAAATATTACTGATGATGATGAATAACCGTTTCGTCAATATTTTAAAATTGGTTTGGTTCTGATTCTAGTTATAGATGATGCAGATGAGGATGATGAAGTTATTGATGATGAAGATGAAGACGATGATGATGAAGGCGAAGCTACTGATGATGATTTCTATCTTTTAATTTTTTCAATGTCTGAATTGACTAATGTTGGCAATAGGTGATGAAGATGAAGACTAGGAAATAGAAGAGTTTTTCGTGGTTAATGGGGTGCGCGGATGTGTTTTTGTTGGATTTGGGTTGTATTATAAGCAAGGGTAATATGGAAAATTGGTTCACAATGGGGTTTTTGTGTTAAATTTGTTTTGTTGGGTTTAATGTACTTGGATAGTGACACCTTTAGGCCTATAACCCACGGTCTATTATAATAATAATAAATATATTTACAATGTTATTTAAAGTAACAATATTAAAAAAATCAACTTCATGTTACTTGGAGATTTTGCTGATCAGAGTTTTTCACCAACTGTTTCAATGTCTTTCTTTGAACAGCTTCTCCGACAACTGCCAGCAATCCACCTTCGCTTTCTATATAAAAATCATAATACATTGCGTTTCAAAAAACTACATACATCGATGGGGTCCTTCTTACGTGAACTAATGGACACACCTGGAAAAGAGGAGAGTCTAGTTCGTACCCCTATATGGAAATGAGAAGAGATATCCGTCCTTTCTTTCAAATTGCATCTGATTTGAGTAGCCATTTTTATGGTCTACAAGTCATGTGAAATTTTTTATTAATTATCACAGTGTGCTTCAGATATGGATAAGTAACCAAAAATGAACATTACCTTTTTTTTTCCTCATTAATGCTGTGAAGAAGTTTGAAGGTGTATGTAAACTGCAACATTATCCCCCTATTATAACAAGTAATCATTATACTCCGGAGGAAGTGGAAAGTTTTCGGTTTTGAGATTTTTAATGTAGTAATAGTTTAAGAAGCTTGATATACGGGTTCCCAAATCCTGGAGGGGCTCCTAGTCGAGACGAGGTGACCCAATTTTTCGTTAAGGGGTGTCCTAGGGGTAAAATTAAATGTCCATTTTATCCTTTACTCAATTAAAACCTAAACAACATTAAAACACTAATCATTTTATTAAACTCAAAATCTCAAAAACCTCTTAAAAACCTCTCGACTAATCGTCGATTCGGAAAAAATTTCATCGATTAAACTCAACAATTCATGATGAAGAATCATAGTAATGCGGTAGAAGGTAGTAGTGATGGCAATCAACATTCCTCTTTTGAACCTAATCAAGATATTAATCAAGAAATCGGTGATCAAAATCAAAATCAATCACGGCAACAATCACCAATGGTGTATCTAAGGAATTGAACAAAACTCATGTTATTATTAGACCTTCTAATTGATTGATTGGCATGTTTGATCGTGTTTTTAGTTTTAAAAAATTGGACACGGTTGATGTTACGGTTGAGTTCGTGTGTAAAACCCAACCGTAATATACATGTTCTTCATATTACGGTTGGGTTCGTGTGTAAAACCCAACCGTAATATATCATGTTCTTGAGTATTACGGTTGGGTTCGTGTGTAAAACCCAACCGTAATATTTTCTTGAGTATTACGGTTGGGTTTTCTTCAATACCCAACCGTAAATTGTAGGGTAGAAGATGAATATTTAAGGATATTATGGTTGGGTTTTAAGCCATAACCCAACCGAAAAACTCTCTAACTTTCACTCCAAACTTACGGTTGGGTTTTAAGCCAAAACCCAACCGTAACTAATATTTAAACCTCAATCGTAGAATTAGATAAATATATTTTAATATTTTTCATTTCTATCTTGTAGAGAATTGAAAGACAAAGCTAACCCAAAAAAAATGAGGTCAATCGGACATTGTATGAAGGAGTTATGATCAAAACAGTGAAATCTATTTGTATCCAGGAATAGTCACGGTTGGGTTCGCCAATAAACCCAGCCGTAAATTAACAACAATAGTTTAATGCCCACTACAATATGGAAACTAATAGACATTATATGATATTTAGATGTGCTATTTAATGTTCTTACTACTCAACTGTTCACTGTAATTGATTAATGAATAGTGGGAATATCCGGGTTTTTTTCCATGAATTAATGGTTGGTTGATATATATCTAAAACACCTTAATTACTAATCAATTGATTATGCTTTTTTTTATTATTTTCTCTTATATTGTGTATATTACTCTTATTTTCTAGTATCGAGTTAAATGCGGAAAAGAAGAAGAAATCACCAAATTAGGAGCAAAAAGGGAAAACGGTCATTTTACAAGGCAAATAGATCAGGCAACCAAGTTATAGAATTTATAATATGAAAGTTATGCAATGGCAGCGCCTATCAGTTGCTGGATGGCTAAATCAAGTTTCATGTCCTAAACTAGGGCGAGTTTTAGGTCTTAGTTCATTCTCGCCCTCACTCTTTGTCGTTGCACCAAGAAGACTCACCCGCCGTTTAAACCTAGTGATTCAGGGATTTTGTGTGAGGAATCCGTGAAGTTGAATCTAAGATATGTATGATTTGTATGAACTAGATTCAACGAGAGTATAGAGAAATAATGGGTTTTAGCGGATCGAGTCGCTGGTAATTTGTGATGGAAGGATTGAAGTTGTAGATAGAAATAGGTGTTTGTGGGGAGAAACGAATTGAAGGCTTGTTTAGGAAAAATGGGTGATAAGGTGATAATTCTTCAATCCTTAAACATTTGTACTATTTAAGTACTTTGTTTAGATTCGAGAGATCAATTTGTACAACCCTGTCCTAAACCAAGCAATGGCCGTTCTAGTCTTGCTTCAGTCACAAAATGAGAAGGAGAAGGGTTGGTTTTAGGGAGGGAATCAAGAGAAGGTTGATGTTAGAGTATCAGACTTTGTTGGATGTAATTGGTATGAATACCTATGAACAAATTTTTTTATGTGAGAAGGTTGAATGATCAAAGTTGATCGGCTTGAATTGTTCTTTTCTTGGACTTGTTCAGTTGTTGTAAACTTGTTGTCATGTAAAAACTTGTTGTTTTTTTTGTTCAATAAAAGTTGATTGAGCATCTATTTATATCATAACTATTGTAACCACTCGACCTCTTTTCTGGAAAAAACTGTTGATGGTTGAGTAGTGGTGAAGTGGAGAAGGTGTTGACAACTGCTCTCCACTTCAATTAAGGATGAATAGTTAGTTATTAAACTTGCCACTCCTTTAATCAATTGTTAATCGAATCTTTCAGACTTTCTCTTTAGTGGGTGCACTGCTGCACCACATGTCATAGACCGCAAGACCAATACCCTAAAGAATATCCCCCCCATTTCTGACATTTGATGTCTCGTGTAATATTGTAGTGTTAAGCATTATTGATGTTAAGTCGATTGAGACATTCTCAATGGGTCTCTTGACTAAAGACTTATCTTGCCTGACTAGCTGATGAGTCTTTCTTGACTGACTAGACTGATGAGTCTGGCTTGCTTGACTAGAATGATGAGTCTAGAAGTGTAAAGTATGTATTTATTTATGTATAAGGAGCAGTGTGTCCATCTTAGTCATTTTTGCATTGACATGTTTATTTTGTAAAAACAAGTGTATGCTGCTGAGCATGAAAAATTGTATGTGAGGCCTCATACGAAGATATATGTGAGAGAAGCCTAGTATAGCTTATGATTTTTTAAAACCCTAATTTGAAAAATCAAGTTAATCATGTGAAAGAGGGAAGAGCCCCCTACTTTGTACTGAAGCAAGAGTCTCACGTTTTTGCTTTGTACTCAGCCTCATACATTGAGGGTAAAAGAGTGAAACGCCATCTTTTGACAAGAAGTAAGACGTCAAATTTTGATAAGATACAAGGTGTCAATTTTTACGCTCATATTTTACTATTTGTACCCAGCCTCACACGTTGAGAGTAAAATAGTAAAATTGTCAATTCTTACAAGAAGCAAGTCGTGTGAACTTGGATTTGTTTTTAAAGGCATGTGAATTTTTCCTTGAGAATAGTCACACAAGATTAGCTGCTTGGCTAAGGCACACACGTTGGAAGCAAGAGAGGTAGAGACGTCTCTCTTTTCAAAGGGTTTGAAAGAGTTTGGCCAGAAGGTAAGAAGCTCATATTTTACTCTTGTGCTCAGCCTCACATGTTGAGGAAAAAATAGTAAAATATCAAATTTTGGAGGGAAGCATGATGTCCACGCTTGGCTTTTGAATAGGCATGCAAGCTTGTCCTTAGAAGCAAGACGCACAAGCAATAGGTAAGGTGCGTTTGAAAAATTAGGGTTAAACTCCCTCTTTTCGAAATTAGGGTTTGGAATATCTTTTGACATACTTTTGCAACGTTTACAAGTATTGCAAATTTATTTTCAAACCCTAATTAGGGTTTGGAATACTTTGTGACAAAGTTTTTGGCAACGTTATAAATGTTGCGAATTTATTTTCAAACCTTAATTAAGGTTTGAAATACTCTTTGACACACTTTTTGCAACGTTATAAGTATTACGAATCTGTTTTCAAACCCTAATTAGAGTTTGAAAATACTTTGACACGCTTATAAGTGTTGTGAAGCGTTTCAAAACCCTAAATTGAATTTTTATTTTTGCAAAATTTTAAAGTTTAGTATTTCTCAGAACCGAGTCTTGAGAGGTAATCTACTATTTTATCCTTGTCAAAAATCCACCATCTATATTAAGTCCTCTGCTTAGCGCGGAACGAGTAACGTTGCGTAGTAAGCACTAGATGGTGGCCTGTCAGATGAAAATAAAATGAAATAAAACTCTTATAGCTCAACGATTAGATATTACCAGAGGGGTAGTAGTCATCTTGAACTTTTGAATAAGCAAGAAGGCCCTTTTAGATAGACAAGTAGAAACCCATGGAAAAGCAAGACTTGGAATTGGTCAGACAAGGTCTTTGGAACATTAGTTGGTTATAGAGAGTTTTGAGGCAATATGCTTCCATCAGAACACTGAGATGAGTGTTGAGGCACTGGTGCCTCAGAGCACTGAGATGAGTCTTGAGGCAGTGGTGCCTCAGAACACTGAGGTGTAAACTCGTATGTAACTTCTATGCAAAGTTACATAGGTATTTTAGTGAGTTAATATTGTTCAATTGAGCGTGAATATTAACATGAGTTAAATTTTGGGAATCCAGCTGCGAGATATAACACCAAATGATAATCAAATTTGCTCTATACTAGTGGACAATCCATCTAGGAGCTTGAGATTTGTTTATACAAAGTTGTATAGATAGGTCAACACTATTCAGTTGAACTGAATGTTAACATAAGGTAAGTTTGGGAATTTCGCTGTGGAATATAACATCAAATAATACTCAAATTTGCTCTATACTAGTGGGCAATCCATCTAGGAGTTTGAGGTTTGTAATATAAAATCATAGAACATCTGGAACATGTAGTGATCGCCAGTGTTATTCTGATGTTTTTCTCCGGTGATGAATGTTGATACATTCAGTAATTCTGATTGTGTATGTAATATTCTGACAAGCTCAGTCATACATATAGAGATATAGGTCGGTAGAAAAGGATAGGAGAGACAAGTTGGTTGGACGAACGTTGACTCGGTAGACAAGCTGACAAACATGTCTTGGTAACATGCATAAAATTTGGATCTTGATTGGTATGAAGGTAGACGAGCATAGTTCGATAGCAAGGCGGACAAGTTGAAGTTGTATCCAAATGCGAACATGCTGGGTCACGAGGACATGCAAGCTAGTTGTGGACGAAAAAGATAGAATCATGTACGTGAAGAAGAATCATATTCTTCTCAGAATTGGAAGCTCGATTATATGGAATGCTTTGATATAGTTTTTAATAGTGGTAAAATAGGTTTGATTCTCGGACTTGTGAAGATTTAATTTCTAAACCTAATTTTTAATAACAAAAAATAAAGAGAATTAAAACAATTTGATTTTTAAAATGGATGAAGAAAAACTAGGGCTTAAGATTCCACCATTAACCAATACTTCAGTGATAACATCTAACAATTCTTATATTCAATTTAGTCTAAATATGCCAAAGATAGGTTTTTGAAAGAATAATTGTTAATCAAGAGCATGAGACATCAAGAGTTTAAAAACCAAGTATGACCCATTAGAAGAAAACACAATTATTTGAGAAAAACCATTTTTTCAATTTTAATTCAAGCAATTAATAATAAAAGAATTGTAGAATAAATATAATTAAAATAGAAGTTACCACAAATATTGGATGAACGGCTTCCTCCGTCGCCCCAGTGATGGTGATTAGCTCATTGTAATGGAAACACACTCAAAATAGACTTTCGTTGCTCAAAAGGTGCTTACAATGGTGAAAAAGGAGTAACACAGAAGTTTTGAGACGTATATAAACGTTACAGTGAAGTGATCTCAGTGTTACATAATAAATAAAAGGAAACATGAAAAAAGAACGGACTGTATATGCAGCAGGAATACGACTGCTTCAGGAGATGAAGATACGATTGAAACAGAGACAGAAAAAATGACATTTCAGCGACAGTCTTATGTTCTTCCTCTTCTTCTTCGAGCAGCATAATTTTTTCTTCCTGTTTTTTTTTTCCGGTGGCTCTCCCCCCTATTTTCTTTGCTTCTCTTTGCTTTATATAGGATTAATAAACCCTAGTAACTCATGTGAACCGATAAGGACTCAAAAACAGATCCAAAATCAACTTTAAATCATTGTAAATCCGAATCAAAGTGTGTTCCCTTTTCCGGCTCCCAAACGGATTTTTCACCCATTTTTCGGCGTGAAACTCTCTGGATTGCGTGTGTACCAGCTAGTATAGATTGTATCTTGATTCTGGTGACTTGAAATCACCTAAAAATCCCTTAAAACACGGTTGCCGACTAATCTAGGTGACTTTCTCACGTAAACTTAATCTCCCGTCCTTTTTGGTTTTGAATTCAAAAGGGAGGGTGCCTTTAACAACTGTATGGGTGCCTTTAGTAATTTGGTGGGCGCCTTTAGTAATTTTTCATGGGTGCCTTTATCACTTTTTGAGCCGATTTTTTCACAAATCTTCATTTCTCGAAAATACCTACAAATACATGAAAAACCATAAATAGTACAAAATCGAACACTATCAAAATAGATAATCGAGCAAAATTTAGACACAAAAATGCGTCTATCAAATACCCCCAAACTTACTATTTGCTAATCCTCGAGGAAATCTAATCTAGAAATAAAATTCCAACTCACTTTCGCAGGAATCGCGACTACATTTAGCATATGTAATAAGCCTTTAAACCCCTAGGTGTCCCTAGTGGACGAGTTTTGTCTCGTGATGGTTTACAAGAGGTATACCCACAAAACCTTTACTCCAGATTTTAGCGACTCGTGAACGATTAAGGATAGACACTAAACAAGCTATTAAGTTGGCTTACTCAATTCTTCGGCTATGGGAATCATTACCCTATATGAGTCCAATTGATGTACACGAGTGTTTACTCAAGCATACTAAAATTCATATATAAGACAACAGAGCTGTACTCAGATAATCGTTAAACCACAAGACTCAGAATCTATCACATTTCAATCACATGAAAAGATTTAGAAGGTGGACATGGAAAATATGAAGGTTACACGTGTTGACTAAGGTGAACGGTGTTTCCTATATCTGTCTGAAGGTCAGTGCCAGGATGAAACCTAATGAATTGAGATACGCACACACTGGTCTTAAATCTAATACTAATATCGATTCAACTTGTATATTCATGGGTTCCACTGTTCGACTTATTAAAAATAAAACAATAAATGTATTGACAACATGATTGGATCACATTGAATCCAAGCGCATGGTTCTTATCAGCATCTTACATGATAGTTCCCATGGATCCTGCGTTCCACGCTTGCTTAGGCGACAGACACAGGGAGAACACACACATATTGCTATCAAAGTGTCAATATTATATTTCTTTTTTTTCTTTTTTTTAAAAATTAAAATGCAATAATGGGGCTTGATCTCAAAACACTCTATTTCATCCTGACGGCGATAACAATTTGATACTAGGCCCCACCAAATCACTTAGAGAACACAAAATTATAAAAGTAAAAACTGAAAGTGATATGGTCGAGATAGACTCCGAGATGTGGTGACGAATATCATGTTATTTCTAACACCTGAACTCTGTCCTTTTATGAATAGACCATTTAATTGGGCACACCAATTCCTATAGAAAAGGAGCTAAGTTTCCATCTGCCTAGAATGGTTAGTGTCACCCTGAAGTGTTCACAAGCTTCTAAATTTTGGAGTTTTTACTATTGCACTAAAAATTTTCTCCCTTACCCCCAAACTTAAATCAAACAGTGTCCTCAGTACCAATAGATAAGTAAAAAGAGGAACAAAGAGGTAAGTCAGAAAGATAGTACCTGAGTGAAGCGTAGCAATCCTTCTATGAAGAATAAAACAAAAAGATAAAAACCTAACAACCTACAAAAATCTACTAATATACAAAAACAACCCTGATGGTCAATCAGAGTAAGCAGGGTCCTCCAGAGGGACCTCCTCAACATCACCTGTAGGAAAAGGCTCTAAAAATGGTTTCAATCTCTTACCGTTAACCTTGAAAGGAATATCATCTTGAGTCTCAATCTCAATAGCACCATGAGGAAAGATGGTGCGAACAACAAAAGGACCGGTCCACCGAGAGCGTAACTTCCCGAGGAATAGATGCAAATGAGTATCATACAGAAGAACTTTTTGACTTGGAGAAAATGACTTTCTTAAAATGTTTCTATCATACACAAGTTTCATTTTGTTCTTATACTCTCTAGCACTATCATATGCATCTTTCTGAATCTCTTCCAACTCATTGAGCTGGAGATTCCTGTGAGCTTTTGCTTTGTCAAGTGAAAAATTAAACTGCTTTACAGCCCAATATGCTCAATGTTCTAACTCGACGGGTAGGTGACATGCCTTTCTAAAAACTAGACGATAGGGTGACATTCCAATGGGGGTATTAAACGCGGTACGGTAAGCCTATAAGGCATCAGTAAGCCTCATCGACCAGTCTTTCCTATTATGATTAACTGTTTTCTCTAGAATACGATTTATCTCCCTGTTGGAAACCTCTACTTGACCACTAGTCTATGGGTGATATGGGGTAACTACTTTATGGGTAATGCCATATTTCTTCATTAAAATCTTAAACGATCGATTACAGAACTGTGACCCTTCATCACTAATTATAACTCCCGGTGTACGAAAACGTGCAAATATGTTATCATTCAAAAACTGGACCACAACCTTGTGGTCGTTTGTTTTACACGCAACCGCCTGTAACCACTTAGACACATAATCTACGACGACAAGAATGTAAAATAACCAAAAGAATTAGGAAAATGACCCATAAAATCAATGCCTCACACATCAAAGACCACAATAACTAAAATAAGGTTCAAAGGCATCATATTTCTGCGAGAAACGTTTCCTAACTTCTGCCATCGCTCACAAGCAACACAATAATTGTGGGAGTCTTTAAACAATGACGACCAATAGAATCCACACTTCGATATCTTAACAGCAGTCTTCTTAGAACTAAAGTGAACTCCACAAGCATGATCATGAAAAAAGGAAATCATATTGGACTGGTCACTCTCAGGTATACATCTCCTAATAATCTGGTATGGACAATACTTAAACAAATAAGGATCGTCCCAAAAGAAATGCTTCACCTCGGCTAAAAACCTAAAACGATCTTCTTTACCCCAGTGTTGAGGCATTCGACCAGTAAAGATAATTCACTATATTTGTGAACCAAGGTAATTGGGAAACAATAAATAGTTGTTCATCAGGAAAACTATCTCTCACAGGAGAAGAATCATCAGGGGACTCCATAACGAGTCTAGAAAAGTGGTCTGCTACTACATTTTATGAACCCTTGTTCTCTCTAATTTCTAGAGAGAATTCTTGTAGCAAAAGGATCCATCTAATCAATCTAGGTTTAACATCTTTCTTAGACAGAAGGTACTTCAAAGCAGCATGATCAGTAAAGACTATAACCTTAGAACCTAAGAGATAGGATTTAAACTTGTCTAAGGCAAAAAAAAATGGCTAATAGTTCCTTCTCTGTGGTGGTGTAGTTCAGTTGGGCATCATTTAGAGTTTTGCTAGCATATTAAATCACATGAAGTAATTTGTTTTCTTGATGACCTAATACGACACCAATAGCATAATCTGAAGCATCACACATTATCTCGAAGGGTAGGTTCCAGTTAAGATCCTGAACTATGGGGGCGGTAGTGAGTAAAGTCTTAAGCTTCTTGAAAGCCTCTAAACAAGAATCATCAAAGACAAACTTAACATCTTTTGCAAGCAAATTGCAAAGAGGTCTAGAAATCAAGCTAAAATCCTTAATGAATCGACGATAAAAGCCTGCATGCCCTAAGAATGACCTAACATCTCGTACAGTTTTGGGAACCTGTAAAGTCTTGGTAAGGTCAACTTTGGCTTTGTCTACCTCTATACCCTTAGAAGATACGATATTCCCTAAAACAATTCCTGATCGAACCATGAAATGACATTTTTCCCAATTAAGCACTAAATTTCTCTCCTTACACCTAGTCAACACTAATGTCAAATGATGCAAGCATTCATCAAAAGATGACCTAAATACCGAAAAATCATCCATAAAGACCTCTAAAAACCGTTTTACCATGTCAGAAAATATGCTCATCATACAACGCTGAAAAGTAGCGGGTGCATTACACAACCCGAAAGGCATGCGTCTATACGCAAAGGTACCAAAGGGACAGGTAAAAGTAGTTTTCTCTTGGTCTTATGGGCAATAACAATATGATTATAACCAGAAAAACCATCTAGCAAGAAATAGTGGCTATGTCCAGCTAATCTCTCTAGCATTTGGTCGATGAAAGGAAAGGGAAAGTGATCCTTCCTTGTGACCTTGTTCAATTTTCTATAGTCAATACAAACACGCCACCCCGTGGTCACTCGGGTTGGGATTAATTCATTGTTATCATTCTGAACTACAGTGATACCTGATTTCTTGGGTACAACATGAACAGGGCTGACCCACTTACTGTCTGAAATTGGGTAAATAATACCTGCATCTAACAACTTAAGCACTTCAGTTCGAACTACTTCTTTCATATTAGGGTTAAGTCGACGTCGCATCTCCCTAGACGGTTTTTATATCATCCTCTAAATGAATATGATGCATACAAACAGTAGGACTTAGTACCTTAATGTTTGCTATGGTCCACCCTAAATCTTCCTTATTATCTTGAAGCACGGTCACTAGCCTACTTTCCAGGTTATTATCCAAGTCGGATGGTACAATCACATGCAAAGTCTCAGATGGGCCTAAATACACATATTTCAGAGTATCTGGTAGTTGTTTAGGGTCCAAATTAGGAGGCTCTTCTAAAGATGGAATTAGGGTAGACTTAGAAACTGGTAGCTATTCAAACTTAGGTTTTCATCCATTACTAGTGTCTAACAAAGGGGCTGAATTTAACAAAGCATTCACCTCATTGATTAAACTAACATCATCAAAATCAAACCAAAGTGGGCTAGGCATTTCTCTAATGGATCTTCTAACAAAGTGTTCGGTAATGACTCCTGAACTAGTGTTCCTATCATGTTCACCTCTTCAGTGCACGTGTCATCTAGCTCAGGTGGTTGCTTACTAATGTTGAAAATATTCAGCTCAATAGTCATATTACCAAAAGATAAGTTCATAATACCATTTCGACAGTTAATGATCGCATTGGATGTCGCTAAAAACGGGCGACCCAATATCACAGGTATCTGATTCTCTGGGTCAGGGACATGTCAGGTATCAAGGACAACAAAATCTACTGGATAAATAAACATATCGACCTCAATAAGAACATCCTCCATGACAGCACAATGAATTTGCACAGACCTATCAGCTAACTGCAATGTCATCTAAGTAGGTTTCAAATCACCAAGTCTTATATGCAGGTACACATGGTACCGAAGTAAGTTCACACTGGCTCCTAAGTCAGGTAACGCTTTCTCAACACGGTATTTACCTATTATGCAAGAAATGGTCGGGAAAACTGGGTCTTTGTACTTAGGGGTTACATTGTTCTGAATAATTGAACTTACATGACTATCTAAAAAGGATTTCTTTTGTACACTAAGCTTTCGCTTTCGCGTAACATGTCCTTAAGGAACTTGGCATAAGTAGGAATCTGCCTAATTGTGTCTAATAATGGGAGGTTTATCGTGACTTGCTTAAAAACATCCATTATGTCGTTAAAATTGGATTCCTTCTTAATTAGTGCTAACAGTTGTGGGAATGGGGCTCTGGGCACAAAATATGTCTTATGAGGAGCTACATCGGGCTCATTAAAGACTTTATCAGTCTCAACAGTTTCTGGCTCAGAATGGTGAACTATAGTATGTTCATTATCAGGCATGGTTACATTGTTATCTACCACTTTACCATTCCTAAGGGGTATAATTTCATTCACATGATTTGATGATTTCTTACCAGAAGATATTTCATGAACTCCTCTAGGGTTGGGGTGTGGTTGACTAGGGAATTTGCCTTTTTCTCTTTCTCTCAAAGACTCAGCGATTTGACCAACCTGGGTATCTAAATTGGAAATACCCTGACTGTTAGCATGAACGATCTTTTGATTTTCTCGTAAACCCTGGTTGACAAACTGCTGGAAATCTTTAGTATTCTGAGCCAATGAGGCAACAGACTCGGCTAAACTCATTATTGTCTTATCTATCGGACTCTGAAGTTGTGCTGGTCCAGAAAGATTCTTAGCATAACCAAAACCTGGGGGAACCTTAGAATTACTAGATTGACCTTGACTCTGGCCCTTAGACCAAGAAAGGTTAGGATGGTTTCTCCAACCAGGGTTATAGGTTTCTGAATAAGGGTCGATATTTTGATGATTATCAAACCTAGTGTTGTTATAAAGAGTATGGGCTTGCTCTTCAACATTCTGTCCTTCCCAAAATAGTTTGGGCTCAATACTACTAGATTGACTCAGTATTAAAGTTTCTAACCTTTTCGATATAACCGTTATTTTGGCATCCGATTCAAAAGATCCTTCTACCCTATTAACATTCCCTCTACTTAGAAGAATTGTTCTCCTGGGCTCCCTACTATTTTCCCACTGTTGGATTTTCTCGGCGATTTCATTCAAAAATGTCATCGTGCCATCGACAGTTTTATTTTCAAACCCACTTGTACATAAAGACTCAAACCATGGTTGTTGTCGGATAATCTAAACCCTCGTAGAGGATCTGAACTAGCCTTACTTTTTCTAAACCATGATGAGGAAATTGGGGTAATAAGTCATTGAACCTTTCTAAATACCTATATAAAGATCCACCCTCTTGTTGAGCAAATGTGCAAATTTGCTGCCTAATAGATGATGTTTTGTGCTTAGGGAAAAACTTCTGGAAAAAGGCAGATGTAAGTTGTTCATATGTTTCAATTGACTCGGAAGTCAAACTATATAGCCAAGATTTGGCTTTGTCTCTTAGCGAAAAAAGAAAAAGTCTAAGTTTCAATGATTCATCATCTAGGTCCTTGATGCTGATGGTACTATATATTTCCGCAAAATCCCTAACATGGAAATAGGGGTTTTCATTTTCTTTCCCTAAGAAGATTGGGAGCATCTGTATGGTCCCAGGTTTCAACTCATAGTTTGCTTCAGTTTCAGCTAACTTGATACATGATGGACGAGAAGTCCTAGTCGGGTTCAACAAAGCTTTTAAAGTTGTCATTGTTGGCGCTATCAAAGGACTAGAAGTAACTTCTTCACACAGTATCAAGTTCTCACAATTTAAATTTTCAAAAACAGGTCCCTCAAAAGAAGAGTCTTCGAAGTCCTCGTTTCCAGGGACAGAACTACTAGGTTTCTCACTAATCAAACGACCTAGAGTGTCTCTTTTCCAAGTCCGCTCAGTGATGAATTCAAGCGGTCTTGGCATACACTAAAAAAAAACTAAAAAAGTAAATCCTAATTGGAAGGGAATTCTAACAATCACAAGCAAGGATGACTCAACCAAATCAAACCTATTAAATCTAGCAAACAAAAAGCATGATGACTCCACTTAGATTGTTTCTATACCAGCTTCTATTCTTTCAAAAGGCAAATAGTTACAAATTTAGCAAACCTCTTAGAACGATCCGAATTAGATTAAGTCGAAGAGAAACAGGATAAGCTCTAAGGAGCTTTGATAACCCTGTCTCTTTGGCACTTTTCCCTGGGTTACAAGGCGGCTCTAGTCAACTTAAAATAATCTTCTTGAACTTCGAGTTCGGCTAACAAAGTAACCAATACAGTCCTTTTGAACGAGTTTCTTATAAGCTCGTTACCCTATTGGTCTCTTTCTAGTCAAAATTTTAAGGTTTAGGTTCGCGTTTGGTAACGTGTTCCTAAAGCGGGCAAGAAGGAAACGGTGATGAAATCCGAGTCCTTATATTGTATGGCCAGTTCTTTCCCTTTACTAGAAAAGTAAAACCGTATTCAATTCCTCAACATATATGCATACGAAGGAATACAGTAAACCCACTTGCATGGGATTCGTGGGTTGAACGAGTCTTACCTCCCGTACCATGCGGGGGATGAATCGGTTGTAGTCGACTCGGGCCACCGACTCCTGTATCAGTGTGCGAACCCGAGGGGTCGAGACAATATCGTAATTGTCGTCCTTCCATGTAGCAGTTTATATTTAATAATACCCTTCCGTAGGGTTTAAAAATAAATAAAGTGTCCAAATGTCCAAAAGAAGTGTCCAAAATAAAAAAAAAATTACAGAAACAATTAAAATCCTAATACACTTTTCTAAAAAACAAAAACAATTAAAATCTAAAATAAAATAAAATCTAATTAAGAAAAATCTGCGTTTTTTTTTTTCGTTCTTTAAGCTTTAACTTTTAACTCCAAGTCTTTAACTTTAATTCCAAGTCTTTGTCTCTATTTCCTTTCAATCCAAAATCTAAAACTTGTAGCAAAAAGAGAAATACCCAAAGAAACGTAAAATAGAACAAAGTAAAAATAAAAATCTAATTAAACTAACTAACCTAAAAAAAACTAAAAACAAATCTAAAAACAAGTCCGCTTCGGCGGCGCCAAAAATTAATATAGTTTTTAATAGTGTAAAATAAGTTCGATTCTCAGACTTGTGAAAATTTAATTTCTAGACCTAATTTTTAATAACATAAAATAAATAGAATTAAAACAATTTGATTTTAAAATGGAGGAAGAAAAACTAGGGTTAATATTCCACCATTAACCAATACTTCAGTGATAACATCCAACAATTCTTATATTCAATTTAATCTAAATATGCCAAAGATAGGTTTTTGAAAGAATAATTGTTAATCAAGAGCATGAGACATCAAGAGTTGAAAAACCAAGTATGACCCATTAGAAGAAAACACAATTATTTGAGAAAAACCATGTTTTCAATTTTAATTCAAGCAATTAATAATAAAAGAATTGTAGAATAAATATAATTAAAATAGAAGTTACCACAATTATTGAATGAATGGCTTTCCTCCATCGCCCCAGTGATGGTGATTAAAATAGGCTTTCATTGCTCAAAAGGTGCTTACAATGGTGAAGAAAGGAGTAACACAGAAGTTTTAAGACGTATATAAAAGTTACAATGAAGTGATCTCAGTGTTACATAATAAATAAAAGGAAACAGGAAAAAAGAACGGACTGTACATGCAGCAGGAATACGACTTCTTGAGGAGCTGAAGATACGATTGAAACAGAGACAGAAAGAATGACATTTCAGCGACATTCTTATGTTCTTCCTCTTCTTCTTCGAAGCAGCATAATTTTTTCTTCCTGTTTTTTTTTTTCGGTGGCTCTCCCCCCTATTTTCTTTGCTTCTCTTTGCTTTATATAGGATTAATAAACCCTAGTAACTCATGTGAACCGATAAGGACTCAAAAACAGATCCAAAATCAACTCTAAATCATTGTAAATCCGAATCAAAGTGTGTTCCCTTTTCCGGCTCCCAAACGGATTTTTCACTCATTTTCCGGCGTGAAACTCTCTGGATTGCGTGTGTACAAGCTAGTATAGATTGTATCTTGATTCTGGTGACTTGAAATCACCTAAAAATCCCTTAAAACACGGTTGCCAACTAATCCAGGTGACTTTCTCACGTAAACTTAATTTCCCGCCCTTTTCGGTTTTGAATTCAAAAGGGAGGGTGCCTTTGGTAATTTTTTATGGGTGCCTTTATCACTTTTTGATCCGATTTTTTCACAAATCTTCATTTCTCGAAAATACCTACAAAGACATAAAAAACCATAAATAGTACAAAATCGAACACTATCAAAATAGATAATCGAGCACAATTTAGACATAAAAATATGTATATCATGCTTGCTTAACTTCTTTCAATATCGAGTGGTGATAGTAAGCCTTCTATTTTGTTTTAACGTCGACAAGGCCTAGTCTTCATTGATAGATAAGGAAAGCCTTCTCATGCTAAGCTCTCTTACTCCTTTCTCTTGCTTAAACAACAACAATAGCTCCTTTCTTTGGTGCTCTCACGTCCCTTCCATCTTGGTCATTGTTACTCGTATCTTTTTTTTAACTAATAACTCTTCTCACAGGTACATGAGCTCTATCTTGGTGATTACTTCTAGCAACACTCTTGGTATCACCTTCGTTGTTGGTGACATTAGGTAAGCGATTGTTTTCTCTCCTTTAACTTTTGTTAGCAGTATTAACAACACTAGTCTTCGTAACTCTCATTTTGTTGGAGGTGTTGTTAATCAACCTCATTCGCACGAACACATCCTCTCCACCACTAGTTGTTGTAGCTGAGCAAGCTAGGGTTTTATCAGACGTGAATTTTTTTATAATTCACGAGATTGATTTTTATTTTATTTTTGTGTGTAGGACGTTCAGGATTTTGTTGCGAAGGCAAGCGAGCTTTGAGGGAAAGACAAGATAAGGTGTACAAGAGTGGAACCACATTTTTAGCATGTCGGACCAAGGGAAGACTTGTTTCCTTCTCAAACTTGAAATATAAAAAGAAGCTTTGCTCTTCTCTTCTTTAATATCATAACCCTGTGTTCAACCATTATAGCATCAACGGACATTAATAGTAAGGTAAGCTCTAACTTGTCTCCTTCATATTATTATACATTTCTTGATTGAGTTTATGCATATATTTTCTCAAAAGAACTCCTCATATGCTTGTTTGAATCAAAAGCACCTCCAAAACCCTAGTTTTCTTGTAAGAACTTTATAATCTTTTTGTATTTGTATAAGAACACCAATTCCATGACCAACTTTTGTAAGTTACAATCTTATTGAAACCTTTTTTTTAACATGAGTTAATTCTCACATCCTTGATGTTTTGCAGTGTCGTTGGCCTCCTGCAAGAGTGATCTTAGTTCAGCTGCTGCTCTCTGCTTCACCAGGTATATATGCTTCCAGCTTTCTTCTCTTTGTTTTATTGAAAACTGAGGTGTGTCTTTGTTAGAGACATCATTGTTTTTGAATCACATGATTTTTATGTCTCTGTTGTTGTTGTACATAAAATCATTACTTCTACTTTCTGATCTTCTTGTACAGTTTGGAAATGAGTAAAAGTATCCTTGTTGATTTTGTTGAGATATCACATGATGATAATGATGATTCTGTCTCTATTAGTGGAGAAAATAATGTTACTGACTATGTGCATGCTAAAGATATGCCAAACATGGACGATAATTTCCTTATGTTCACTTATTCTCATCCTAGAGTCCACCCTGGTCATGTCATGCACGTTCTTGGAAACTTGGGTGAAGCTGTGAACCCTCTATTAGTTGCTCCTGAACATGTGATGCGATTTTGTCTTTATAAAAGGGAATATGTTGCTTCACCTATTGATTTTAAAACTTTACAGTCTCTTTTAAGTGGTTGGGATGGATGGTTGAGGAGCATGATTGGTAGGGATCATGTCGTATCTTTTTTGAAGGATGCGCAGATTTATAAGGCAATTAGAGTGTCTGGTACTCATTGGTTGAAGAAAGATGTACGTGGTGTGATTGCTCTTCTCTTGCGCTGGTGCATCCCAACTCACACTTTTATATGCAGATGGGGAGAACTGAAAATTACTTTAGAAGATGTGGCTATCTTGTTACACTTTCCAGTTTCAGGGAACCTTGACATTCGTTTGAATGATCAGGAAGAACAACTTCATCTTGCTTTAGTGGAGAAGATGAATGAATATTACATGAAGTCTAATGTTAAGAAGTGTTTATGTACTTAGGGGATGGCATAGTAGTGTTCAAGAGAAGGGAAGCCAGTCCAGGTTTTAGATGACATATTAAGCATTGCTCCGTTTTATGTATGTGGATGTCAAGAGAGATATTTGATGATGGTTCTCATCTCAAGATGAAGCCGATAGTGGTCCCTCTATCCATCAAGCTAGCACAGGGTCTGGCTTTGCCTATAGGTAGCTTATTCCTCATCTCTTTATATTCCCATCTTAATTCCGTAGTATCAGATATGCGTGTCTCCAATGGATTTATGTTAGTAGAGACATTCGTAACTGTTAATTTCCTTCAAGCATGATTATGAGAACATTATAAGGGTTATGCTCCTGATCCTCGTAAGAAATTTGCTAATGAAGAACAAGTGTCAAGAATACTTCACTGGACACACAAACGTCCAAGATCTGATAAGGAGCTTATTACATTTTTAGACGACATGGCATCAACAACTTTACGCCCCTGGGAACCATTCCCTCATATATCTCAGTTGAATACTTTCGCATCTCATTCTAGTACTTTCTTGACATCTGGAGGTCACACTACTGATGCTGGAGAAATTACTTTATGTTGAGCTGAACAACTGGTTACATTTTGTCAATATTTATGGGGTCTTACAAGGTGGAAGCTTATAATATTGATAGGGCTACTCGTCAGATGGGATTCGACCAGGATGTCCCTTCTGGTCGCCTTCCTCTGTGGATGACTTGTATCTCACTTTAGACCAGTGTTCACATGTGGAAGACAACAGTTTCCTTTTCTTAGTCTCTGAAAGGAAACCAGTAATAAATCCCTGGTAAATGACTCATTGGCAGAATGAGCATGCTCGTTTTGCTAAGTTTATTGAAGTAGTTTTTCCAGAGTCGTGGGACCCCCTTATGATAAGGTTTTGTTGAACCATTCTTTGTTAAAGCGTTTCCATGCTAGTAAGCGTATAGCTCTGTCTGAGCCTACTCAAGTAACAATTTAGAATTTATTTTTCTTTTGTTATTTGTACACTCGATATATTCATGAATCTTCTAATTAGAAAGAATATCAGGTGAAGCCTCGAAGTGGAAAAAAGAAATCAAAACACAACGACAATCCCCATGTAGTAGAGACTGGGTCAAAGAAACGTGTCGGTGGAACTCGTTCTGAAATTGCTGATTCTCCTATTTCAAAAGTAGGAATGTTTCACTTTGTGACTTATTGTGATTAAATTCATCCTACGTGACTGATTATGTTGCTTTGCGGAGTTCATATTCTGTTGGAGGAATTTTGATGCCTCCGCCAGCGCAATTGAATCCATTTGTTAGAGTTGCAGCAGAAGCAAGGGACGAAACTAATGATTCTGAGGTGAGTGGCCTGCTTTATGTTACCTTTACATCTTGAATGAACATATTTAGCAACATAGGTGATTGTCTTTCATTATTTTCAGAAGGAAAATATGTCTGATAATGAAGAAAGTGATATTCTCAAAGTTTCTTCGGAGGGTGATAAAATTAATCATTCTGTCTCAGAAGAAGAGGAGTATAATAACTCGAATCATAATCTTGTCATTCCGACTAGCTCACAACATGAACGGGTGAGTCTTCATCTTGAATTGAATTAATAATTGCTTAGAAACATCTTTTGAATGAATTAATGAATGAAAACTTGAATGAAAACATGAGCAAATTCGTGAAATTTCACTGTTAAAAAAATTCAGAAATAATGCCTTTACTGAAAACGCCATAAAATTTTCATATGTAATCCGTTTTCGATGATCTACCCAAAAATTGTCATGCCCATGAGATGAGCTATACCCTGGCGCGGAAGATTTCTAGTTTCAAGGTCATTTAGTGCCTCAAAAAGACAAAACAGCAAAAATTTAGGAAGAATTCAGGAATTTTTCAGCTGGGAAGTAGTTGAGAGTTTTGATCATATATATTAGCTCGTTTGTCCGATTGCTATGGTTTTTTTTATATGTTGTAGGGGACACCCACACAAAGATATTGATATATAACTCAACCATATATTCATTACCAGTTGCTCCCGTCTTGCAACTTAGTACAGGACAATGCAAAATTGCCTTTGGTGAGCTCAATGAAAAACTTGTTTTTAAGCCTCCGGGCAATTTGCTTGAGTTTTGGGTACTTCATGAAGTATATTTACATAATCAATCCACTTATATTCTGGAAATTCTTGTTGGAGCATGAATCTCATATTTTTTCATCAATTGGCAATTTTACAGAGCGAAAGTAGAGAGGAGCGTAGTAGCATTGAAGAAGTACTGATTGTAGATCAAATTGATAAGTCAATTACCTCTCTATCTCAAAAACCCTAATAAGTTCTCACTAACATGATTATTGATGTAGAATACCAGAGAAAAGACGTCACAGAGACTGAAAAAGCCTTGGTTATGTCTGAGTACCCTGGTGCTGGCCTTCCCTTTTATCCTCCGCTTAGTAACCCACTTCCAAAACATGTACTTGTTGGAGGTTTTAGTGTTCTAGAAGAGTATGCTGACCTTTATACTCAGGTATGACAGAAGTATGGTCATATTGCTACCACCGAGAAGTATGGAGACCCCACTGTCCTTGCTTTTCGTGTGAGTGAAGTACTACCCTCTATGTATGAAATGTGCATTTTCACTAGTGCTACTGTTGCCGAGTGTATGTTCATAAATTGGAAGTATCATCTGGAGACATGTAAACGACTAGGATTCAACACAGCTTGGTTTGGTCATGGCATTGATTATGTTAAGGAGTCACAGGATGTAGCAGGTGTGATCCCTTCTTCTGACCTTATTGAGCGAGAGGAGAAAGAGGTTGAAAGGTTGACTTAGGAGTTAGAGTAGAAGGAGGATGCTCTCAAAAATATGAAGGAGTCCCTATCTAAGAGGGATGAGTCGTTGTTGGGTGGCTTCCCTTAGGCTTTGTTTGGAACTCTGAACTTTTATGTTTCTTCATTCTTGAGAGATGGTAGACTTATTTGATTTTGTTTTTGGTTCTTTTGTTTGGATGTGGATGAGTGGATATTTAGTAGGTATGATTGCAAAGGTTCTATTTTGGATAAACATGGATTTTGAATTAATAAAATTGAAATTTGATAACTGAAAATGGAATTTGATGAGCAAACTAAGCAAATATCCATGGATGTTTCAGGCGTAAAATGCCTTGAGCTACTTCTCATATATCGTTGCTTCTACCAATTTGTCGTTTTGAGAAATAGGGAAGCTTTAGTTCTTACATACACATTTAGTCCCCAAATCCAATTTTCCTAACTCAATTTTCTATTTGATGATTTACTTCAGGGAATGGCAATCACTCGTGGAGTGATTAATGAATCTGTAGAAACGAAAATATTTAGGGATTTCCATTTCTTATATTGTTGATGGACGCGAACACGAGGTAGTTTGATGGCACCATTCTGTATCCAAATTTCAAAAAGTCTAATTAGTTATTCGATTGAAAATGGGAAGTCTAGGGTATCTGGTTCTTCTCTTGGTTGTTGCTGAGGATGACGTTGAGCGGATAGTGGGTCAGGATTTGAGCCTAGTGTTGGTGTTGCACGCTTGGGCCAATTTTCTGGCATTGGAGTTTTTCTTTTGCCTTCTTCAGTCATAGTACTCACAGATGGTAGAGTACTGCACTTCTTATGAGTCCGTTGTCGACTGCTACGAGTCTTGCGTGTTTCTTTGTCTCTAACGGGTCTTGTTTTTTCTGGCAAGGTTGGTGCAATTATAAGTTTATAACTGATCGCTTAGCAGCTTTCGATAAGGTCTGGGAACACAAATCTTCCAAAAGAGATTTGTAAGATATCATTATCCCTTCGTCGTAAAGACCCTGATTGCAACGTGTTAGATATAACGAGTCTTCTTTTTGTTTTTAAAGGAAATGTTCCGAGTCTTCACGATCGGTAAAATCAGGTTGGTGGCTCCTTTCTGGTTCATACTCAGCATGAGAAGAAATTTTACCAATGTCGTCATCCGTGGAGATGTGAATCGGTTCTTTCGATAACTGATTTCTAAGAAAGTTCAAAAGGGTAAACACTTTGTTCTGGGTCTGGAATATTTCGGCTTGATTTGTTACAAAATTTATATTAGATCTTCAATAACGATTAGGCTTTGAGTATCTACATCCTTAACAAGAATTTGACCGGGCATAACAAATTTTGGAGTAGTAAGAAGGATTCCGCAAGTATTGGGAAATATGAAATTGTGATCTAATACTCCTGGGCCATTTCTATAATCAACCATCTTGAAATTGAGAAAATTGATGAAATTAAGAAAATAAAAAAATCTGTTTTGCAACTGAGAGATTGATCTCCCACTGTGGTCACCAAAAAATTTATGGGGAAAAATGAATTGAAGGCTAATTTAGAAAAAATGGGTGAGCAGGTGATAATTCGTCAATACTTAAATATTTGTACTTTTGAAGTACTTTGTTTAGATTCAAGAGATCAATTTGTACAATCCTAGCCTAAACCAAGCAATGGTTGTTCCAATATTGCTTCGGTCACAAAATGAGAATGGGGAGGGTTGTTCTTAGGGAGGGAAGCAAAACAAGGTTGAGGTCAGAGTATCAGACTCTGTTGGATGTAGTCAGTGTGAATAGCTATGAATAAATTCTTCTGTGTGAGAAGGTTGAATGATCAAAGTTGATCGACTTGAATTGTTCTTTTTTTGGATTTGTTCAGTTGTTGTAAACTTGTTGTCGTGTAAAAACTTGTTTATTTTAATAATTGAGCATTTATTTATATCATAGCTATTGTAACCACTCGACCTCTTCTGGAAGAACCTGTCGATGGTTGAGTAGTGGTGAATTATAGAAGGTGGAGAAGGTGTTGAAAACTTCTCCCCACTTCGTCTAAGGCTGAATAGTTAGTTATTCAACTTACCACTCCTTTACCCAACTGCTAATTGAAGCTTCCAGACTTTCTCTTTGGTGGTGCACTGCTGCACTACATGCCGTAGACCGCCAGACCAATACCTTAATGAATATCTTCCCATTTATGACATTTGATGTCTCGTGTAATATTATAGTGTTAAACACTACTGATGTTCAGTTGATTGAGACCTAGTCAATGGGTCTCTTGACTAACGACTTGTCTTGCTTGACTAGCTGATGAGTCTGTCTCGATTCACTAGACTCATAAATCTGGCTTGCTTGAATAGACTGATGAGTATGTCTTGCTTGACTAGACTGATGAGTCTAGCAGAGTAAAATACGTATTTATTTATGTATAAGGAGCAGTGTGCCCATCTTAGTCAACTTTGCATTGATATGTTTATTTTGTAAAAACAAGTGTATGTTGTTGAGCATAAAAAATTGTATGTGAGGCCTCATACGAAGATATATGTGATAGAGGCCTAACATAGCTTAGGATTTGTCAAAACCCTAATTTGAAAAATCAAGTTACTTACGTGAAAGAGGGAAGAGCCCCCAACTTTGTCTTGAAGCAAGAGCCTCACGTTTTTCTCTTTGTACTCAGCCTCACACATTGAGGGTATAAGTAAAATACCATATTTTGACAAGAAGCAATACTCAAATTTTGATAAGAGACAGGATGTCAATTTTAACAAGAAGCAAGATGCTCATATTTTACTCTTTGTACTCAGCCTCACACGTTGAGGGTAAAAAAGTTAAATTGTTAATTCTTACAAGAAGCAAGTCGTGTGAACTTGGCTTTGTTTTTAAAGGCATGTGATTTTTTCCTTGAGAATAGTCACGCAAGCTTAGCTGCTAGGCTAAGGCGCACACGTTGGAAGCAAGAGAGGTAGAGACGTCTCCCTTTTTCAAAATTAGGGTTTGAAAGAGTTTGGCCAGAAGGAAAGAAGCTCATATGTTACTCTTATGCTCAGCCTCACATGTTGAGGAAAAAATAGTAAATATCAAATTTTGGAGGGAAGCATGATGTCCACGTTTGGCTTTTGAATAGGCATGCAAGCTTGTCCTTAGAAGAAAGACGCACAAGCAATAGGTAAGGTGCATTTGAAAAATTAGGGTTAAACTCCCTCTTTTCGAAATTCGGGTTTGGAATATCTTTTGACATACTTTTGCAAGGTTTACAAGTATTGCAAATTTATTTTCAAACCCTAATTAGGGTTTGGAATACTTTTTGACAAAGTTTTTTGCAACGTTATAAGTTTTTCGAATTTATTTTCAAACCCTAATTAGGGTTTGACATATTTTTGACACACTTTTTACAACGTTGTAAGTGTTGCGAATCTGTTTTAAAACCCTAATTAGGGTTTGAAAATACATTGACACGCTATAAGTGTTGTGAAGCGTTTCGAAACCCTAAATTGAAGAAAAAAAATTATAGAATTTTAAAGTTTAGTATTTTTCAGATCCGAATTTTAAAAGGCAATTTACTATTTTATCCTTGCTAAAAATCCACTATCTACAATAGGACATGGGTTTGACTTTGGGAACGAGTTTGGTGTTGTTTCAAGATCTAGATTTCAAAAGCAGCTCGGTTTTTTTGAGTAAATCAGAGAAGGATATGAAGCTACTGATGGGTTCGCTGGTTTGTCTGTGATAGTGAAGTTGAGAGATGTGGGTTCTCCGATGCTGCTTGGGTTTTCATATTTGAATTGCTCGTTAATGAACTGAGTTGGGTATTGGTTGTGGTCGGAAATACAAGAATGAGAAGATTTTGAACTGAATTATTGACTGAGTTAATGGGTTGATTGAAGTTTGTTGGTGATGAATCATAGAAGTGAGGGTTTGAATATGAGAAACATATAGAATGAGAAAAGAGGAAAATGGCATAATGAGATTTGTGTTTGGACTAGTTTTTGAGCGAGAGAGAAGAATGATTATAGCCAAGATGGTAATGGTTCTGTGGTTGTGTTACAATAAGAGATAGGGTCTGTTGGTTGATTGAGATTGATTCTGGGTCTGTTGTCGTGAATTAAAAGTTGTTAGATTGTCTTGAATGATTGAATTTTGCAGGGAATGCGAGAATTGGATGTTATAAACACCAATAGTTCATGCCAGAATCGACCAGGAAATTGCACAGAAGGTGCTTGACGAAATGCTATGAACTTCCGTAAATATGAACGAATTTCCTTGTCAGTCTCATGGAACTGACAGGCTTATATGTTTGTTGAAATTTGTTTGGGCTTTAGTTTACGGGATGTTCCTTATGGTTCTCATTTTTTCTTAAAGTTTGATCGGGATTGACATATATTTGAGAATTAAAAAGTTAGGGTTTGGTTAAAAGAAAGAGTTCTACTCCAACAAGGGTTTCTACAAGTGAAGAGATATAAAAAGGAGGACAACTACAACAAGAGAAACACACTTATAATCTAATTTTTGACATCTACCATTGGGTTTTGTAGGGTTTGATACAAGTTGAAGAGAAGCGTCCGAAATCGAGAATTACACATCTAGGGTTTGCTTTATTGCTTTTTTCTTATATTTTACTTAATTTGTGAACTCCAAAACTATAAGTAGCAAATTTTTTTGTTGATTATGGAGGATTTTGAAACTCCGTAACATGTTTTATTAATCAACTTTTGCAAGTTAAATCATTTGATAAATTCTTTTGTTGATACCCACAGCGAACTCTCGCAATTCTTCACTCGAGCTCAAACAATTCACTGTCTCACTAATCTCCTTCTTAGATATGATCACCACTAATCCGAACTCAGATCCCCTCATCTCTACAATGGTTGCTTCCGTCTCCATCCCATACCCACAGAAACACATAAGAAATGAGCTTCACTTCTTAGATAAAAGGGACTCATTAAAGGCACCCAGTTTAGATAGGGGCAGCCATAATTCAATAGTGAGATGCATAAGTAATTTCTAATAGAGTATATGGCTGTCCCTTAACACCTGCATGACTGCCAATATTGTTTGCCCGTTGAAATGACCATTTTGCTCTTTTTCGCATATTTCTTTTTTTTTTGTACCAAGTGACTCTAAAATACCTAAAACTCAAAACAAACGTAATACATAATTCATAAAAAAAAATACCAAAAAAAACAACAGATATTAAATCAAGGTGTTTTAGACACCTATCAGTCATATGTATTAACAATTCAAAGAGATGTTGAAGTTAAAACAACAGTTTATCAATAATTCATGATCTGAGATGGAAATAGAATTTGTAATTTACTGTTATAACACTAATATATAAATAGCTTAGAGAAGCTTGAAGCAAATCTCATGTGTATAATTGCTCCCATGAAAGGTAATGGCTTTTAAGTATTGTATATAATACTAAGAGTCAGTAAAATACGTTAAAATGACATGTTTCTCATGTCGGGTTAAAAGAAATCGTCTTTTTTTGTTGTTGATTACTTCTCAATTTGTTTCTCACGCTTGGTTTTCAGTGATTGAAATACTATTTTCAGGAACGGATTCAAATTTCATTTCATTTGATAGATTTTAATTATTATTTTTTGTTTATCATTTTTTAAATGTGTATTACTTGTTTTGGATTTGCATTGGGTCTCTAAAATGAAAGCACAGATGTTTAAATTCATTAAAGAACACTCGTTTATTACAACTAATCAAACATTAAAACAAAGCTAAAAGACTGATTATTTATTTATTTTTGAAAAAGAAAACCCATATAAATAAAGATTAGCATGAAAATAAAGCTGGATATATCAGAATTTGTAGCCTGATATATCTGATATCATGCTACAACCTGCGCAACGTTTTCAGCGTCCTGGGTTGCGTTAAAGGGTCGGGCATACCTCGCCCATTCTTACAATGGGGGGATAGTAGGCAGTTCTTGTGCGGATATATTTTCCTGTTAAACTATTGAAAAAATGTCAGTAACAATAGTGTTTAATTGTACGGATTTTTGAATTTTAAGAGATATCTAACTAAGAAAATGATTGACCTTTTTAAAGAGTTGGTCGTGCTCCCGTTATCCGACTAAGCTTGGCCACAACATAAATTAACTTTTGATTTCCCGGTATCTGGGTTGGTGCACTGACTTGGAAAACTATTTGGCGCGACAAAGTTTCATACAATACTTTAAAAACATGGGCTTTCCCATGGTTTTGTCGTATGTTAAAAAAGGAGAACGATCACAAACTTATGTGATGTTGTATTTTAAAATGTACACAACTTGGAATTGTATTATCGTCAAACCTGTTTTATTCTTATTAGTGATTTCACTGGGTGGTCCAAAAAACGTTCAGCAACGATTCCGTCGACAAAAAAATTCGCCAAGCCTGTCCGTCGCTGACTTCCATGGCTAGGTATAGCCTGGTATCAGTATTTGTAAATAAATTGTGTTTAGTTTATATCAACTGAAAAAAAATTAAACAACAAAGGAAAGATCGGACAAGAGGCATACTTTGCCCTAGGGAACACTGGGGCCAAGCATGGTTTAGATAGACAACTCCCTTCCCATTCTAACATATATCTTAAGCATATAAAGCAGTAAATGATTAACCATTTGTTGCTGAAAGATTGAGTCTGGCCAAATACTGTGAAAGATTTGTTCACCTGCCATTGAGACTTATTAACATGTAAATAATCTATATAGAATAACATTGTTTGTATGTACCATTGTAGGGTATAAAATTAGTATACCCCAATCATGTCGTCCGATGTGGGCGAGTTAATCTCCCGCGATGGTAAATCTATGTTCTTGGCTAAAAGCAGCAATCGGTGGTGGAATGGAAACTGTGGTGGTAATCGCAACACTGTCATCAAGTACAGTCGGGTTTGTTCCATTAAAATTAAAGTTTTATAAGGTGTTAACATATGCAGAATCTGTAATGTCAATAAGGGACCGTAAATATTTTGTTTATGAGTTATTCGGATGTGTATATATATGATATATGTACGGATGTACCAAGCATCAAGGGGCAGAGGAGATGTTCTTGTTAAGGTAAGCAAATAGATACTTTTGCGCACTACAGTGTTTTTAATTTTCCATCTTTGGACCTTATACCCGAATACGGTTATCTTAAGTTGTGTAAGTGAAAGGTTAAAACCAAAATGCTATAAATATATAAGCATGAAATACATAGAAATGGTTGTGAAATACATATGGTAGTATTCTCAAATGGACCGATTTCCAAATAGTATAATCTAAATAGTATACTCTAAAAAGCTTATTTTATTATTTAAATTTGTAAACTTTTGTTGATTGGTTTATCCCTCATTTCATATTTGGAATGCTCAAAACTGATGATCGGAATAATCAAATATATACGGATGCAATCATTATTGGGACATGTAAATCTAGCCCACCAGGTTTTAGCATGATACGGAATTAAAAGTTACATTTGTGAATTGAAAGTTACTGAGATCTGACCTTTTTTTTTTTTGGTCCTTGGTGTGCCTCGTAAATGGTATGGGATATCTGTATTCCAATTATAAACGATGAAATACATAGGATGTTATTAAAGGTTTAATTTTGGGTGCTATTTATTAGAGGGTGTAATTAAAACTAAATACAGTGCATATGGTATCTTAACATAGAGGCAGATAAAACTTATTTTTGGAAGCATATGTAATTAGATACCAATGAATTTGAATTCATGTAACGTATGAAGATTCAAAATACCAAAATAACTACTATTAACCGTATGAAAAGGTTTACATCATCTTTTCGACACGTTTTAAAATTTTTATGGAAATAAAGATTTGGTTAAAGATTTTATATGTATGTCTCCACTAATCCTATCTTTATTTAAGTTCAAGTTCTAAGGTTCTTGTGAGAACAAATAAAGTACGAGCCACAAAAGAAAAAAATACTAAAGTTCTTGTTGTTTCATTTGGTAAGGCAACAAAAAATTCTCACTTTTTAAAAAAAAAAACTTTTTCTTGTCTGAAATATTCAATCGAATGTTTTAGGATTTATGAATTTAGATTTGATCTTAGTAGTTAGACTCAGTACGCTCGGTCCACTTTCTAGTGTTAATTTTATTTGCAATTGCTTTACAAAATCCCTCTGCAAGGTCTCATAATTTCTACTTGTGTAAGAGTTATTCAACAATTACGGATATCCTAGCTCTTTACTAGTATTAAAATTACTAACAAACTAATTTAGTTGGCCACCTAAACAATTTATCAATAAATCATAAACATTAATTATGGTAAAACCAAACTATAATCATGTGAAATAGTAGAAAAATAGATTTGTATGCTAAATTGAATCATGTGTTAGAACTTAGAATTCATCCTCAATCAATAAGAATTTTAGGTACTCATGGATGTAGTAAAATCCATGGTATACATACGATAAAGTAGAAAGGAAATAGTTACGGTGATGAAAACGCTCCAAAATCCTAGCTTTTTCCCCTTGTATTTTTCTTTCCAAAAGATTGATAAAGGAATAGAATAGCCCCCTTTCATCCTTTTAGAAGTGTCCCTTATATAGTACTTCAAATATAATAGACCCTGTGCTCAAATACCAGTCAAAATAGGATCCAAATTATCAAACTCGTGCGTAAAATATGAAAATCAGGACTAATCTGAGTCTAGTCGGCCAAGTCTGGACTACTACGCTTCTTCATAGTTGTCCGAGTCTGAACTACTATCGGGCTTTTTCTTCTTTTCCTTCTGTATTTTAGTCGGCCAAGTATGGACGACTAAACCTGCTCCTGGTCGTCCGGGTCTGGACTACTGCAACACCTTCTCTACCTTTTTACCCATAACCTCTTCATACAGAGTCGAAATGACTTCATTCTTTCTCCGTTGGCTTCATTTTCTCGTTTTCCTCAACATTTTGAGAAGAAATCCTGAATTTAAACGATTTCCCCTCCCTTTTGGATGATTCACCTAATAAGAGACATAAAATAGGAAAAGTAGTAATAATACAAAGTAATTCACATAAAAACTAGCAAATAAGCGTAAGAAAATGATACTCAAAACATGTAAATTATGCACTTATCAAATTCCCCCACACTTGCCTTTTGAAATTCCTCGAGCAAACTATAATTATAAACTAACCTAAACTACAACAACTCCATTTCGTTGAGGATACAGTTACACTTAGCAAATGTAACAAGCCTTTGAACCCCTAGGTGTCTCTGGTATACGAGTTATAGTGTCGTAAGGGTTTACAAGAGGTATACCCGTAAAACCTACTCCAACTTACAAATATTCCAGAGCACATGCATCCAAAAAGCTATGAAGATATTAAGTTGTTGCACACTAATAATAAGAATTTAGAAATGCCAAAGAACATTATTCTCATGCTTAACTCTTGAGTTAGGAGAAAACCACCATATTAAAGAATCTAGGTTCGAGAGCGATCGAATATTTCTACTTCTGCCTCGCCAATAGGTTTTTATGAACTTGTACTCAAAGGACGCACTTTATGGTTCTCATGTGTACAGGCAGGAGTGAAGATAGAAGTTCTGCACACGTTGAATGGTGGGAAGGAAAGGTAACCTTCCGAATTATATGAATATGTTATCACATAGAACGTGAGACAAAAAAGAACCCCTTTTTTTTTCTAGTGACCTCTAAGAAAGGAAATCAACCACTATGCAAGGATGGGAACGCTTACTTACCTTCTCACCGGATTCATAATCAACACTACTCCCACAGTATCCAATAGAAACGTCTTCAGTCTTCGATCTTCAATTGTTGATGATGAACTCTTGGACTTTGTAGAACCTTGACAATTGTAACTCTTTTCCTCAATTCCTTATTGTTTGAAACTTCTTTATATAACTTTTCTTCCCCATGACCTTATTGAATGAATACAAAAAAAATGTATTAAAGCAATGATAAACTTTTTTTTTTGCTAAATTAAATTAAAAAATAAAATGAATAATGAAACTACTATGGTCGTGGAATAAGGACTTTACCACTTGATTCTTCACAACTTGTATTGTCTCCGTCTCATAAACTTCATAAAATTCACATCTTTTGGTTTTCTTTGCTCTTGTACATAAGTCTTCAACATGTATATATAATTCCGCTCTTTGTATTGTTGCTTCACTTAAATATGAATTTAGCTCTTTCTTGTACCATTGCTTGTAAACCTTGAACGTCTTCAACTTTCCTTTGAATTTTTGATATCGCTCCGCTTGTTGATGATAATGGTGTTTCTATGGACCTGTTGTTGTACAGAGAATGGTGCCAACTGCAAACAAGACTATAAGGTAAAGTTAGCAATTTTGATGGTAGTGCTAAAATTGGTGCGAAGTTAGGTAACTCATCATTCTACCCGGAGTTTGCGCAAATGAAACACTTTAAACGAACAATTTAGACAGGTACAAAGAATTAAAGGTTTGGTGCCTCACTCATAGGTATTGAATGATTATCTTCTCGAATATTGTATTCTCTACCAGCGGTTTAAGTCCATTTTTATCATCTCTAGCCTCTCAATAACTAAGCACTCCGAATATAGTTCTTTAATACTTCTAAGTTCAGTTATCTCGGTTAGAACTCCGTATGTAAACTTAGCTAAAAGTATACAAAGTGACTCTAAATTCTCTAAAAGTTGGAGTTTTTCATGTAAATATGTACAAAATGTTTAAAAATTCTACCTACAAAAGCGAATACTAAAGATTTATATGTTTGACCACTCCCCCACACTTAAACTTTACATTGTCCTCAATGTAAATTGACTCCTCCAATGTAAAATCAAGATGCGAAACTCCTATAATGATGTGAAAAACTAATAAAAATCAAAGATAAAGATAGAAATACAAAACCAGTTGGTTTCCTTCCATGCAGCACTTGGTTTAAAGTCGTCATCCCGACTCTTTACTCGCCCGTATTACTCCTCCAGAGGGAGCAAATCTTCAAGTCTAATCACGTCTTCATTCTCCGTAGGGAATTTTTCATAATAAGGCTTCAATCTATGGCCGTTGACTTTGGAAATTATTCATGTTTTTGTACTGGTAATCTCAACTGCACCATGAGGAAAAATATTAGTAACAACAAACGGTCCAATCCATCTGGACCTTAGCTTACCAGGAAATAAATAAAGACGAGTATTAAATAAAGGACTTTTTATCCCAAAACAAAATTCTTTCGAAAAATCATCTTGTCATGAAAAAGCTTAGTCTTCTCCTTGTATATACGAAAACTCTCGTAAGCATCGTTACATATCTACTCTAGATCATTAATTTGCAATTTCCTTTGTTTCCCCGCTTTATCATACGCCATATTGCACATATTTACCTCCCATAAATCCTTGTGTTCAAGTTTAACCGGGAGATGACAAGCTTTGCCATAAAACAACCGATATGGAGACATGCCAATTGGTGTCTTGTATGTCATTCTATATGCCCACAATGTACCGTTAATCCTCAAGCTCCAATCTTTCCTTGTAGTATTGATGGTTTTCTTAAGAATGGACTTAATCTCACGATTTAAAATTTCATCTTGTCCACTAGTTTGTGGGTGCTACGGCGTACCGACCTTGTGAGTTAATGTTGTACTTCTTGAGGGTAGCATAAAAGGATTTTTGAAAATGTGAACCTCCATCACTAATAACCACACGGGGTGTGCCATGTCTAGTGAAAATATTTTTCTTCACAAACTCACAAACAACTTGAGAATCATTAGTAGGGGTGGTTTAGCTTCCACCTACAACAAGAAGTATATAAAATTTTCCATACGAATTAACCAAAGGTCCCATAAAATCAATTTCTCACAAATCAAATATTTCTACAGCAAGAATTGGTGTGAGTGGCATTTGATTTCGAGCACCTAGATTTCCAGTTCGTTGACATCTATCACAAGATTTGCAAAAAGCATATGCATCCTCAAATAGGGTGGGACAATAAAAGCCACTCTCAAGGAATTTAAGAGAGGTACGTTTAGCACCAAAATTCCCACCACAAGCATAAGAATGACAAAAACTAAGAATACATTGATCAACACAATATTTCCAAGTAGGGCTCATCCGACACATACTGCTTGGCTATCTTCTTAAACTTTAGCTTTTAAAAATTAGACATTATACTAGGTACCTATCTCGTAACCAAGTAGTTCACTATATCAGCGTACCAAGGTGTTAAAGCATCGATTAAGAAAAGTTGTTCGTCTGGAAAACAATCTTATAAGGGAAGGTCCTCTTCAGAAATAACAAGTCTGCTGAGATGATCTTCTACTGCATTCTCAACACCTTTCTTGTCTCTAATTTCAATATCAAATTCTTGCAACAACAAAATCCAGTGTATGAGTCTTGGATTAGCTTCCTTCTTTTTTAGTAAGTACCGAAGTGTTGCGTGATCCGAATATACAATCATTTTTGTACCCACCAAATAAGCTCTAGATTTTTCTAATGCAAACACTATAGCCAAAAACTCCTTCTCGCTAGTAGAATAATTGAATTGCGCCTCATTCAGGTTCCTAGATGCATAATAAATAAAGTGTGACCGTTTGTCCATTTTTTGACCCAAAACAGCTCCAACTGCATAATCACTTGCGTCACACATAAACTCAGATGGCAATCTCCAATCGAATGACTTAATAATTGGTGCAGTAGTCAACAATTTCTTCAATCTGTCAAAGGCATCCTTACACTCCTGGTTGAAGTTGAAAGTAACCTCTTTTTGCAACAACTTGCACATCGGCGTTGGGATTTTGGAGAAATCTTTGATAAACCGCCTGTAAAAACCTGCATGACCAAGAAACGAGCGAATCTCCCTCACCGAAGTGGGGTATTGTAATTTATTATTAAGTCCATTTTTGCTTTGTCTACATCGATCCCTCTAGACATAGTGTGACCGAGCACTATACCATGGTTTACCGTAAAGTGACATTTCTCCCAGTTCAGAACAAGATTAGTGTATATGCATATTTTAAGCACAAGTTCAAGATTTTCTAAGCAAATATCAAATGAATCGCCATAAACACTAAAATCATCCATAAATACCTCAATGATGCGTTCCACGTAATCAGAAAATATACTAACCATACATCTCTGAAAAGTGGCAGGTGTATTGCAAAGACCAAACGGCATCCGTCTATATGCGAACGTACCAAAAGGACGAGTAAAAGTAGTCTTCTCTTGATCCTCCGGTGCAATAACAATCTGATTGTAGACCGAATAACCGTCCAAAAAGGAATAATGAGAATGTCCCGACAACCTATCTGAAATCTGATCAATGAAAGGCAAAGGAAAGTGATCCTTTCGGGTAACAGAATTAAGCTTTCTGTAGTCTATGCATACTCTCCATCTTGTTTGAACTCTTGTAGGAACAAGTTCAACATCTTGATTTCTGACAACAGTAACACCAGATTTCTTTGGTACCACATGTACCGGACTAACCCATTTGATGTCAAAAATTGGGTAAATGACCCCCACACTTAGCAATTTGAGGATATCTTTCTTCACAACCTCCATCATTTGGGGGTTAATCTTACTCTTAGCATCATGTACTGGCTTTGCATCATCTTCCATTAGGATCTATGCATGCAAATTGATGGACTAATACCTTTGATGTCAGTAATTTTCCAACCAATGGCCTTTTTGTGCCCTTTCAGGACCCTAATCAAGCGTTCTTCCTGTACTACTGTGAGATTCTTTGCAATAATTACTGGAAGCTCTTCCCCGTCACCCAAGTAAGCATACTTTAAGTGGTCGGGTATAGGCTTCAATTTTAGTTCCGGTACCCACATAATAGAAGGTAAAGGAACCTCATCAGTTACGTGTAAAGAAATATAAGAGATATTACCCGTTTTAGCTTCTTGTAATGTCGTCAAGGCACCACACATCTCCACTATCTCTTTGGATAAGTTGACGTCCAAATTTGGTTTCCCATGAACGTCCAATTCAATCCTATTTGGAAGCACAACTCCAAGTTTGTCTTCACCGTTCAAATAAAACATTTGTTGTGCTAGCGAACCAATAACATCGATAGAGAAAACAGAGTGAACATCACTAGGATAATGCATGTATTCAAATATATTAAAGCGTATAATCTCCTTATAAAATTTCATAGTGAGTACCACTATCTACATCAATCTTCATCTTAGCAGTCTTCATAAACGGTCTCCCAAGAAGTAATGAGGTAGACGAACAATTATCTCCATTTTATATATCCATAATATAAAAATCAACCGGAAAGACTAACTCATTCACTTGGACAAACACGTCCCCCGTGAGTCCCTTAGGATATATATTGGACTTGTGTGCTAATTGAATGATAATCCATGTCTCTTTTAAAGGTCCAAAATTCAAAAAATCATAAATCGGCTGATATAACGCTTATGGAAGCTCCCAAATCAACTAAGGCACGTTCAAATCGCCGATCACCAAAGGTAATGGGCACTGTGAAACCACCAGGATCTTTACACTTTGTAGGTATCTTCTTCAGTAACATAGCTGACGCACTTTCTCCCACCTGAGTAATCTCATTAGCAATCAACTTATCCTTCTTTTTACATAAATCCTTCAGAACCTTGGCGTATCTAGGTACCGTTCTGATGGCCTCAATAAATGGAATGTTGATTTGTATCTTGCTGAAGATATCCATCATTTACTTAGTTTGAACTTGCTTCTTTGACTTGGCAAAACGACTAGGAAAAGGTGGTGGAGTAGTAAAAGTAGGCATTGTGTCCTTAGGTTGGTCGGTTGAGGTTGGATTTTCCTTTTGTATGGTTTCTACCTCTACTTCCTTTTCTACGTCGTCATTACCCTTTTCTTGTTGTTGTGGCTCTGCAAATTGTCTCCCACTCCTTAGAGTTACAACATTGACATGCTTTCTTGGGTTCACAAAAGGTTTTGAAGGAAACTTTGTTGAAGCTTGTGCCTTCATTTGATTCATGTTTGTAGCCAACTTCTTCTTTTGAGTTTGCAAGTCCTTTATAGCCATATCTTGTTTTTGCAGAATTGCATCCTGACGCTGAGTGTTTGCATCTTGCTTTTACATCATAGCCTTCATCATCTCCTTTGTTGTTGAGGTTGCCGCTGAGGTTGGAGTTGTGGTTGTTGAAAACCATTCTGTCGCCCATAAGCTGGTGGCATAGAAGCTGCATCTTGCTTGTTCGCATAGCTAAAATTTGGATGATCTTTCCAACCGGGATTATAAGTATTAGAATAGGGATCATACCTTGGCCTATTATTAGGGAACACAACGTTCACCTGTTCAGCCTCTTCTTCATAGGTTGGATAATCACTGTAGCCATTCGTTGCACTACCTTCTCTATGTTGTTCAACCGTTATTCTGATTATGATGACTCTACTATCTCATTAACTCTTCAGACATTTGAGTTGTTCCGGTATAGAACTGTTGTACATTTGAAGCCATACTCTCAATCAAACTAGTCGCCTGCAAGATTTTATTTTCAGTAAGTGTACCTCTTGCGGCTGCATCAATCAAGTTTCTCTGTTCCGGAAGTAATCTTTCATAGAAATATTGAATGATGAGTGTTGAAGAGATGTTGTGATATGGGAAGCTTGCCAACAACCGTTTGTACCTCTCCCAATATTCATAAAGAGTCTCCCCAGTAATCTGCAGAATGTTGTTAATCTCTTTACGAACATATGCCGCTTTAGAAGCAGGAAAATACTTCTTCAGAAATATCTTTTTCATATCCGCTAAGTTTGTCAATGAGAATAGAAAGGCTTGCAGCATAGTCGTTTCATTGTCTTCGGTTCGCCTAAGACTGGTCACCATGTTTTGAAAATGTTGAAGATGATGATTTGGATTCTCACCGCATGTCCCTTGAACTTAGGTAAATGATGATTTAGATTTAACTTCAGTTCCACTGGTGCAGCTATGTTAATACACAGTGGTTGCGAATCTAAGCATGGGGATATCAACTCTCGAAACTTCTTTTGTGGAGGTTGAGGACCACCCATCTCTTCTAGAGGTGGATCTTGTAGCAAAAATTGAGGTTCTTGTAATATTGTCCCCCTTCAAGTTTGAATTCCGCACCTTCGGTAATCCCAACGTTTAGGTGCCAGAAATTAAGTACTTGAAACCAAAATAAATCTAGAAAACAAAGTTAAAATCTAAAAATAAACCTGAAAAACAAAATAAAAGAAAATAAATAACAACTAAAACCGACTGTTCCCCGTCAGCGGCGCCAAGATTTGATGTGTGTCGTAGGTGCACAAATTATTTTAGTTATCTTCTACTTCACTAATAAATAATATAGTAGCAAATAAGATTCGTTCCCACAAAGAGAAAGGTGTTTTAGCTGTCGAAAGTCACAAAACGGTGTTTGTTTTAGATTAATAATAACTAACAAAACAATTAAAAGTAATTAAGTTGTAAGCAATTGAGAGAAATATGATCGAGGAATCCTTCTTCGCTACTAAACATTCATCAAAGTAGTATACTCATCTATTTTCTACTCTTCACAGAATATCACCAACCGTAGGATAATAGTTACGCTTAGTTATCCCCAAAATTCCTTATATCACTGAGTAACAGGTATGCTTAGTCACCAGATTCTATCCGGCTGAGCCACCTTGAGGTTTGCTTACAAGATGTAACTCAATCGAATGCTTTAGGGTTTATGAATTTAGATTTGATCCTAGTAATTAGACTCAGTACGCTCGGTCCACTTTCTAGTGTTAATTTTACTTGTGATTTCTTTACAGAATCCCTCTGCAAGGTCTCACAATTTCTACTTGTGTAAGAGTTACTCAACAATTACGGATATCCTAACTCTTTACTAGCATTAAAATTACTAACAAACTAATTTAGTTGTCCACGTACACAATTTATCAATAAATCATAAACATTAATTATAGTAAAACCAAACTATAATCATGTGAAATAGTAGAAAAATAAATTTGTATGCTAAATTGAATCATGTGTTAGAACTTAGAATTCATCCTCAATCAATAAGAATTTTAGTTACTCATGGATGTAGTAAAATTCATGGTATACATATGATAAAGTAGAAAGGAAATAGTTACGGTGATGAAAACGCTCCAAAACCCTAGCATTTCCCCCTTGTGTTCTTCTCTCCAAAAGCTTGATAAAAGAATATAATAGCCCCCTTTCATCCTTTAAGAAGTGTCCCTTATATAGTACTTCAAATATAAAAGAATCCGTGCTCAAATCCCGGTCAAAATAGGATCCAAAAACATCAAACCCATGCGTAAAAGATGAAAATCTGGACTAATCTGAGTCTAGTCGGTCAAGTCTGGACTACTACGCTTCTTCGTAGTCGTACGAGTCTGAACTACTATCGGTCTTTTTCTTCTTTTCTTTCTGGATTTCAGTCGGCCAAGTCTGGCCACTAAACCTGCTCCTGGTCGTTCGGGTCTGGACTACTGCAACTCCTTATCTACCTTTTTACCCATAACTTCTTCATACGGAGTCGAAATGACTTCATTCTTTCGATGGTGGCTTCGTTTTCTCGTTTTCTTCAACATGATAAGAAGAAATCCTGAATTTGAACAAGTTCCCCTCTCTTTTGGATGATTCACCTAATAAGAGACATAAAATAGGAAAAGTAGTAGTAATACAAAACAATTCACATAAAAACTAGCAAATAAGCGTAAGAAAATGATACTCAAAATATGTAAATTATGCACTTATCATCTTCTCCTAAGAAAAATCGTAAAATAAAAAAAGATGAAGATTCTTGTGGTAATTATGATGGTGATGATGAATAAGATTGATTGATTAGGTGCTTTATAATATATGCTAATTAATTTCAAATGTTTTAATTAAACGATGTAATGTTGGCTACGATAAGTATGAAGAATTTCCAGTATGAAATATTATGTGTTTCTTTTTTGTAAGGTTTAGTCTGTATAGTTAAAACATATTAGTTTTATTATCCAATGTATTAGAAAAGCTAATTTTAGTTATATAAGTTTGATGAATAGTAGAATTTAGATATCTCCCACCATGATAGGTGATGCATAATTTCAAATATCCATTGTGGCGGTATCAGGACCGTAAAATTTGATTGTCATTTCCAACTTTAGTTTTATGTTATTAATTCTGGACAAGGAAAATGATTATCAGAAATAGCCGAGGTTATTATCTTCGAAACAATTTCTCAATCCAAATTTATCATCCAAATATAGTCGGATTTTTCCGGTCTAAAAGGTTGATTATATTGTTAGTTAAAATAGTTGGCCACAGTGATCTTCTTAAAATAATTAAAAGAAATTTTAATCATATTAATATAAAATACAACCATCCAAAAATAATTAAAAGAAATTTTAATCATATTAATATAAAATACAACCATCCACGACCATGTATGAGATTATAAATCTTTAGTTCACTATTAGACAATCATTTCGAAATCAAGCAGACATGGAACAATGAAAGAGGGTCATTGTCATGGAGGTGCGATCATGGTGAAGGACCTGGCATCTTTTCATAGAACTTGGTTGGTTGTCAACGTGCCCAAAGTCATATTGACCGGATCATTCCAATGATATGTTGATATTTACCAACCATTTAAGTGATTTTTTTTTGGCACAGTATCATTTTCAGTTAGATATTCATCCTCTGATGAGGGCCGGTAATATACCGTGTCATTTCGTGTTAATATCTGTCAAAATGAATGACTGTTGGTCGTGTTTTGATTAAATCGGAATTGTTACAATATTTCTCCTCAATGATATTTGATTGGACTGGGTTAGTAAATATAGCAGTATATATGTTAGGCCTAATATTGGAGCCCCAATGAAATATTACATGCATCTGATTCAGAGGTTTCAGAAAATAGAAACAATTTTTTTAATACGGCAATCCTGAGCTAATGATATAACTTGAATTCATAATTATATTATTTATAACTAATGTCAACAAACTGACGAAACCGAAAACAAAGCGATTTGACAAGGTTCCTGATAATAAAGTATAACTGTTATCTAGGTTTTAAGGAAATTCTAAAGATGAAGTGCAAAAAAAAAGTAAACATAAAAATAAAAACGCCAACGGTGGGAGTATTCAATGTCACAGTCGGGTTGGTAGTTAGAAGTCATGCTTTATCTGCAACATCGTCCGTTTGAATATCTTAATCGATGCGGGACTTCTTCGCAGTTGGTAGATCAGACGTTGCCGAGTTGTCTTCAATCTTCACGGTGGTGAAGACACCGTCGATCCCATGAGAATAAACCCTGGTTACGGTGAAACTGGTTGGTACTTTCTGCTTCATGTTGAATGAGTTGAGAGTAATCTTGAAATCCATGGCTTTATGAAGGATCTGTGAGAATCCGGACATCAACGGCCGCTTTGAGTTTCCTGGGATGTTATGAGTAAGATTAGAACATAAATATTACTCCAATGCATGAGAGGAAAATAAAACTTCCTATCTCTACGTGCAAACAGGTATTTACGGACCAAACAATTTTACCTCTGAAGTACCAATCAGCTCAGTGTCAGTTTGCCTCACCAATTTCTGAATTTCACTGTCTAGAGCAACAAACACGGTGGAGCCAGTGTGGTCCTCCACATCAAAACGAATCATGAACTTGTGATGTTAAAATAGCAATCATGGAGTGGTTAAGGGATGTTAAAAATTCAACTATTTTGGAGGACGTAAAATATGGATTTTGAAAATTACCTTGGGATGGGCATGACTACTTTGGCTTCACATTGGTGCACCAGAGGTCACCATCATCACCCATAACTTTCTTGCTACAACGGTGGTAGGCAAGATAGTGCCATCCCGATTCAAACAGGACATTGATAGGGGTGTTGTTGCAAATAATCACATTGGCGGACTGAAAACAAAGATATGGCATAAATGTCAGCAAAATTATGGGTTTATCTTTAATTTGACTGGTTTATAAAACCATTACAAATCAGAAGATAACAACATACATTTATGATAAGCGCTAGAGACGGTACAGATTAGAAAACGATACACACGACTAAAAATTCATAAATTATTGTCCAATATACTTAGACCCTAGAGTGGAATGTACAATAAAGAGGAGCACACAAATAATAATATGCAAGGGGGATGTAAAAAGTACCTGGCAGGATGGATCCCATTTAGCAAAGAGTAGCTGAGATATTGTTTTTGTGTTGTCCGGATCGATAACATTAAAGGCTCCTTTCACTTTCTTAATCGGCACCATGATATGGCGTGGTGGTCTGGCATAAGGGAACCTGAGAAGGATACAATGAGTGGAAAAAATAGGATCAACAAAATGCCTAAAGCTAAATTCGCAACGTTTCAAAAGAGGTTACTGACCGTTCTGCATTGATACAATTTCAGGAATCTCTATTTTCGTGTACACCTTGGTGGCATTTGTAGATGATAGGGTGATTTTACCCGTTTAAGATTCAAGAAGAGTTAGACTTAGGATATTACGGCAGATATAAAGTATATGTGGAAATTCATAAACACACAAAAGTGGGAGACTACATTAATACCTTGGTAACTCTCCACAAAGGTGGAGCAAACTGCAACCAAGGCAGGGCCGGGAATAGTGTTCGCAATCAATTGGGTCATTTCCAACTTGGTTGACGGTGGAACCCCATAGAGCAATCTTTAGTGTTGTGCCTCTGATGGGGGAAGGCGGAATTACGTTACAGATATGCAAATAAGATTTGTAGTGTGACAAATAAACTGATGTAAAAGGAAAGAAAAGTTTACAGTAGGTTTTCAAGTGTGGTCTCGTGCAATCGGCTAGATTGCCCGCCAGCCCGGTGAAGGACTTGGATGTTAGTAATGGTTTTTAGGTAACCGTAAACATCTACAGTCAGAGAATTGCAAAGGTGAGTACACTTAGACGATGATAACACAAATAATAGGGAATTTATAAAGTGGGTTACCTGTGAGATTCATGTTAGGGAGGTTTGATTCGAGGGATTCAAACTCGGTGAAACAGAATTTGTAAGGAATAATAGCCACATAATAGGCATCCAACGCGGAGACTGATGTGTTCGAACGAAAGAAACACCTCTTCTCGCTGCTTGCTTGATGGAATTTTGGTTTAGCGTCGGCAAAGTGCAATTTATCGATACAGTACAAACAACCCTAACGGATCAACTTATCAAACTTTTAGATAAGATTTTTGGGTATGACGGCATGTAATTCAGCTTCCTGTATCATTGAGGGAGTTAGATATCCAAAACATGTCCAAGGTTCATAGAAACAGTACAACAGAGAAAATACCTCTTCGTCAACAATCACCATATCAACGCTGGTAACGTCGTTGTTCGACATAAAGTCCAACTTTTCCCATTTCATGGTTACACGAACTGTGACGGAGCTTGATTTTCCTTCCTTAAGGGATCGTAAAACTCTTGAACTTGTCCTGGGTAGCAGAAGACGCTACCTTCTGGGGCGTGCAATTCAATTGTGATGCCATTTCGATACTTCTTGTGGTACCTGCTAACATTTTTTAAAAAAATTGCGATTAGTCTAACAAACAATTATAATGGTATGCAATGAGGAACCCAACAGGTAAATCATCCAAGGTGAGTCGAGCACAACAGAAAAACACCTTAAAAGCAATTCTAATACTAAACGGGTCATGAGAAAATAGAAGCAATTGATAAATTTACGATCTTAACTTTTAGAAAAAACTTATAAAACAAAATGCGACTTAAATAGCAAAAATAATTCCATACAATAGAAAGTTAAAACAGCACATAAACAATATGAAACACGAATGCAATAATACGAAAACAATGATAAGATGACCAAATAGCTAGGAAAAGTTTAATCCAGAGAAAAAGAATGGAAATAAAATATAGAGAACGAAAAAAGCAAGGAGTAAACATACATGTGAAACTGGTGAGACTGATGATTTCTTGCAACAGGATAATCGATTATATACCCATAAACCATTTTATTCGAAGATGGGGGTTTTAAATAAACGGTCCAACTAATAAATCAGAGGAAGATGTATGGGTTATTAGAAATTAGGGTTTGTATGATTGTACCAAGAAAAGCCCCTTTTCAAAGCTAATTAACCTTTGAAAAATTTAGGGTTACGTAGCAGAAGATAGGAAAATAACCGAAGAAAGCGTCTGTGAATCTATAATTATTCGGTGGGAATTATTACTCATCTTGCTGAATGGATTTGATTACCCAGAGAGAGGAATAAGAGATATGACAGGAAAATAACCGAAGAAGGGGGTGATGAGTGACAATGGAAACAGTAATGACCGATAATGATTTGGTTCTAGTGGGCCATAGAAGGGGGCTACAGAAACTGTTGGATTATTTGAGCGATTAGGGCCTTCAGCCAAACCTGTAGTGCTTCGTCCTGTGAGGGAAATTGGAGTGGTTAGGCAATGTAAGTATTTAATCTTCCGTGTAATGCTAAATTGTCAATGAAATTATCAATGGACTAGGCCTCGGTATGCAACTGTAGTTATAGTTCTTGTTTCTAGTGCAATGTCAATGAAGTTTGTAGACATTATTAGGCATCTTGGTGAATGCTTCATGGGTTAAAATTCTAAAGGTAGAAATCCTCTCCAACAAAGCATACTTGTATATGAATATATGATAGTAACGGGATTTCTATGGACTGAGAGGATCATTAACTCCATGAAAGGCAACAGAAGCAATATAAGGTGGCAATGTATAGCTTTTCTATAAGCAACTCGGGTTGTAGTCGAGTGTACTCTTTTCTTTGGAATTTAAGTTCATATAAAGAGCCGGTAATGGGGCAGCTCACTGGCAATGGAAGGAAGAAACTTCAGTCAACACTGCACTTTGGGGCAGAAACTATCCTTCCGTTTTATTACTTAATTTGGAAGTTGATAAATCAAATGTAACTCAAAAGCTCATTGGAAAACTTTACTACTGATGTAAAAAAGAAAATGCATCATTACTCCAAGTAACGGGGTCAGCAAGACAAACGCTAGTATAGATAATAGAACGACAGATATTTCGGGTTATCCCTAAAATCAAAAATTACTCAAACATTTGATTTTCTTAGAAGATCCTGGCTGCAAAAGTAGAGTAACTACTGTTAATGAACGTTCTTCCAAAGGACGATTGACACCATGGCCTAGGAAGTACGGATTTTTAGAAAAGAACCAAAATAAGCTCCGTAAGATCCATATGAACTCATTTTCCGTGATAAGCTATATGCTGCATTTCTATGAATTTGAACTGTTGCGAATTTCCATCAGGCTCTGTTAAAGACAAAAGGATAAGAAAACAAAAATCAGATGAAAGGAATATAGCACCAAAATGAGACCAAATTACAGAATCGTGACAAACCAGTCGTTTGGAGGATTTGTTTTGTGCATTTTTCTTCATATCCTCGACTTCAGGCTTCGCACGATCAAGAGCCTAGCATAAATATCAGATGACAATTGTAACGAAATATAAAAATATCTTTCTACTGCCAAGGACAATAAATGTAATAACCAATCATTGACAAGCATATTTGAAGTATACATGCATCAATCCATCCACCAGCTATCTGGTTTTACCATTCCACATCGAACCAATTAACAAGCCCCTAGCGACTTACATGTTCAGAGTTGTCAATCTCACTAAAGGAGGAGCTCAGTGTACATGTCAACTACTAGAGAAGATTTGAGACTTCTTACCTTATTTAGCTGCCAAACAATTACCAAAAGTATACCTAAAAGAGCAACTGACGGTTAAAATGAGATTTTACAACAATCTACTCAACAAAATTGACTGTTCTTATTTTTAAATAGCTCACTGCTAATTAAATTAAAATTACTAATATAAAATAATGATCAGTCTTTCACGAATAATGCTTAGATTTGACTAAAAGGAGAATAAAAGAGCATCGTATTTAGATTATTTTGATTTTCCAAACCAATATGAATCACATACGATGTGTCCGTAAGTGTCCAACCAGTGTCCCGCAAAGTGTCCAATGTCGAGTTTTACGGGACACATGATGTGGCGTGTCAATCACGTGTCGGGCAACTGTCAGACACGTGTCGTGCCTGATCGCGTGTCCGACACAGTTACAAGATCTTTCTAGGCTGTCCGTGCAACCTAGGAAGCTAGTCATATTCGGAAGCCAACCATCTGTTTCAGATGCTATAAAAGGAAGCTACATTCTGACGTTTATCACTTCCTTTTTAAATCTTGTATATAAGAGGAAGACATGGTTCCTGAGTGCTAGTTCGCTGGCAACTTCAAACTGGCCCAGGAATCCAGATATCTATTAGCCTGGAGATTGTTCAACATTTATTTTGTCAAGAGCACTTGATATATGAAACTAAAAAAGCCAATTCAAACTTTACCGGACTAACAATGTTGATCGTTTGAAACAAAAAATCACAAGAGCTTCTACAAAACCAGATAACAATGTACTTAAATTGGTTAGCACTTGGTGGTTGTACCAGGAGGTCTGCGGTTTGAATCCCACCTGCATCAGGTTTGGGGAATTTTTCTTATTTCTTTCCCTAGCTATCCTATAAATGAGGGTTCAAAATACAAAACAAAAGAACAACAGTCTATTCAAAATAAAACAGTTATTGGAGGATCTGCAGTTGCCAGTTACTAGGGCTGCTGCCTAATCTACCATTGGCCAAACTCCCGCAACAGGAGCAAACCAATAATTGCTTACATATTGCTTATAAAGGGTAAACAAGGTACAATTACAAAATATATATTTGAAGGATGAATAAGCCTGGTTGAGATGAGCACGAAACATCAAATGCTTAACAAGCAAAGTTCTAGTCTTTCTTTTACAAATTGGTAACTGTGCACATTAGCTTCCACATTTGATCTTTTCCATTTAAGGCATTTCATACTCTTTATATGTCCCCAAAACCCCTCTACCATATAACACGAGAATCTGAAGGAATTACAACAAAGCTGAGCAAATGCTTTGCTACCTTAAGATGCCAACCATAACCATCTCTGTTTCAGCTGCTACCCAGTGAAAATTTTAAACTTTATCCACATTTAAGCCCATGGTAGACACAGGGAAGTAACCGTATAACCTAACCTTGCCTAGTGCAAGATTGAGTTCAGTCCTTAAGGTCTGACTTGGTTACTATTGCTAAGCCTTAAATATTGAACAAGAAAAGGAGTAACGACCACCGCGCAAAAAATATTATAATCACCAAACGTAAAACACACATCAAAAGAATATGCCCGGTAGCCTACCATTAGACCTAACTACCACAAGCCAAGCAAAAAAGATCGAATCATGCTTAGCTATCGCTATATCACACAGTATTGCTTCAATTAAATCATCAAGTATGTGAGAAAGCTACTCATAAGAAGGTGTTTTCATCCAATACTACTACCAAGCAAGGCAAACAGCTAATATGGAAGGAAAAGGAACCTGAATCAGTGACTCAACACGCCGTCGCATTCTCGTATGCATGAATCCTTCTGAGCACTGTGTTCATAAAGGAGCAACCAAAATACTCAGTGATGTGCACAAAACTGATATTCAGCAACTAGTAGTAAGCACAAATTGTCCCCGATACAGAAAATGTCAAGTGGAAACAAAAAAGCAGAACTTGTCACATAGACAGAGTTATGTTGGAGAGTTCTAGTTCGAGGAGCCGTCGCAGGAATGTGAGTTTTTTCCAAGCATGTAGCTAAGATCCATCTCTTCTTTTCTTTGCCTGACCTTTTGTATGTTATTAGGCCCATAATTTTCTACTAAGAAAACTTTTATTGCGAAAGAAAACAAAAGTCTGAGACGAGAAACTTAGAAAATAAATAAGAAGGGAGATTACTTATTCAAGCAGAAATTAGACTGAAGTCTGAAGCGATTAATGGTAATTAGATAGGGATGAAAGTTTGGATGTTCAGTTTACTCACCTTCACATGATAACTAACATATGCATGGAAGGTTAACAAGCTCCAAACAGTTCTGTCCAGCTTCCAACCTTCCACATGGCGCCGAAAAATAACTACAGGATGAAAATTAATCTTCATACATAAGAATTTTCAGGAAAACAAGAAAAAACTATTATGTTGTTCTGTGATTGTACCAAACGTAACAAAGCCAGAATTTGCAGATAAGGCTTCTGTAGGAGCTTCTTCTAACACTTGAGGAGGAGAAGGAGACCAATAACATGGAGGGGCGTTGCTAAGTCCAGCAGTGCGCCTTGCCTCTACAAATTCCTGAACAAAAGCATAATCTACTTAACCGGGTTTTTTAGAACACAAAATAACACTAAGAAGATAACCTTTTATGTAGTTTTACAAATATCAAATGCAAATTAGTTCATAACTACTCCTAGAGTACTTGCAGAAGAACCGAGAAGGTGCTCACCCTATCTTACTCGTCAACTTTCAATGTGATAGACTGGTATTCTATGTTGATGAAATTTCCGTAAAAAATGACATCAACGATGAAAAGATAAAAAGAGAGAAGAAAAAGGTGTTCCCAAGGAGCAAAGCAAATTAATAAGAAAATGCAAGGAACAGAAATCACTTACCTCCAAGAATGAAATTGCCAGAACAGTATCGATTGAATCGTTGAATCTCAATGGATACACCACAGTTACCTTGTCTACCTGCCAGAAGAAGAACTAGATCATAAATGCTCTGTGAAGATTTTTAGCCCAAGAAGTTTGGCACAATCTTGTATTCGAATAATAAGAAAGAATCAAGTCCAGATACATATATTTGATTAAGCATATGTAGAGCTCTGGGTAAGGAACATCTGACTATACTTAAAAAGCAGAGTAATAGAGAAACTTAAAATGGTAAATATATCAATAGAGTTTAGTGTCCATTCAACATTATGAGCAAATCCCTACAACAGCCCAAGTGATCAAGAAAGGTAATGCCACCACCTGTAGCTTTGTAAGACTCCTTACGGTAGCAAACCAGGCGAGAACAATTCCCACAGTTCACATAGAGCTAATATGCTCTTCATTAAGAATTAAATCCGGTCCAATCAAACACTAAATACAGAACTTATTCAGGAAGGCAAAAGCACTCCTCTCTGATAATGTCTACACACTAATCCCACCCCTCTCACTTTGGCATCTCATTTCTCCCATTTCTAATCAAACCCTATTCTACAACTTAAGTGAACAGAAATTAGAAGAATGGACTAATCAAATATTACCAACTGACCGGCCTAAACGCTGATCCCAGACCCCTTTCCGGATGATTTCATCCCTTCGTATACAAGACTCAATTAGGGGGGATATGAAATCTAGGCCAAGAGAATAAACGAGGATGCAACAGCGATAAGGAATCCGTAGCGCCGGTACTAAACTACCGACAAGCAAAAATATCCCTCTCTGGTAACTGGTTATATCTCTACACTATTCCCACACCTCTCACTTCGGCAACTTACCTCTCCCACTCCTGACCAAATTTTAATTTGAAACCAGAGTATTAGATAAACAGAAGTTAGTAGAAGGAACTAATCAAATACTACTAGTTGACCAGCCTAAATGCTGATTCATAGCTTCCTATGGGCTGCATGATCTGTCCTATACAGATATAGATACCCTTCTATATGTTGGCACTAAATAAACAAACGTTAACATGAAGCACGAGAATTAATGGAATGTATTGGTTTCGTGGTTTTGTTTTGACATAAAATCTGAATATTCATGAATATGCAAAAAAAAAAAAAAAAAAAAAAAAGAAAAAAAAAAAAAAAGAAACTCAGGGAGATACAGACACCCACAATAGGAGATATAAGTATTGGTCAATAATAACTGAATGTGGTATAAAGTACAAGTATGCACAATCAGTATCACATTTTATTGATAGCTGACAACAAGAACATGGAACACATCTCAGGCTTAATTGTCAAAGAAAGGTTTAATCTGTAAGTATATATAAATTAACAGACTAACCTCAGGAGCAAGGAAGAAGGACTCCCTAGGCCGATGCACAAGAGCAATAAGTCTATCCAAATCTGGAGGAACTCTCTTTGAAGCAAGATGTTTTAGTACAACTCTTAATGGAGCCCCTAACACTACTTCCCTCACAGATGCAACCTTTTCCAAGAGATCATATTTTAGCTCTGAACAAAACCGAAGTGATAAGTATTTGAATTAGAGAAATTAAGATATTAAACAAGGGCGAAGAAAACTGCATTTAATATTATATTTGTCAATAAGCAGAAAAACAATGATTTAATATTTTTTAACAAAGAGGACTAATGCCTGTTACGTGCAACCTTTTATTAAGGGATATGAAGCAAGTGACTGCTAGTACACTAAGCTTGCTAGACTTAACAGTAGTAGCATCTTCTAAACTGTTTATGTTGCCCTCAAGAAAGCCTTGTTTTATAAATGGGTCATGATCAAGGTGCAATTTTGTTTCTCACATGCACCTTGAAGCATGTATGCTGGGTAAAAGCCAACAATGAGACTCCTCGTAAGTTAGGAAATACAAAACATGCACAAAAGAAGGTAAACTTCCTGGTTTACTGTTACACTAGCTATAAAATGGCCTGACTGAGGACTCCTTAAAATCTCTTTTCTTTTTCTTTTTTTATAATAAAAAGGGAGATGGATCACAATATTTTAAGTCTATGGATTGCCTAATAACCTCGAAAAGAAAACAATGAGAACCACATTTCTTCTAAGCCATAGAAAACTAAAGATAACCTTGAAAAGAAAACTCTTTGAACCTTCATTTTGTGGAAGTTGTACCAAATCTAATCTCATTGTAAGATTATAGCCATCTTTTGGAGGATCGAGAATTTGCACAAGCGTGCCATATGCCACCTTGATAGCTTCAATGGCTCCAAAAGGAAGTCCATCCACAAATATAGTTTCTGGGGGTGGAATAGGTAGTGACACCGATAGTACTAAGAATTGAGGATACCTCAAAGACACCTGCAGAGCAAAGTCAATATTAAGTGAAACCTGAATCCTCATCCTTCGGGACACCTCAAGCAACCTTACTATAAAAATTAAAAACAAAATAGGATAAAACTATGCATAGTTAGAAAGAGAAGCAAGTATTTACAAACTCATTATGCGCTATACTCTCTCTTAGTGGAGAAAAGATGGGCAACAAAAAAAAGATGAAAAGAATTACTGAGGTGATCTAAATTTTAGCAGTACACAACACATGTAACAGGTCCCAGGTCCAAGATGCTTTAAGTCGGAGAGGGTATGTCCAAATATGAATAGGTCAATGCAGGGTTGTCTCTAAGTTCTGAGAGGCCCTAGGCGAACTCATAATCTACAATACTAGTCAAAAATCTTTTGAACTCGTAGTGTAAGATTACCTAGTGAATGTTTCAAATTTCATGGGGTATCTGCAGAAGATATACCTATTTTCATATGAGAGACATTCTTTCGCTGCAACTCACAAATTTTTGTGAAGGTTTAAAATTAAATCCGAGTATTTCGGTTAGCTGAAAAACGAAAAACATTTTGAAAGATGTACGCATTCAATTACATCATATTACCCAAAAATGCATGAAAAATGTTGAAATGTTGAAGCTTGCTGTAACTTACCAATTTTCATCATCCTAGTGGCTATAAAAATCATGATAATATACTCAGAAAAACTTAGGAATTACAAAATACAACTGAACACACTTATTTGTCAAGAGAAAATTGTACTCCTGGTTGTTTGTGCAACTTACACAAGTTTCACTAAGGAAATTTCAAAAGGCGGATGCAATACATATCTACAACTATATTCCTCCTCCTTACTTCACAATATAAATACATAGATGCAAATAATGACCTGAATATGATAGCGAACATCGTCAAACTCAACAGACTGACAATCCAATTCAACTCCTTTGTCAAGACTGCAAAATAACATGCAAAAGTAAAAGCACATGAAGATAGTTGAGAATAGTAACAAACCAGCCTATTAAATCAAGATATTACATTTGTGGTTAGTGTTACAAGCATAGGGTTTTTAACATAAGAAAAGGGAGATATCAAATCATGTTAAACAAGAATAGAAGAGAAGAAAATGGGAATAAGAGAGTAGACATCCCACTCTCCTACTAGGTGAATCTATTGAATTTGGTATACAAGTAAGCTTTTAACTTTAGTTCAATTTCCATATGATGGCAATGCACGATGACAAATGAACACATAAAAAGTTACATGAGTACCCTGATCACTATATATAGCCAATCAAGACTTCCGTTCTTCCGCAAATTACAGGCTTTCAGGCTTATCTTGAAAGATTTACAAAAAGCAAGGGAAAATAAGAACATAAACAACTCAAGGACAGGATATTACCTGTAAAATATAAGCATAAATCATGATGAAAATTAACATAAGCTTAACCCGCACACAGATTATATGCCACATAGAAAAGTTATCTGGCACAAGCGTGTTTTGTTTCCGTAAGTATGTACTAATCATAGTATTAAATTAAAGACATGGAAGACTTCTGAACAAATAGCATCTAAAGCAAGCTGTAGGAACCCATGTCATTTGTATTGGCCCATCCATCATCATAACTCTTATTCAAGGTTATAATACAATAATGAACAATCATTTCAGTTAATGACACTGTCTCCCATCCTTTGTGCTATAAGCAATCCATGCTGACACTACTATAACTCAAATCTTTTTCAAAATTATGACTGATAACTCAATCGTTTCCTTTCCTTACGATAAATCAAGCTATAAAACCTTGAACTGATTGCATTTATGCAAATGTTACAGTGTTACTCTAATGATCTACAATGAAGTCTCTAGGCTACTTCAATATCTTACTTCAGATTCCCTAAACCACATAATAATTAAATTGTCAATCATGGTGACAATTGATAAAATTAACTCATAACTCCTATTCATTTGATCAGCTGCAAGTCACATCACAAACTGCTAATTATTTATATTTTTTATCCATCAAGTTATGTTCCTCAGTCGAAAATTAGTTTTCCAAAGGACTGGACACAAGAGCTTAGATGGAAGCATTCATCGTCCTAGCTATTTTTTCCAATGGAACTCCAGCTCCCGATGCTGGTAGGCATATAATCCATGACTAGTACAATTCTTTATACATAGAATCCTCTTATCGAATTTCATTTGTCAGATAATTACATAATCATGTCATCAATATATCTAACTCCGGAATGAATCTCAAGGGAACAACAATCAAGATCCCAATATCCAATGTTATAAAACACGTGGGATTTTTACGTATTATTGAGAGCTAGTTCGAGCAATAGAAAGATTAAAACTTAGTGCTACAATTTAACTGAATCAGATTCCCCTAAATAATATAAGTAGAAATTTAGGGAAGAATGATGATTGAAGAAACAATTCAAAAAGTTTGAGCAACAAGGAAATATTGGTCTGAGTAAAAAAAAAATTAAGGACATTATCGTACGAAAGAAATACTAAAAACTGGAAATGAACCAAATAACTCACTTCTCTACTCTGTTCAACAAAACCTGGAGCAGAAATCTCGATGCCGACTGCACTAGTATCATATCTCTCTCTCGTTTTCGCTCTGTCCGAGAAGAGACCTAAAAAACTAAGAAATCAACTTTGTGGCACCATTACATCCGCGTCCCATTACATTTAATAGGCTGGTTTGTCTTTTTAGGCTGGTTTGTCTTTATAGTAAATTACATCCGCGTCCCATTACATTTACAGTTGAATTCCAACCAATGTAGTTAACATTGGATTTCGGTTTGTACCGATAGAGAGCGATACACTGGTACACCTTTGTATGGGGAAGATTTTGGTTCGAAATATCGGTCCACATATTTTATACCTATAATTATTATATCAAACGTTTTTTCCATATTGAACATATTAAGATATAAAACCAGTACTCATTTTTCTAAAATACCATAAAAACATGAGTAACAAATGAAAACTCTAGAACTAGAATAAGGAAATTATTTTTTTTTAATTGAAAACCCTAATTTCGGTCATTTTGGTCATTTCAGCCATATCGGTGGACTCATTTCGGGTCATCTCGGCCGAAATTATCGGCCAAATACCGTATCCGCGATATAACGTGCCTCGTCTCGAATGAGGGCCGAAATCGGTATTACCGGCGAGATTTCGGCCATATCGGCCGAAATCGACTACACTGATTCCACCTATTATTGTTCGCCTTGACTTTTCTTTTTCATTTTTTTTTGTTTTCTTTTTGAAATTTAGAATTAAATTAAGGTCGCATTTGAATTTCTTTTAATGGAACCTTTCACTAGGAAATACCCCTATAAATTTGAGGATACTTAGACCAATTTATCCATATTAAATGAGTTTATTTGTCTAGCAAGGTGACTGGAAAAACAAGTTGTGCTACTATGGAAGAAGCGATAAGCGGTTAGGTGTATGTCGCTCGATATACAAGTAGTCGCTAATGGTTATTTTCAGGCAAAAATGGTTAAACTTCCTTCAACTATTATATACATCTGAAAGTTTCTTTCAACTCACACCACTCTTTACACAAATTTCATTATTTAACTTTGAACTTCACAATCAATGGATTTTTCTGATGATGAGGTAAAATTATTATGGGTCGGTTTAAAACACAACAAGAAACTTATGTTGGGGTATTGCAACAACTGAAAGTTGAGTCTGATGAAAATAGAGAACTTATCAACAGCAGGAGAATCGTTGGGGCAGATAGCAAGAGCTCCTGAGTCAAAAGAAGTATTTACAAGAACATATGCGTGTCGTGGGCAGGAAGAATACCACCTGAAGCTGATGCATTATCTCAATGTTGGTTGCATGTTGTCTGATCAAGATTTCCAACGTCGATTATGCATGCCCGACACTTGACTGTAAAGATTATTGAAGAGCTTTGTCGAGTACACCCTGAATTTAATTATCAATTTGATGCATTGAATATTAGAGGTCATAGTCCGAAACAAATAGTTACCTCGGCCCTGAGGATTCTAAGTTACGGTCGTCCAGCGAATGCTAACGATGAGTATTTCGTATGGGAAAAACAACTTCATACATGTATTTTTCATTGTTTTGCGAAGTAATGATTAATCACTTTGGTCCAACGTATTTACGAAAACCAACAGATGCAGATATCAGAGAAATATCAAAGCAAAACCAGGATAGAGGCTTTCAAGGAGTCTTGACTGCATGCATTGGGTATGGAAGGGATGTCTTATATATTGGCAAGGTTAATATAAGGGTCATTACCCAAAACCAATTGTTATTATGGAAGATGCCACTTCTTATGATTGTTGGATATGGCATGCTTCTTTTGGTCTGTCAGGTTCACAAAATGACATAAATGTTCTGCAAGTTGCCTCTGTTTGAAGACCTCAAGTGGGATTTTGCCCGATTGTAAGGTTCAATATCAATAGGCACCAATACACTCACGGGTATTATCTAGCGGACGGAGTCTATCCTAAATGGTCTACCTTAGTTCAAACATACAGGCAGCCCCCCGTAGGCAATGCGGGTCGCACGATTAAGTATTTTAGCACGCATCAAATGGCTTTGAGAAAGGATGTGGAACGGGCTTTTGGAATTCTGAAGTGGAAGTTCGCTATCATTTGTGGACCATATCGTGGTTTAAGTACTCGTGAAATGCATAAGACTAAGCTGACGTGCATCATTATGCATAACATGGTCATTCAAGAAACCCGACGTAATAAGGATTGGACTAACCACCCTAATGAAGATTTGAGGCCTGAGGTTATACCAGCAAGAGGGGTACCTACAAGGAACTATCATAAAATGACTAATCACATTCAAGACGTAAATTTGTACGAGAGGTTAAGACAAGACCTGACTGCGAATATTTGGGATGAGTTTGGAAGAGTAGGCGGTCGTATGTGAAGTTTAATTTGATTTGTTGTTTTAAGTTTTTCGTTTATATACTAGTTTTTACTTTCAAGCAATGTATGCCCTGGACTTTCAAGTAATTTATTACAAGTTTTAATTTTCTGTGTAATATTTACTCGATTGACGTGGATGGGGTGCAGAACGACTATTTTTTTTTAATAGTTGTCAATATGAATGACGTGGATTGCTTATTTATAACCATTAGCAATATGGATGACGTGGAGTTCAACGACTATATTTGTAACCGTTGGCAAAAATACAGTCGATGGAGGCTCGCAACTCATCTCTTATATATATATATATACCCCTCCCAAAGATAATCACACCTCCCACAAAACTTTTATACATACTCTCTCTCACTTTAACCTGAAACATGGCTCAACCTAAGTTTATTCAGGAAGAAGATTCATTACTTTGCAGAAACTACGTAGTGTATTATCCGTCCAGAGGTGCAGAACGACGACATACTGTTTTAGTGAGTCAGAGTTATTGGACGAGAATTCATGAATACTTTTGCGCTGACACTGGGAAACCTTATAATTGTAATAAAGCAACGTTGTTTATACAATTTCAAAAAATAAAGCGACGAGTAGTAGAATATCGACTTGGGGATGAAACCGGTAATGAGATTGGTGCGAGATCTTTCAGGAAATGACGAAGATGGAAAGGAAAGAATTTAAAATACGAATCTTGTTTCCACATCCTTAAGGAGTTACACATTACTGGTTTGAATTATTAATTTGTTTGCACTATTAAGTTGTTAGCATTGTTTCTACTTACTTTATGTAATGCGTATATAACTTCATTGAACTAACTAAATTATTAAATCTTAATAATAATAATTTAAAAAGTACATCGTAATTATTAAACTAAATAACTAACTATTATATTAATCAAAGACTTAAATCTCAATATCTTTTTCATCTTCATCATCTTCTTCTTCCTTATCTGGGATTTGAGATTACAATTGTTCTTCTAATGCCTTTCTTTTTAACTTGTCACATTCCAGCTGCCATAAAAAAATTTGATACTCATTCATTATTGAGGTTTCTATAGAAAGAATCTAATGGCTAACAAATTTCTCTTTAGAAACTTTAGAAAGATGGCTTTTTTTCAACTCCATAATCGTGATCTTCCGGTCTATGGATCTTTCCTTTGGTGATTCGTAAACTCGGTCATGTTAAAATTTTCGGACCTTCCTCCTTCTTGGGCTAATTTTGTTTTTGTTCTTCCTAAAGTTTTCCATTTATCGTTATTAGCTGCATTGGGATCAAATTTAGGGGTGGTACTGGTGGGTTAGTCGGTGAAGAAAATGGTGAGACGGGACTTGAATTTGGTGTAGAGGTACCAACAGAGTATGATGACCTTTGAGGAACTTGCTTCATAGTTGCTAATAGTTCTGGATTAAATTTTGGCAACACTTTTAAGATAGCATAACAATTTTCATGTTCAAATGAGGAACCGTGTTTGTGGTGTCATTCCTTTCGACACCTTCGTTCCAGATCCCTTGGTAATTCACCACTCGCTGGTGGATCACGAGCACATTGTGTGACATGAGCAACATATTTGTTCATATTTTTATTCATTTTAGTGAAGCGACTACCCAAAGAATCTGCATCACGTGAATTGATAGAAGGAGCAGCCATTTTGCATAAAAATTTTGAGAGAATATTGGTTTAGATAAAAATGAGGAGAGTTTTGATTTAGATTAACACAAATGCGTGTGAGGGATTGAGGTGTAGAGAAGGTGTGAGTTGAATTGAGTTTGAATTTGGGTATTTATAGGAGGTTCATCCAGGACCGTTGGATGAGATAAGCGATAAACGACATAATCTTTGCCGAGCGAAATAGGTCTGTCGAGCGACGGAGTCTTTGTCGCTCGACAAAGACTCTGATGTGATGTTCAAACCTCCAAAGTTGAGTGTTTGAGAGGTCGATTTGTCCATTTGAGATGTCCATAGTAGCTCAAATAGATAAATTAAGTTTTTTAGAGGTGCATAGGACTTGGCCTTAGGATTATACCAACCTAGAAAAACTGATAAGGGGTGTCTTAAAATTTTAAAAAGACTAAGTTATCCCTTCCATATTTTATTTATTTATTTGTTTATTTTAAATTTATTTTTTTTCTTAAACTTAATTTAAAAAAAAAAATCAAAGTCAGCATAGTAAAAATATCATGTCATTTCTAGACAATCGGTATTGAAACAGATAAAGACCTTGCCGATTTTTGTTGACAGTCGGCATGGTATTCATTACATACACAATGTCGATTCATAAATCTTAGTTTGTGGAATAAAAATTACTAACATTCGGCATTGTCGAAAATTTCCAATCATGTCGATTGAAAAAATAGTCAACAACGATCAACATGGTGTTCATCTGTTTTAACACCAACTGTCTATAATCGACATGGAGTTCTTTATTTTTCCATGCCAACTCTAGGTTTTTTAGAAAAAAAATTAAGTTTAAAACAAAAATATAAAAAAATAAAATACTGTCCACCTAGTGTTTCAACTTTAATTCTGTAGAAATCTAATTTTGCTAGCCACATCGAGAAATTAGAGGGTGTTTTCCTTATCATGATTTAAATTTAGAAAAATATAGGGTATTTCTATTTCAATTTTGGAAATCTAATTTTCCCTCCCGGCCCTGTTCCCCAAACTCATATTACTAAACAGGTTTGGGAAAGTCATGGTCATTTTAATTTAAAATATAGTCCAACCCGTCTAACCCGTTTAATTTAATGGGAAAAAGACATGGCCCGCCTTTACGCATTTAATTAATGGTATATCGGCATCCCGTCCAACCCAATTTGCACCCCTACACTCAACATAAAAAAAAGACTTTCAACAGTAGCAACTCGAGTTGTGTATTTTGGAGGACATGAATGACAATGCTTAAAGAAATTTAAGCATCTTAGATCGCTTTATGAAAGAAAACATCAAAGCTTTCTGTGTTAAGTAATTATCATTTTTAAGCTTCAGGGGAACAAGAATGGTTAGTTGATGATCATGCGAATTTGAGTGATTATATATTTATCCATGTGATTGAGATGATGAATGTAATAAAACAAAAATAATCAGAAATTAAGTAATGGAAATCAACGAAAGAAAGAAATAAATCGAACCAAAAGAACGTAAGTTTATTTATATGATATCATGATAGATTTTATAAAATGTGGATTTTCATTTTATTTAATCTGAGAGAATGAAATTAAAAGGCTTTAAAAACAAACAGAAACATTTTTGTTTACAAAGAAAAGAGAAAGGATGAAATATATATAAAGACAGATCTTAAGCGTACACGTATAAGACTGACAGTTAGTAGAGAATATTCAAACTGCTATTACCAACTCAGGATAAAACTGAATAAGGCATATTAAGCTACTATCATCTTTGTGAGTGATGTTGTTGGAAATAATATACTGAATGCAAGTTACAACAACAACAAGTCTCAAATCATAGATTAACAACAATTGTTCTATTAAGCAACTAAACAAATACTTGGTATGCCAAATTTGTTTTCATTAAATATGAACAAACAATTCTTGCAAAACAAAAATTAATCAAGCATAAAATAGTATAAACGAAAATTAACAGCAACCCATTCATATGAATGCTTAATCAAACCTAAACATGAATTCACTGGGGCGAAGTAATCCTCTTTCCTTAAATCATTCACATCCCATACACATGTGTTAATATGAAGATAGATGAATGCTTACCAAGATACAACAGTGGCTTTGAAGATAACCAACACTCGAATATCTTCAAACAAGCGAATGCAAAAATGGAGCAGCAACTCTCGACTGCAAAATCTATTTTATATTTTATTTATCTTTCTTTTGTAAAACTATGCTTTCTTTTGTGTGTTTTAATAGGACAAATGAAGTGGGTTTAAAACAGATTGAATAGAATCGACAGTTAGGATTTGTTCAATCTCGATCGTTGGATGACATCCAGTTATTATTCAAAATGAGGTTTAAACTAGACCCTTATATCGTGTCAATTAACTTATTAAAAGATCATTCATAATCTTGTTTGCACTTGTTGGGTATGGTTACAACTGTTAACTTGACAATTCTCATCCTTATTCAAATGTTTCATAAACAACTTCCATGTTTAGTTAACACCCATTTCAATTCACATGAAAACAGGCTTGAGTGGCCAACTCAAGGCCATATTTCCTACAATCCCCCACATGAATGAAATTGTATAGAAATGCAGAATGATACCCTAAACTCTAATGCATACACTAGAGAGTTGTGCATGAAACGTCACTGCATAGGGATAGATAGCTTGTGGCTTTGAATCTTCCTTAGTGAATATCTACCGGGTTTACTAGTTTCTTAGTGAACACGATGTCTTGAACTGGCAATTGTATAATGTAAACCGATGCAATTGATATCACATATTTTATTTCCTTACATTGTTGATTCTCGGTTGTGTTCATTTTGTCTCTGAACAAATTTGGTATTCATGAATGCTCTAGATTAATATAGCCTTATAGTTATCATAGAAGCGGCCGCAATTCATATTTATATAGGTGATCTTCTATTTGAAATCATCCTGCCATACTTTTCTTCGTAGAACTAAGTTATAGAAATCATTAAAATAAATTCTTAACCTCTTACATGACATGTAACACTGTTTCATCATAGAAATGGGAAAGAAAAATTTCTCTCAGTGTTTCCGGCGAGTATAAACTTACAACTTGGTTGTCCCTTTTGAACTTAGATAACCATGGGATCTCCAATCGCTAGGTTGGGTTCCCGTTGTAAATACTACTCTATATTTGTATGTAATAATATCATTCCCCTTGATGATGCAATTACTAGATCTCTATATAACCCTTTTGTAAACGGATCCGCGAGGTTATCCCTTGATCTTATATAATTCACTGTTATAACTCCAGTTGAGAGTAAGTGCTTAATGGTTTTATGTCTTCGGAGAATATGTCAAGACTTACCATTATACATCTTACTATGTGCTTTTGTGATAGCTGCTTGATTGTCATAATATACAGTTATCGGAGGAACATGTTTGGGCCATATCGCTATATCTTCAAGGAGGTCCCTAGCCACTCGGCTTCTTCCACTATTTTGTCTAAAGCGATGAATTCAGCATCCATAGTTGATCTTAGAATCAATATTTGCTTTGATGATTTCCAAGATATTGTTGACCCACCCGTAGTAAATACATAACCACCAGTATTTTTAGTGTCATCGGTGTCCGAGATCCAGTTTGCATCAACATATCCCTATAAAATTGTTGGATATGTTTTATAATGCAAACCAAACTTCTTGGTGTTTCTTAAATATCTCAATACTCTTACTATGGCATGCCAATGAGTTTTGTTAGGGTTAATTGTAAACCGGATTAACTTTTCGAATTCACATGCTATGCCTGGCCTAGTACAACTCATTAGATACATCAAACTTCTAATAACTCGAGAGTATTCCAATTGATCCTCTCTTTTACCCAAATTCTTTTTAAGATAGATACTTGGATCTAATGGTGTTCTAGCTACTCTGCCATCATGGTGGAATCGTTTTTAAATTTTCTCAACATAATACTCTTGAGATAATTTTATCCCATCTTCGGTTCTAGAAATTTTAATTCCAAGGATGACATCTGTTATGCCTAAATCTTTCATATCAAAATTTTTAGACAACATTCTTTTTATAGACTTTATGATTTCAGGGTTATCACCCATTATAAGCATATCATCTACATACAAACATAATATCACAGTTCCTACGGCTGTAGTTTTGGTTACACACATTTGTCACACTCATTAGTTGTAAACCCATTGGATAATGCAGTTTTGTCGAACTTTTCATGCCATTGTTTAGGTGCTTGCTTTAGTCCATAAAGATACCTAACCAATTTACACACTTTATTTTCTTTGCCGGGTACACAGATCCTTCCGGTTGTTCCATGTATATTTCTTCCTCCAATTTTCCATTCAAGAAGAAAATATTTACATCCATTTGATGTATTTCTAGATTATACAATGATGTTATCGCTATCAGCGTTAGTATAGATTTTATTATTGACATCGGAGAATAAGTGTCGAAATAATCCAAACCTTATTTTTGTTTAAAGCCTTTAACTACTAATCTGGATTTATACTTGTCGATTGTTCCATCGGTTTTCAACTTTCATTTAAAAACCCATTTGCAACCTAAAGGTTTAAAACACGAAGGCAAATCAACTATCTCCCAAGTATGATTTTGCATGATGGAATATACTTCGTTGTCCACCGCCTCTTTCCAGAATGGTTCTTTCGGAGTAGACATTGCTTGTGCGAACGTCTGTCGCTCGTCCTCTAACATACAAGTTATGAAATCAGAACGAAAAGATTTAGCGATTTTCGCTCTTTAAATTATTTTGGCACTTGGACTATTTCCTCTACTTGTTATACAGGTAATTGCGAGGTGTTTGTATTTCCCTTTTCCTATTCCTATATTACCTTTCTTTTTAAAGGATTTATATTATTTTCTGGTTTCCAAGGAAACAAGTTTTCAAAAACAATACATCCCTTGACTCCATAATGGTGTTTACATGTATGTCTTTTATATTAGATTTGTAAACAAGAAATCTGTATACGTTGTTGTGTTCCGGATACCCTATGAAGACACAATCACCTGTTCTCGGTCTTATCTTAGCATGTTTAGGAGGAGGCATTGCCACTTTCGCCAAATACCCCCACACTTTGATATAGTTGTAGGAAGGTTTCCTTCTTTTCCACAACTCATAAGGAGTTTTGACTTTCTTCTTGTGGGTAAATTATTAAGAATATAGTTTGTTATTAGTAAAACTCCCCCTATAAGTTTTCGGGTGCTCCGACATTGATTAAGAGTGCATTCATCATCTCTATAATGGTACGGTTCTTTCACTCTGTGATCCGTTTGATTGCAGAGAGTATGGTGGTGTTACCTGGTGGTTGATACCATGTTTCTGACACAATTCTTCAAATGATACCACGTATTCTCCACCTTTGTCGCTCTTTAAAACTTTAATCTTTCGATTTAGTTGAGTTTGAACTTCATTTTTATAGAGTTCAAATTTCTCAAGTGCCTCAGCCTTACTTCTTAACAAGTTAATATGACAATACCTAGTAATGTCATCAACAAAAGTTATAAAATACTTTTTTCCACCTCTTGTATGAACCATTTTTAAGTCACACAAGTTTGTGTGTACTAAAACTAATGGTTTTGTGTCCTTGTAAACAGAATTGTAGGGAGGTTTAGTGAATTTAGACTCTACACAGACTTTACATCTTGAAGTTGAGTCTATTTCAAACTTAGGTAGAGGTTCCATTACCATAAGTTATCGTAGAGAATTATAATTAACATGGCCTAACCTCCCATGCCAAACAGAAAATGAGTCAACAAGATACGCAGAATAAACGACTTTATTTATCTTTGGCATAATAGTTATTACATTGGCTTTGAACAGACCTGCTGTCATATAGCCCTTGCCCAAGTACACTCCACTACTGGTATTACAAAGTGATCAGTTTGAATCCATTTTTAACAAGCAAACCACCAGAAACTAAATTTTTCTTAATGTCAGGGACATGGAGTACATTATTCAAAGTAAGTTTCTTCCCAGATGTGAATTTTATCACCACCGTTCCCAGACCTTTAACTTTTATTTGTCATAACATTGCCCATAAACACCGGGTTTGCATTCTTAGTCTCTGTATAGGTGGTGAAACAATTCTGGTCAGTATATACATGTCTATTGGCACCGATATCATCCCACCATTCGTTTGGATTGCATACCATATTAATTTCAGAGACAACAAAAACTTTTGCGACATCAAAATCTAAGTTATGAAATTTTTTGCATTGCGACCATATTGATCTCTTGTTCAACATCTGATGCTTGAAACTTGTTCGTTTTCTTCTTGTTTTCCTTGTCATTCTTAGAACAACAGTCTCGAGCATAATATCCCCTTTTCCCACAAGTACAACAATCACCAGGAAAGCTCTTTTTTTTTCCTTTGCTTTTGTTTCGGTCATTTTTTTTTTACTGTTGTTTCCCTCCTCAACCTTGTTTACTTTAAAACTTTCAGAATTCTTCTCAATCTTCTTCTCTGCATTTTTACTCTCTTCTTCTACTTGCAGATTGAAAATTAAATTCTCCAACTTCATTTCCTTATTTTTGTGTATAAGATAATTCTTAAACTCTTTCCACGAAAAAAGCTTTTCAATCAAGGATGCAACTTGGAACGTCTCACCCTAAATTCATTAATTATTCCTTTAATTCATGAAGAATGATTTGAAATTCCTTCACTTGGTTTATGACAGATTTGCCATCAACCATATTGAAGTCTAAGAGCTTCACTGTAATGAACTTCTTAATCTCGGTAGACTCCGTCTTATATTTCTGTTCAAGTGAGTCCCAAAGTTCCTTAGTCGTTTGCAGTGGATGGTAAACACCATACAAAAAGTCTTCTAAAAGGTTGAGAATATAGTTCTTGCAGAAAAACTCAGAGTATTTCCAGGACTTTACAACGGATACTTCTCGAGCATCAACATCCTTTTAAAGCACAGGAGGATCCTCTTCCAATACTTGGCCAATCCCAAAGTTGTAAGGTAAAACAACATTTTGGCTTGCCATCTTTTAAAATCAAAACTATTAAACTTTGGGGGATATTCATCATAATGGAGATTATGATTGTGTGCAGCACCACCATTTGAGGAAGAACCAGGAACCATGTTAGACCCATTCACATGGCTAGTGTTGATGTTGTCGTCATTCGTCATGTTTCCAAAACAAGACAATGATCCAATAACAATTATGAGAAATTGAGTAAATCCCAATATAAGCAACTGCTTTAAGATTGTTCGAAATAATATACTGAATTCAAGTTACAACACCAACAAGTCTTAAATTATAGATTAACAACAATTGTTGTATTAAGCAAATAAACAAACACTTGATATGCCGAATCTGTTTTCACTAACTATGAACAAACACTCCGTGTAAAACAGAAATTAATCAAGCATAAAATAGTATAAACAAAAATTAACAACAACCCATTCATATGAATGCTTAGTCAAACCTAACATGAATCCACTGAGGCGAAGTAATCCTTTTTCCCTAAAACATTTTCATCCCATATACAGGTGTTAATATTAAGATGGATGAATGTTTACCAAGACATAACAATGGCTTTGAAGATAATCAAGACTGTAATATCTTCAAACAAGCGAATGCAACAATGCAGCAACAACTCTCGACAGCAAAATCTATTATAGCCTTTGTTTATTTTTCTTTTGTAAAACTATGATTTCTTCTGTGTGTTCTATTGGGAGAAGTGAAGTGGGTTTAAAACAGATTGAATAGAGGCGACGATTGGGATTTTTTCAATCTCGACCGTTAGATGAAGTCCAGTTATTATTCAAAATGAGGTTTATACTAGACCCTTAGATCATGTCAGTTAACTTATCAAAAGATTATTCATAATCTTGTTTGCACCCGTTGAGTATGGTTGCAACTGTTAACTTGATAATTCTCATTCTTATTCAAACGTTTCATAAACTAAATTTCTCTGTTTAGTTAACACCCAATTTCAATTCACATGAAAACGGGCTTGAGTGGCCAATTCAATGCCATATTTCCTACAGATGCCACGTATAAAACAATCACATTCACCATTTTCCTAGAATATTGTATCCAAAATTAAAATATTATATTATATTGTGTGGATTATAATATTCCAAACAGATCTGACGTGGTTAATTTTTTTTCGAGAGATTTGGAAAAACTCTCAAAAAGATAGAGAATATGAAAAACTTATGTGATCTTTTTCTAGCCTAGTGGTTAAGTACTTTTACAGATTTTAATTAGATTATATATATATATTGTTACAATGTTCTGCTGATCTAATCATATTCGCTTTAATGTTCTAATGTTTAATTTCTACTGAACTAATCATAAATGCTTTAATGGTTTAAAGTTTTGTTTTACTTCTTTTACATATATGTTACAGATAGTTCTTTCCAAGTGTTTCTCTTATTTGATTTTCTTGTTTTCTCTCTCCATATCTGACAAGTGCATAATTTATATATTTTGGATATCAATTTTTTATGCTTTTCTTAGTTGTTTCTCTTGTATTTTTAGCATATTATATACTTGTCTTTTGTAGGTACTTTGGAGTCACATGAAGTAAAAGAAGAAAAATAGATGCTTATTGCATTGTTCGGAGTCATTGGGAGTTAGCAAGAACACAAGGCTTTATTACGTCGGAAATTGAAGATTACTGGATGCAGGGCCTGAATGCATTAAGGGGCAGTCGAGTAACTGTAACACCCAAGACTCAGAGATCTGGGCACCTACCCGGTGACACGGTTAGGGGCTGACAAGGAGCAGAATGCCTAAATATGATTTATTTGTAAATCTAGGTTACAATTTCTCTCTTTCATTACAGATCAAAATTGAGACCAAACTCTCACTGTGATGTTCACACCGGAGAAGAAAAACACGAGCTGCTAATATGGCTAGATGGGTGTTTACTGATGGGTTAAGACATGAATTTCAAAGTGAAGAAAGACACGACAGATCTGGGATAATGGAGTCTTGTGAGTCCGGTAGAAGAGAGAGGGTTTTTGATGCTTTGAAACCATATAGATGAATTTGAATAGATGGGTTTTGGTGTTGGCACTGTTGACTTGAGGTTAAAACAAGACAAAGAGAAATAAGGCAGGATGGACTCGAATTGGAAGAAATGGAGTTGTGGGTCTGTGTTAGAATGTGAAATAGAAATTTGGATTTTGTTTGCAGGTCGAGATGATGGGTTTCATCCGAGAACAATTTAGACTGTTGGGGTTGAATTAGATAAGAAAGTGGTTCAAGAAATTAATGTCCTGAGCTATTTTGGTTAAAAAACAAGAAGGGACGGTGTTGTGGTGGTTCTAATTCGAGTTTGAGAAGATATTGATGGGTTTGTAGACAGAATCAGTTGAGATGTGAAGAACTAGTGAATGGGTCATGTGCTATGTGTTGGTGATGGTTCTCTGTTGACTTGGGCAGAATTCATGAACAACGAGAGAAGATTTAGAGAATAAATTGGGTTTCAGTTGATTAATGAAAAGAAGATGGGGTTGTGGCTGAAACTGGCAGCGAGAAAGAGAGGAAGAAGAAGTTGATTTTGTTGTGGAGTAAGTTGGGTCTGAGTCTTTGTTGCCATGATGATTTGCCGAGAAATGGAGGTGAAATGAATGTGTTTGGCATGAAATTAATGACTGGATTTTTGTTGAATTGGATTGGGAATGGGTTGTGAATGTCGAATGTGTGCAGGGAAGGAGACCTGGTGTTTTAATTCACCAACAGTTTATGCCGGAACTGCCACCAGAGATGCATACTATGTGCTCGCTGAATTGTCCCAATGAACTACCGTGAAGAGTTGAAAAGCTTAACAAGATTATGGGCTTTGGTTAAGGCCTGAGTTGTAGCCGTGAGTTGGGCCTATTTCTATTAAGTTATGGCAAGCTTGCCAAGGGTTGTAGAAGCGTGTGAATGTCAGAAAACTTGCTCAGAAACTATACAAGTTGGAAGATGACAGAGCCTGGGAAGAACTTCTCGAAGAAATTAGTAGGACCATTCGTATGAAACTCAAACAACATTGTGATAAAGGTTGTGAAACCCATGAAGATTTTAATTACGGTGAGTCTGAAAACGAACCGGAGTATGTTGAGAATAAAACCAAATTGAACAATATTGTGAAAGACCTAATTGAACTTGCCGAGAATTATAATGATAATGTTGACGCTGAAATTTTCATTAAGGCGGAGACGGATGAAGATTGGTTAAAGAGTTTGATAGAGGATCATGGTATACATAAGTGAGTAATTCACTTGAATTCTTTAAGGATGAAGAAGATCCCGTGATACAAGAGATTTTGCAAGGTTTGACTAATCATTTGCCTATTGATTCTTCTCCTTTACCTTTCATTAGCTTGAATGTATATGCTTCGGAAGTATTGTTGAATGACTTTGCTTCTCGATATCCTCTATTGGAGATACTTGATTCTCATACTATGCAGGGCTGTGAAACGGAAACCGTAGAAGTTCCCAAATTTTATGTTCTCTATACACTTCCAAGTGTAGAAAGGACTAAGTGTGGGAGAAACCTTTATCGGGCGATAACTTCAATTATATTTTCTTATACGAATATTCTTGTGAAGCTATTGTTAGAATTGCAGATTTTTTTATGGGAAGATCCCCAAATTTTCAGATTGTTGATCTACGGGCGACTAGAGAGTCGGGCTGACGACTTTAGAATTTTTAAATATTCACTTTTAGGTATTAAATTTTTTTAACTTTTTTGTAACTATTTGCATGAAACCTCCAAATTTTAGATATTTTAGAGTCACTTAGTATACTTCTAACTACGTTTACATACGGAGTTCTGACCAAAATAACTAAACTTAGAAGTATTAGAGAACTATATTCGGGGTTTTTTAGTTGTTGAGAGGCTAGAGCTGACAAAAAGGGACTTTAACCATCGGTGGCGAATACAGTATTAGAGAAGTTGATCATTCAATACCCATATATGAATGAGGCATCAAACCTTCAATATTATACGCTTAGAGTGTTTCATTTGCGCAAATGCCGGGTATAATGATGAGCTATCCAACCTCGCACCAATTTCAGCACTACTTTTTGATCTCTTGAGAATTGCGAAAAAACCTTACCTTGTAGTTTGATTTGCAGTTGGCACTATTCTCTATCTCGACAACAAAAGGTCCATAGAAACACCATCGTCATCAACAAGCGGAACAACACAAATTTAAGAAAGTTGAAGACGTTCAAGGTTTACAAGCAACACTACAAGAGAAAAATTCAGATTTAAAGTGAAGCAACAATACAAAGAGCAGAATTCTATATACAAGTTGAAGACTTATGTAGATGAGCGAAAAATCAAATAAAGTGAATTTTTGTGAAGTTTATGATACCAAGATAATATAAGTTGTGAAGAATCAAGTGGTAAAGTCTTTTCTCCACGGCCATATTAGTTTCATTGTTATTCTTTTATTTTGTATTTCATATTTCTCATCTTAAAAAAATAAAAAAATAAAAAAATATATATTAAAAAAATAATTAAAAAATCAAAATAAATAAATAAATAATTATTCTTATTGCTTTAGCGTATATTTTTTTTTGTATTTATTCGTTAAGGACATGGGTAAAAAGATATTTATAAAGAAGTTTCAAGCAACAAGAACTTGAGAAGAAAAGTTAGAAATTGTCGAAGTTCTATGAAGTTCAAGAGTTTATCATCTACAGTTGCAGCCAAAGACGAAGACGTTTCTATGGGACGCTGTGAGAGTGGTGCTGATTGTAGATTGGATGAGAAGGTGAGTAAGCATTCCCATTCTCGCACAGTGGTTGATTTCCTTTCGTAGAGATCATCAGAAAACGAGTATTTTTCTTCCCACGTTTCTATGAGATATTCCGATATAATTCTAAAGGTTTTCCCTTCCCACCATTCAACGTATGCATGATTTCTATCTTCATTCCTTCCTTTCTGCACACATGAGATCCATAAAGTTCGTCTTTTTGGTGCAATATCATAAAACCCTATTGGTAAGGCAGAAATATTCGATCGCCCTCGAACCTGAATTCTTTCAAATGATGGTTTTCTCCTAACTCAAGAGTTAAGCATGAAAATGATGTTCTTTGATACATCTAACTTCTTTTTATTAGTGTGCAAAAACTTTATGTCCTCTTAGCTCTTTGGATGCATGTGCTTTGGAATATTTGAAAGTTGGAGTAGGTTTTGTGGGTATATCTCTTGTAAACCCTCACGAGACTATAACTAGTCCACTAGGGACACCTAGGAGTTTAAAGGCTTGCTACATATGATAAGTGTAATTGTATCCTCAACGAAAGGGAGTATATTTTAGTTTAGATTAATATCTCACTAATGTTTCCTGCAGTTTTCCTTGTTGATCATTAAAGTGTAATTACCAGCAGTGGTTGGTCTCCATCATCCTTGTTTTTCCCTAAGTTGTAGCAATGGTATTTAAGTGATTAAACATTGATGTTATTAGTCTTCCCTTTGGTGGTCTCAAAGTAGTTTGAAGTTGTTCTTCTTCCTGGGTTTAAGTTATTTCTATCTGTATTGCTTCATCTGCTTTGTATCCTCTTCACCATGACTAGGTCCTACTTCTGCAACATAAATCAATTTCTTAATTTATGTCATTATGCCAACTGTTATAGCCGCAATCACGGTAATTATTTCAATCTTTTTTCCTACCAATTCAAATTATAATTTTAGCCAAAATATCCTCTGTGGGAAATCAATTTTCACATTTCTTATGTCGTTATATTAGGAAACAAACTGATTCTCGGTATATTTACCCATATGTTACCCTAAAAAAAAAATGCAATCCTAATCAACATTGGTTCAGCTGTGATAACCTTAGTGTCTTTCCTTCTCTTAACATTGTCATGGCAGCCATTCAACCTAATCAAGTCGGGAATGCAATTGACCAACATTGTGTCAAGCTCGTTCAGACCACCTAGAAGAACCATTGCAACTGTCCAAGTTGTAGATGAGGCAGACAATGAATGGTTGGTGTTAGTAAATAAAAGAAGCATGACACGTGGAAGAAGATCGAGATAGGAAGCAACTAAATTAAAAAGAGCGAGAACCACACAATCAATATTAAAAATATCAAATATCGAAAAGACACGAAGCATCTGAACAATGGATTGCATGAAGGACACATATGATCGAGAAAGTTGAAGTACATCGAATAAAACAAACATCATTAAATGATGGAAGATCGAAAAAGTAAGAATAATGATTACTTTTTTATCTTGATAATCGAGAAAGTAAAGGTAATAATTATTCCAATTATTTTAATGATCGAGATAATAGAAGTCTAAAAAGATAGGAAGACACGTGTCGAATATATAAGACATCGAACCAAGAAGTAATTAAAAGTGATCTGTCACCTAGTGATCGCACCAGATAAAAGAGGAAATACAAGAACGATGGGTACATCGAAATAAAATGGATCGAACCAAGGAAGAGGCAATCCAAGAATGACGACAAGACTGGATAAAACGACACGAGAGCATCGACCCAAAGTAGAATCGATCAAGGAACGATGACCAAACTGGAGAAAATGACACGTTGCACAAAGAGGGACCCAGTAAATAAATCTATAAATAGAAGAAGCCAAACAACAAAGTGAGGGTCGGGAAAAAATATGAAGAAAAACCTCAGAAAGAAAGAAAAGATATTTTTAGGTATGAATCTAGGAGAAGTAATTATATTATGGAAGGATTTTTTGTACTTAATTAATCAATTTGTAAAAATGATAGCTCAAAGATGTTAAATTTGAGTAATCATATGCATCGTACAGAAAAGATTTTATGTTTGGCACAGAAGTGATTTTATAAAATCAATACAAAGATGTTTGGGTGTTACTCGATTTCAACTTTAAATTGATATGTGAGAATATGATTGGTTGTTTAGTCGAAAAGATTTTTTGGCATAAACAATTTGGCGCTAGAAACAGGGACGATTAAAGGATTTATCCTACATGATGAAGGAAAAAAGGTTTTAATTTCAAAAATAAGTTGTCCAAGAAAGAAACATTTTTATTAAGAAAAGAACGGATATGGTTGAAAAAATTTAAAAGAAAAAATTGGAAGAATTCAATTTTGCAAGATACAAAAAGTGAAAAGTTTATTTACATAAGCATGTTTATTTGACATGAAAAATGTTTGAAAAGATAGTTAAGAATATGAAACGAAGGATTTTATGAATTAGGAAAAAATCAGATTTGTGATAGGAAGAATTCACAGTTAAAGCAATAAATAGGATCTCTTATGATTTTGATGTGTAAGAGTTCATTTGACTAATTTTCTGAGATATTTTTAGATATCAAGCAAGGAAAGCAATCAGCAAGGCGAAAAATAGTTAAGAAACAACAGGATCTGAAAAATATATCTCGAGACGCTAATTCTGGGAACCAAAATGGTAATGAAGACTGGGAGAATAGACAAGAGGAAGGAAGAGAATCAGGACAACAACAAAGTAACGAGCGAAATCATACCCCAAATCAAGAATTAACACCAAATACAGTGGTTCAGAATTACTCTTCAGATCATGGGAGTTCTCAAAGAAGAATGCAGCAAATACAGGATTTATTAGAAGAAATAAATGAAATGAGAGAGGAGCAAAAAGCAAGCAACCATCGAATTGAATTACTTGCAACCGAAAATCAAGTTTTAAAAGATGTAATTCAGAGAAAGCAAAGACCAGCTGTGACAAAAATACGGAATTAGGAGGTAATGTCAAGTAGACAAATATCGAGAAGTGAACAACGGAATCCAGATCAAAGAATGGTACTATTAGGATCGACATCTCGAGTAAGAAGGCAACAAGAAAAAGAGATTCTACGAACCCAATGGGAAACATGCTTGGAAACGATGGAACAAATGAAAGAAGAAATTAAAGGATTAAAAAATAAAGAGGGGGGAAGAATAGAAGAGGTATTGAAAGAAGCAAAGCGAACTCCGTTAGCACAATATTTGACATGTGTATCATTACCAAGAGAATATAATATACCAGTATTCGAATGTTATGATGGTACCAAGGATCCAACATCACACTTAAAGTATTATAATCGAGTGATGACCCGGTGGGACGATCATGAAGCAATCATGTGCAGATGTTTTCCATCCATTTTAACAGGGACGGCATTGTTGTGGTACGACAGATTACCGGAAAATTCCATCCATAATTATGCACAGTTGGTGAGGAAGTTTCTTGAAGCATACATGTATAATAAACCAGTTGATTCAGGGGAGGACAAACTTTATTCATTAACATCTTGGCCAGAAGAATCGATCCGATCATATACAGTCAGATGGCATGCGATATGTCAAGCAATAGGTGAATTAGACCCAATAACAGCTATAAACCATTACAAATGGGGGATTGTTGATCGGAAAAGCCAGCTTTTTGTTGAGATTCACCGAAATAATCCAAAAACTGAAGGCCAGTTAAGAGAAATAATAGAAACATGTGCGAGGCTCCAAGACATACAAGAGCAAGGATCGAGAATCAATCCAAGAAGTCAAGGAAATACAAGGAGAACAAATTCAGTTGAGGAATCACCTGATCAGAAAAGGAAATTTCTTCCGAAATTCGAATCAAGAGAATTAAAGCACCCTCGACAAGGATATGGTAAAAATTTTGCTCAGCAATTTCGAGAAAGAACGTTCACCAAGCTTAATATTTCATATTTCAGATTATTTAACATTTTGAAGAATCGGCCAAATTTTCAATGGCCAATAACAAAGGGAAATCAACCAGAGTTTACACAACATTCAAAAGACTATTGTGAGTATCATAGCTATAAAGGGCATACAACAAACAACTGTAGAAATTTTATAGCCTTAGTACAAAGGATGGTCGATGCTGGAGAGTTAAAGGAATTTGTTCAGAAAATTGAACAATAAAGAAACATGATGAAAGCAAGGCAATACGCATTCCATATAATGAACAAACAATTAATATGATATCATATGCGGAAAAAGATAATACGGATTTGAATGTCGCAATCAATAAAAAACTGTGCAAGAGAATTCGGAACCATGAAGTCTTTAAAGTTCAAGGAAGACAAACAGAATTATGGGAAGATTGGATGGCGTGTCCCTTGACATTTTCTGCACAAGAAGTAAACCAAGAAATTGAGATGCATAATGACCCTCTTATGTTAACATTATTGATATCAGGCTGGAATGTAAAGAAAATACTTTTGGATGGGGGCAGTTCGTTAAATGTGATGTTCTATAATACATTTTGTAAAATGGGTTTTAAAGAAGATCAGCTGATCCTATCACGATACATCATTTACGGGTTTAATGGAATATCTTCCAAGCCAAAGGGAGACATTGATCTTGAAGTTTCAGCTGGACCGATCAACATTTTGACAAGGTTTAGTGTTGTGGATGCACCATCACCATATAATGCTATAATTGGAAGACGATGGGTTCACCAATTGAAAGGAGTGGTATCAACATATCACCAATATTTACGATTTCCAACACCGCAAGGAGAGATGGAGATAAAGGGTGATCAAGAAGATGCTAAGTTTTGTATAATGACAGAAACAAGAATGAATGAGGAACGGGAGCATCTACAACATAAAAAGAAAAAAGAAGGAAGAGTTAAAGCAAAGGAGGAAGAAATAAGTCAATATTTAGAAAAGCATGCAAAAAATAAAACGGTAAATGAAAAAGGAGAGAGCATTCAGAATCAAGAAAATCTGATAGACCAACATCTCAAAGGGACGACGTAGCAATTAAAGGGAACCCCAACTCCAATTGGGATTCCAAAACCAGTCTTCGCTCCAGTAGAGGAAACAAAAGTTATAAATATTGGCACTACAGAATTGCCCAAACAAGTGCGAATTGGGATGTTAATAAAAGCAGATTTGGAACAACCGTTAGTTAAGTTACTTTGTGAGTTTGAAGATGTATTCGCTTGGAGAATAGAAGATATACCGGGGATCGATCCTAATATCGCACAGCACGAATTAAAAATACGTCCTGATGCAATTCCCTTTCGCCAACGGATACGGAAGGTCGCACCAGAATACCATGAACCAGTGGAAAAAGAATTAACTAAACTTTTAAGTGCAAAATTCATTCGGGAAGTACGATACCCCACATGGATTTCTAATATGGTGATTGTCCCGAAAAAGAACGGTGGAGTAAGAATTTGTATAGATTTTACTAATTTAAACAAAGCATGTCCAAAAGATAGTTACCCGCTCCCAAACATCGACCAATTAGTAGATGCTGTTGAAGGACATGAGATGTTATCATTCATGGATGGACAATCTGGATACAATCAGATAGCATTAGTAGAAGCAGATCAGGAACATACATCGTTCTTTACTCCACGGGGATTGTATTGTTACACCAGAATGCCATTTGGGTTACGAAATACAAGAGCAACATATCAACGTTTAGTGGACGCAATATTCAAACCATGAATCGGAAAAACTTTGGAAGTTTATGTGGATGACATGCTAGTAAAAAGTAAATTATCTGATGATCATTTACAGAACTTAGCTGAAATTTTTGGTGCATTACGAAAATATAAAATGAAAATAAAGCCAGAGAAGTGTGTTTTTGGTGTTACTTCAGGACGATTTTTGGGATATTTGGTTATGAAAGATGGAATACAAGTTGATCCAGCAAAAATACAAGCAATAACAGATATGCCATTACCAAACAGTATAAAAAGTGTACAGAAGTTAAATGGGTGTTTGGATGCATTGAGTAGATTCATTGCGAGATCATCAGAACGATGCAAGCCCTTTTTCGATGTACTTAAGAAGAAAAATAAATTTGAATGGAACGATCGTTGTGAACAAGCATTTCAAAGTATAAAATTACATCTCGCCACGTTGCCAGCATTGCAAAAACCAGAGCCAGAAGAAATATTAACTTTATACATAGCGGCAACAGAAAATGCAATCAGTGGGGTAATGGTGCGAACAAATGAAAAGATTGAAAAACCAATATACTACATCAGCAAGACTCTGAATTCAGCAGAAAGAAATTATACCAGGATTGAACAACTAATTTTGTCAGTAGTATTTGCTACTCAGAAGTTACGCACTTATTTTCTTACTCATTATGTTCGTATATTAACAAAAGCACCATTGGAGTCAGTTTTAAAGAATACAGGAAAAGTAGGAAGAATAGCAAAATGGAATGCTCAGCTGGAACAATACAACATTATTTATGAAATACAAACTGAGCAGAAATCTCAAATTCTAGCTGATTTTCTGGCAGATTTTCCAATTGAGGAAGAATATGAAATTCAAGGACTGCCAGGGTGTGAAGAAGAAGAGCCATTAGATATTTTGGATTCAAATAGTTCACGACGATGGGAAGTTTTTGTTGATGGGTCGCGAAATAAAGAAGGAGCAGGAATAGGCATCGTGATTACAACACCAAGGGGAGAACGTATGGTACATTCATTTCGTCTTAAGTTCGAAGAGCATACGAATAAGATAGTAGAATATGAGGCAGTGGTCCATGCTCTCAAACTCATTATTGAACTAGGAATAAGTGATATTAGACTCACAAGTGACTCGCAGCTGGTAATTAGACAGATTGAGCTAAAATATCAAACGATTGATGAAGATTTGGAAAGATATAAAAACCTTGTGCAAAATTTAACAAATCGTATTCCAAACATTGTTTTTCGACATTTGTCCCGAGAAAAGAATCGACATGCCGACGCACTTGCATATGTTTCATCTATGATAAATGATCCAACCATTGAAGAAGTAAAAATTGGGAGAATATATGAGCCATCCATAAGAGCACAAACATTAAACAGTATAGAAGAAGATAGTGCAATGGAAGAAATTGATGACCCAGCAATACGGAGTACCCCACTTACATCACAACAAGAAGATGACCAACCAAACGAACCAGATTGGAGAGTCCCGATACATCAATATTTGCAAAATAAAGTGTTACCAACAGATTCTAAAGAAGCAAGGAAATTTCAACTCAAGTCAAACAGTTACCAACTTCGGGATGGGATTCTTTATCGAAATTCTTTCCTTGGACCGTTATTTCGATGTTTATCTCAAAAAGAAGGATTGCGAATTCTTAAAGAAATACATTATGGATATGCAGGAAATCACAGCGGAAGACGATCGTTAGCATTAAAAGCCAAAATGCAAGGCTATTACTGGATTTCTATGCTAAAAGATTCGGAAAAAATGGTTCGAAGGTGCGAAGAGTGTCAACGATTTGGTAAGAAAATCAAAGCACCAGCTACAGAATTAAATTCAATACTTAGTCCATGGCCATTTTCAAAATGGGGAGTTGATATAGTTGGACCATTAGTTGAAGGAACAAAGAAAAGAAAATATTTAATTGTGGCTACCGATTATTTCACCAAGTGGGTAGAAGCGAAAGCATTAGCACGAATCAGACACACTGATGTTTTTACATTTCTATTCGAGAATATCATTTGTAGGTTTGGGATTCCCGCAGCAATAGTTTCTGATAATGGAAGAAAATTCCAAGGAAAGAATATCGATATGTTATTTGAAACATATAATATTCAAAAGCATAAATCTACACCTTTCTACCCACAAAGCAATGGGCAAGCAGAATCCACAAATAAAACAATCGCAACAAACCTGAAGAAAACATTGGACGGGTATTATAAAAAGTGGTGCGAACAGTTACATAATACATTATGGGCATATAGAACCACAAGAAAAACTTTCAACTGGAGAATCACCTTATCTTCTCACTTATGGAACGGAAGCAGTAATACCAACGGAGGTTATTTTACCTACAACCAGAACAGAAGCATGGGAGAAAAATCTTAATTCAGATCTTATGTTACAAAAATTGGATGACTTGGAAGAAAAAAGAGAGGTAGCACTCCAGAAGATGGAAAATTATCAAAGGGGATTAGCTCGAGAATACCATAAACGTGTAAAATCACGAAACTTTGTCCAAAGCCAATATGTCCTACGACAAATAACGGAATACCAAAGAGATAAAAATGCAGGAAAATTTGCACCAACATGGGATGGTCCATACATAATTCAAGCGTCAGCAGGACAAGGATCGTACTATCTCCAGAATATGCAAGGAGAAGTTTTACAGCATCCATGGAATGCACAATACTTAAAGCTTTACTATCCGTGAATAAAAATGCAATGTTAACACAAAAGGCAGGTACATAACCAACTAATTCAGTAATTTCTTTTATAATTTAATCACTCCAGGAACATCATATCTTGGAAAACACTATGATCATTGATCAAAATTCCATTAATCCCGGAATTTCATAATACTTTGAGCGCTCAAAATTATTCCAGGAACATCATATTCTGGATTGCGTTGCGATTGACGACACAATCATACACAAAAGGTAAACATCCTTAAAGAATTTCACTAACAACGAAATTCTTATAAAGAAGGAGTTCCTTATTATTGGTTTATCAATTTTCAGAGTACAGTTCGGGACCAACCCTGTATCTTACCCCTGGCTCGGGTTTGTTTCGTATGTGTGGGATCTCGAACAACATGATTTGAGGTAAAAAGTACTTCAATTCATGGTACTCGGAAAGTTATATGATAGCCAAAAAGATAACTTAATCAAATTCTCTTGTGCAGGGAACAACATTGGAAAAACGTATCAAAAGGTTACAAAAGAAAATTCCTAAAAGACAGACAAAGTACAAAATGGTGAAGCAAACAATAGATGAAATTATAAAGAACATAATCAAGCATCGGGAAGACTGGGTCGCGATGGTGGAGGGGGAACTACAGGCACAGAAGCGCGTTTACTGAGCACTGAAGGATCGGATTGTGCACGATCTAAAGCAGTATTGAAGGATTTCGCAATTTTTGCTTTAGCATCCTGCCGAACCCAATGAACAAAGTCGCGCCCAAAGTTGACTTCTTTTTGAAGCTCTTCGATCTTTTGTTGATCTTTTTCTATTTGAGCAACAAAACTTGATTTTTGATCTTTTTCTTCATCCAATTCTGTGGTTAATGATACAATTTCTTGTTCACGAGCTGCAATCTTGGAAAGCTCAACAGACAATTGAGCTTGTAAACTCCGAACTTTTGTTGCACCAAGAGACACCTTGTTTTCAGAAGTCTTTAACTCTTCAGTGATGTTTTTCACTGTATCATTCATTGTATTGAGTTCAGTTTCTGCTTGAGTTGCTCGATCTCTAACTTCATTAAATTTTCTCTCCAGTTCTGAAAATACAAGAAAATATTAGATAAATTTTATGGTATAATAAACCAAAAGATCAGGTATACCAAAAAAGTACCTCTAATAACAGATTTAAACTCTATTTCTTTCAGAGTAAGCAATTTTACAACTTCTTGGTATTTTGACTCAGCTTTATTACGCCTCCAAGTGGCTAAATCAAAACTATCGTTCAATTGAGTTAGTTTTTCTCTAACCACATTCATCTCTTTGTAGATTTCCTTTGCATGATTATTCAATTGTACCATTCTACGATCGTACCTAAATAAGGTTTCCGAGTTTTCCACTGGACCCATGATAAAATTTAAATTCTTCATATAGATTAATAAAATAGAATAATAAATAAAGAGGAGTGAAAAATAAACCTTGATTTTGATTCTGAAGAACTTCGATAGTTTGAAGTTGTTCTTGTTGTTGCTGATGTTGTTGTTGAAGCTGTTGGAATTGTTGAAGTTGTTGTTGAAGAAGATTATTTTGCTGCTTCAACTCATCATTTGCTTGTTGTAGTGTATCATTTCTTCCCTTCATTTTTACTGACTCGTTCTTAAACAGTAACCCCAACATGGTGGCTCGAGCCTTATAAAATTTATAACCGCTAAATAAACAATCATTACCATACTGGAGTTGAGCCAAAGCTTGCTGTGGAAGTGAATATGATGAACTCTCAGCAACAGCTAAAACTTCAGTAAAGGAAGAAGGAGGATTCACAGGAAATGTTTTGCTCAAGAATATCGTTCTTAGACCACGCATCCTGAGCTTCATCTAAAGGGATCGCACCAAGAGAATCACGGAATCGAGACATGAAACAAGAATCAGACTTAACAATATCAGGATTGGATGAAATATTTAAAAGCCCCCGAGAAAGAAACCACTTGTAAGCCTCTTCTTCATCACCGATTAAATTAAGACCTTCATCAGTTCTGACACTGGCAATTTGATTAGAAAGAGACTGCAGAATGGCAGGATCGGCACTTGGTATTTCAGTATCGACCACAACAGCAACAGGAGAAGATCGAACCAAAGTCTCGGTAGGTACGATCGGTTCCGAAGAAACTCCAGTAGTACCCTCGACTTCAGTAGGGATCGAAACATTAGGAGCGGTCGTACCAGAAGGAGGAGAAGTTTCTTTTTCAGAACGATCACTATCATTCGATTCTTTAACAAGAGTGGCATTGGTTTTAACATTCACATTTTCTACATCACCGGTCGGATTTACATCAGCATTATTCTTTTCCAACGAATTTTCTTCGTCAACATGAGTTACTTCATTCACTACATCAACAATATCTTCATCAATAACAACATCATCTCCCTCTTCTTGAGGAAAACCAGAAAAAACTCCTAGTGTACCATTATCAGGTACGGGAATATCAAACACAAAATCAAAAGGCAATGGAGAAATAATATTATAAAAATCAATTGAAGTACCAGAAGGAGGTGCAACAATAGGATCGGAATGATCTGATACCCCAATTTCGGCTGGGATCGAAGAAACGGGAATAACATCAATAGGATCGGACTGATCCAATGGTAAAGCAACAACAGAACTTCCTTCTCCACTGTTTAAATTTGAAGTTATCCCTCCTATAACCTCAGTGGAAAGCACAAGAGTTCTGGACTTTTTCTGCTTTTTCTCTGCTGCAAGGATTAATTTCCGTTTTCCCTTACCTTCAACTATGGGCTCGACCCTTTGTCTACCCTCAACAATTTGAATACCGCGTTTAGATGAAGGAAGAGGAACTCCGATATCCAAAGAAGGATCGACCTGAAACCAAAAAGGTTCAAACATTATAAGAAGATATTAAAGATCGATACAATATATCTAAAAGAATGGAATATGAAATGAAAAATTCGAACCTTGTATTCAAATCTATAATCATCAAAGTTTAATCTCCATGGACAATAACTCGGGAAACAGTTTCGAAGATGTTGAATTTCATTATGGGGGATGTCACCATATACCCAAGGACCTTCAATCAAAATAGGGGTACGATACCATCTGTAATCGTGTTCCCGACGGATTCTTTCATTTGAAGGAAAATCGACTTTGGTATATGGAGCTATCTTAATTCTAGGGTCGTCGACCTCTCGAAGTAAGGGAAATCCTTGGGAGCATTTGCGAACTGGACTAACACTCCATTTTATAAAGTTTTTAATAGTAATACCATCACCATAAGTATTCTGGAAATTCTCAGGTGTATAGTGAGCACGTTCAGAAGGATCGGGAGTGTAGCAGGTAAGACGGGTGCGACCCTCACTGTGAAGAATACATTCATCGAGAATTCGCCACCAATTACCATTATATTGTATGATGGATCGAGGTTGAGTATGAGGAGCTCTATTACGAGTAGCAAGAACTATAAATTGGAAGGGATTATTTATGTCATACAAAGGGAGACGAAGACCAGCTTCTAAGGCACCAGCGGGAATTAACAATCTGTGATGGCTATAATGAAAATTTCTCATAGAATCATAGGTCAACATGTCGGAAGTATCATCAAAGAAAGAAACCTTAAATCCTTGAAGATTATGTTTTCTCTTAAATTCTTCGATGTCCATAGATCGAAAACTATAAGAAGACAACGCCCGTTTACTTTTGGGGGCAGGATTAGGAATGTCAGGGGTAGAATTACGTACGGTGCGAGGTGCAGCAGGGGTGGGAATACCAGGAGATGAATCACGACGAGAGACGGCGTATCTCGAAGTAGTAGACCTACTTGATCTTCTGCTCTCACCTTGGTTACCAGAAGCATCAGACTTTCTATGAGGCATGATGTAAAATCTGAAGGAAAAGAAGCATAAGAAAGAGAAATTTAGCATAAGAAGAAATTATCTAGAAATAAATTATAACCATCATTTCAATCATGATAAAAAAACATAAGTCAAGAAAAAATTACTTACATGAAGAAAAGAAGTGAACAATAGTCAGATCAAAGTAAAGAAGGAATCAACTGATGAGAAAAGAACTCCTGAGTAGTGGGGGAATTTGAAAAGTTTAAGGAAGACAAAGTGCAATAACTATGAGAAAACAGTAAAAAGTTGCAGGGTATTTAAAGGAGAGAATTAATACCGCCACAAAATGGGAAAAGGAAATAATGGGTAAAGATTTGATTCTATCGAAAAAAGTATAACTGACACAATCATATGTATAGAAACAATAAATGCAGAGCCGGAGAAATCAGTAACGTGCTAATACAATTAATGCCAGCGGAAAACTCGGATAACGTGCGAGAAAAAGACTGAAAATAGTTAAGTCCTTCTCCATTTTTCAAAATCTTGGATCAACCGCTAGATGATTTTGTAAAAAAGAGAAGAAGGGGGCAAATTGTTAGTAAATAAAAGAAGCATGACACGTGGAAGAAGATCGAGATAGGAAGCAACTAAATTAAAAAGAGCGAGAACCACACAATCAATATTAAAAATATCAAATATCGAAAAGACACGAAGCATCTGAACAATGGATTGCATGAAGGACACATATGATCGAGAAAGTTGAAGTACATCGAATAAAACAAACAGCATTAAATGATGGAAGATTGAAAAAGTAAGAATAATGATTACTTTTTTATCTTGATAATCGAGAAAGTAAAGGTAATAATTACTCCAATTATTTTAATGATCGAGATAATAGAAGTCTAAAAAGATAGGAAGACACGTGTCGAATATATAAGACATCGAACCAAGAAGCAATTAAAAGTGATCTGTCACCTAGTGATCGCACCAGATAAAAGAGGAAATACAAGAACGATGGGTACATAGAAATAAAATGGATCGAACCAAGGAAGAGGCAATCCAAGAATGACGACAAGACTGGATAAAACGACACGAGAGCATCGACCCAAAGTAGAATCGATCAAGGAACGATGACCAAACT